>SJYT01018771.1:126126-235714 GCA_006410635.1 Cephalophus harveyi
ATAAAGCAGAAGTAGATGTTTTTCTGGAACTCTCTTGCTTTTTCCATGATCCAGCGGATGTTGGCAATTTGATCTCTGGTTCCTCTGCCTTTTCTAAAGCCAGCTTGAACATCAGGGAGTTCACGGTTCACGTATTGCTGAAGCCTGGCTTGGAGGATTTTGAGCATTACTTTACTAGCATGTGAGATGAGTGCAATTGTGCGGTAATTGGAGCATTCTTTTGCATTGCCTTTCTTTGGAATTGGAATGAAAACTGACCTTTTCCAGTCCTGTGGCCACTGCTGAGTTTTCCAAATTTGCTGGCATATTGAGTGCAGCACTTTCACAGCATCATCTTTCAGGATTTGAAACAGCTCAACTGGAATTCCATCACCTCCACTAGCTTTGTTCGTAGTGATGCTTTCTAAGGCCCACTTGACTTCACATTCCAAGATGTCTGGCTCTAGATTAGTGATCACATCATCATGATTATCTGGGTCGTGAAGATCTTTTTTGTACAGTTCTTCTGTGTATTCTTGCCACCTCTTCTTAATATCTTCTGCTTCTGTTAGGTCCATACCATTTCTGTCCTTTATCGAGCCCATCCTTGCATGAAATGTTCCCTTGGTATCTCTAGTTTTCTTGAAGAGATCTCTAGTCTTTCCCATTCTGTTCTTTTCCTCTAAGTCACAAGTACCTGGGTCTATATGTATTGATTACATTTTAAATACCTTCTCAGCCAAAACAAACCACCTAACCAAGCTCAGTTAATGTGAACATAGATACAGGAAGGTATGATATTTTGGGGACCAATACTGTAACAGTATGAGTACCAAACAACATGGAGTTTTTTCTATTTTTCCAGTGAGAATGTATTCACAAACTATACAATTTAACCTCTTACTGTGTTGCTTTAGAAAGCAATCTTTAAAATGCTTTTAAAATTTATAATGACATATCCAGTGTTTGCAGCTGTAAAGTCATACTCCCAAGAATAATTGCTAGCTAAATCTGTTTTCGTCCTTTAAAAGAAAAAACAATCTTTTTAGGTGACTTTTGTAAGTATTCAAAAACTAGCTTTGACAAAGGTGGTTTCAAGAGAATATGTTTTCCATAGAGAGTACTTTGTTGTTTAAAATTTAAGAGAGCAACAGTATGATAAGCTTTCTGTGGACTCAGAAATTAAGGGAACTCAATCTCTGGTGCATTTGGAAAAAGCCTCCCCCTTGTATTCAGGGCATACATAGTAAATTATAAACTTGGCTTTGGAGTGTTCAGTGTAAAGAAGAGTTTCCACACAGTAGAAGTTCTTAAACACTAAAATCGTGATTGAGCCCATTTCCCATAAAGGTTTGTTAAGAAAAATACAAGCTGGATAGTATGGTAGTTCTATTTTTGTTTTTGTTTTTTTTGAGGAACTTCCATACTGTTTTCTGCAATGGCTGTGTCGCTTTACATTCCCAGCAACAGTGCACAAGGGTTCCAATTTCTCCACATCCTTGCCAGCGCTTGTTATTTTCTGTGTTTTTGATAGTAGCTGTCTTCAGTACATCTTCAGCCTTTCCTAGACGCATGAGAAAGCTTTCAAGGTTCATTCTGACTTTGCAAAGCTGTGATTGGGTAATGCCTCTTATCCCTTACCCATTTGTCCATCCACTTACTTATTCATTAATTTCAAGTACCTTCTATAGTTAGAGAATTTCTAAGTACAGTGTAATAGAAAAGCGTTATTTATTTATTTTTATCAGTTTAGACAACAGAGGGAAGGATAGTAACATATTAAATCAAAAATATTTGTATTACCTCAAATACTGGATAAATTCATATTGAAAGTTTTTAACCAAATCTCATAGATTTGACTTAAGGAATATCATTATGTTTTAAGACTCAAAGCCTGATGATATGTTTCTGCAGTGCTAATTTGGGGGAGGAAGACAGGGCTCTAAAGAAGCAGCCTTCAGGTGTAACCTGGAAGGAGTATATGTGTTTGATTGCCAGCAGGTCATTTATCTACTCATCCATTCAGCCTTTCATTTATTTATTTCTACCTTCATCAACTTAATACAGCGTTATTGATACTCATGAGCATGCCCTTTACTCATAGCATATACTATGAGCATAGAAGAGAATTGGGTAAAACTAAGTACTGCAAAAGACCTTCCTCTTTAAGTTTCAAGCTTTGTATGCTACTGAGGCCCACTGGACCGAGTCCATCACCTTGACTCCACTAAAATAAATACTGGTATTACTCATTTCACATCTTTGACTTGGGAATTGCAAGAGATTTACCAACATTAACTTATCAATCCTCCTAACATTTCTGAACAAGACATCAGGGTTCTTGAACTCAGCATAAAAATGGGTTCTGTGGAATGGCCTAGCTACTACCATTAAATAAGGAGGGAGGAGGGGAATTAAAGTTAAAATCCTCCGTTTCTAAACTACTCCTTGGTGGCCTGATCTGCACACACACTAAGTCTGTCTTTCTGGAAATTAAAAAGGGGGGAAGGGGTGGGCAGACATCAACTTTGCTCTTGTAAAAATATTAAACGAGACCATACGAGAAAAAAATCATTAGAACCCCAAATGACCATTTTCCTTAAAACACTTTCTCCACTGGATTTGGTTCTTTATAAAATGATGAACTTAAAAATGATACAGCATGCTTGCTGTCACCCAAAAGATGAATCACAGCATGTGAATAAATGAAAACAAATCTCTAGCTAAAAGGCCCAACCTCTCTGTTACCCTGGAAATAATAGTTCTCATTTTTCCAGGGCTTCCGATGGTCTTCCAGTCCTGTGTAACCAGTTTATAATAAACTCCGATGCCAAGATTTTTCAGTCATTTCCCTGCCAAAACCATGATGCTCTCAGTCTGGGAGTAGGCACTGTCCCACAGATGAAGTGAAAAGGAGAATCACAAAAAAGATTATTTCTTCCAGGAGGAAATGGGATAGCATTCCTCCCTGGGACAGCATTCATCATGCCTGGGTCTGTGGAGGCTTTTATGAGAAAGCAGAGATTTTTTATAACTCACTTAGTCTGGCAAATGAAGCAACACTGAAATTCCTTAAATGTCTAAAAGATAGCATAGCAGTTTGTTCTCCATCATCTGAAGTTATCGCCCAGACCCTAATTTGCTTTGCCCCTGACCATGCTTTTGGAATAAGGACCTCGTGATAACGCCCATGAGTCGGTTATAGTACAATATTTCAGGAAATTTAAGTACTTGGTAAGCAGTCAGCTGCAGTTTTGTTAAGGAATGAAGCCTGCTTTTTCAGCAAATCTGGCTCGTGTTCGTATTAAATGCCACCCTCTCCCCCCTACCGCCCCGTTTTGGAAGGGGTACTCTCCAGACCTCATTTCTGACTGCATCTTCCTGTTTTAGAAGGCTGTAGGTGCCCTTCTCCCTTCCGATGAAGCCCACAGGTGTTCTTCACTTTATTGACTTTTATAAGATTGGGGATGCCCAGCCTAACCTAATGATAGAAACTCAAAAATAGGACTGATACCAGCACCCCAGGCACACTTGATAGAAGGTCCTTTTCCACGCTCTTTACTTAACTTCTTGGTAAAAACAAAAAGCCTGGTGGCATTGGTGCTGGCTGGTTAAATTTGATACATGGTAGGCGTACTGATGAGTCAAGGTTGGCATCTGGGTTACTGATGTGTTCACCGTGTTCGCTGTGAGGACTGGTGGCCCACCCTGTGTTTCAAGGTATCCAGGCTGATCACAGCTGAGAGAGAGAACTATGTAGATGGCATCTGGCTGGGTTTTGGCCCCTCGCTCAGTGGTCTAGGTGTGCATAGCTGATATGAAGTGGAAAGCAGTAACTGTGATCCAAGTTGGGAAATAGAACTAGAGCTACAAAAGCTACAGAAGTGGAAGCGGGGGAGCTGAGCACAGGAAGAGGTGGGCTCTTGTCCTCATCTAGCACCCCAACCAGCCGTGCAAAGTGGTTCATACTTGAACTCTTCCCCCTGAGGACTCTTGGCGAGGTCGGAGAGCTGTTGAATGCTGGTGCAGGAAAGAATTCAGGATTGGCTTAACACAGTTTGAGTTTTAATTTGCCCTGTGTAATTTACACATGGTGAACCGGAGGCCAAGCAGTGGAGACTTCTATGGGGTAGCAGTTAGCATGGGGTCCCGGCCTGACGTCCAGGTCACCCGCTGGCCTCCGTCAGCCACTAAAATGACTTGTCACCCTTTTTAAGTCTTTTCTACTTTGCTTTGCTTTGTAGTCTTCTGACTGTAAGATCGGAGATAATGATCATGTTAGGGAATGGAGAAACTAGTAGATCACTATGAATAGTCTCAATTTATTTTTTTGTGTTAGAGTTCTATAAAAAATTTCATTTGAAGGCAGGGTTCTGATTAAAAAAAGAACACTTTTGAAAATCACTGATGGTGATGAGAAATCCCCCAAAATGATAAAAGTTGGTGACAACTAGTTTTATGTTTTAAAAATCAGTAGTCAGGATTCAGAGTGATTCACATGTTTTCTCCATGTCTGAACCTGACCTGGTAGCACTTTGCACTTGATATTCAGTAAAAAGTTCACTGGGAATGTTTTAGGGATGTGACTTGTGTGCTGTGTCTATAAGGGTGAATTTAAATAACATACTGCCCAGTAACTCAAAAGGAATTTGTAGAAATATAAATGCACTTTCCCCTTATTCTCTTTTTCCTTATTTAAAATTGTACTGGAGTAATTTCTTTTAACTGAGTTTCCTGTCTGTTTTTGAGACATTAGCTTTTATAATTTGATGCCTTGGACCAAGCTGACAATCTGATTCTGTATGTGGGACTGAATTTAGTGGAAAATAATAGTTAATTGTATTTTTTTTAATGCTTACAATGATATTCTGGGCAAGTTTTGTTTCTTTATGGACGATAGCCAGATCCCTACTGTTTTTCAATTTGTTTAAACGCAACAGCTTATACAACATATGTACATGTTCAGTTGAAGATAAAGGATATCATTATTTTTAGCCGATTACAAAGAAAACCACATTTTCTCTTAAATCTCTTGATATAAAGTAATTTGAACACAATTTCTGCACAAATCATTTTTAAGAGATTGGCTGTCAAGTGTATTTTTTAAAGTAGCACTCTCCTAAGAGCCAATGAGACTTTGCAAATTTAGATATATTCTAAGCCTGGGATGTGGTTGAAAATGTCAGTTTTTAAACAGCGCTTTGAGAAGTAGTTAGCTTAAAAGTGTAGCAATTCAGAGCACACAGAGTATGATTTTGAAGAGTAAAGTCTTGATACACTGCAGAGAAACTTGACAGATTCACTACAATTAAGAGAGAAGTAGCTACGACTCCCACTTGTGAAAACTTTTTCTCATCTAGCCAACTTCTGACACTGGCCTAAGAAAACCTCCAGTAAATTCTTATTCCTTTCCAGCTCCAAGGTTGTTGTATAGAAACTCTCCCAATTTCCTTATGTAGTAATAACAGATATAGAAGAATACCATTGGAGCCCACTGCCCCTAGTCTAAAGAATGAATAAATTAGATCTGTGAAAAATGATCAGACTGAAATGTATTTTTCTACCAGCCTCTCTGTATGTGCACACACATTCATGCATAGACTCACACATTTGTCTCAGTACACCAGTTAGAAAAAGGAGGAAAAAGTAACTTGAAACTCACTTCTCAGCTTCTCCTACCATAACCAATATGTTTTTTATCAATTCTGACTTTTTTCTGTTGTGGTGGAAAGGTTTGTGAATGTGCCCTGTGCGTTGATAGACAAGACAAAATTATGTTACTATTGTGTCTTCTCTGCTATAAGAACCTAAATATTTAAGTATTGGTGTTTTTGCCTGATATTCTTGACTCTTGCGGTTTTCAGCTGCTTGAGCTTTGTAATCATATGTAGGCATGAGATTAAATTCGCAAGTGAACCAAGTGTTAGTTTCCTCCGTGCTTGTTATTTCTGTACTGCATTAAAGGTGTTTCATGACGTGTTGCCAGTCTTATCCTACACTGGGAAAAGAGTTACTGTTCTCCCACCATCTCTGAAAACCTTACCCATTTATTACAGTTTGGAAGTCATGTCACACCATCCTGAAGTCAGACATACCCCTGAGGCCCACTTCCCTCGTATGGACACACACACTCACACACCCACACATCCTCACACACCCATGTACATACAACAGAGAGAAGTAAATAGCAGAGGCAGCGCCCGCTGGTCTTTTCAGTGAGTACACATATCCTGCAAGATGAATACTGGATGCAAGATGTAAAGCTGCGGTTTCCCCTGTGGGCCCTGGTACCGAATGATGTGACCACATCCATAACTTCCACCCCCTTGAAAATTACTGAGAGTGAGGACATAAAGGATGCAGACTTTGGGTTGAAAGAATTGCACTGAAATCCCTTCTCTGCCACTTCAGATATTGTGATCTGGGGCTGTCGCTTAATCTGTCAGAATGTGATTCCTCCACGATCATTGAGAATAATAATAAGGGAAGCCCTCCTTGTCCGTGGCTTTTACAAAGATTAAATGAGAGCAAATACAGAGAACTGTTTTTGTTAGTTTTAATCTGCAACTATAAAACTTAAAAAAAAATAAATATATGTCCCTAACTGCCTGCAAGCAGTGGGAAGTGGCCGGAAGGGTGGTCTCTGAGACCCAGAGGAGTACGTAGGAACCTCAGGTGCCTGACTCCAGGGCAGTGGCTTCCCCCTGGCCTGCACATCAGAATCCTGTTGCCTGGGCTGCACCCCAGATCAGTTAAGTGAAGATGTCTGCTGGGGTTTCCCAGACAGCAGTATTTTTAGAGCTTCCTAGGTGATCTCAATGTGCAGCCAAGTTTGAGAAACGATGCTTTAGAGGGATTTGAAAGTCTCCAGTTCCACTACTGACTGAACGGACGATGTCCAGACTGCTACAACCTATACTTCATTCTTTTAGCTTAACAAAATAAGAGCATCATGCTAAAAGAATATTATATCTGTCCCTGATGGCTCAGACAGTAAAGAATCCACCTGCAATGCAGTAGATCTGGGTTCGATCCCTGGGTCGGGACGATCCCTGGAGGAGGAAATGGCTACTCACTCCAATATCCCTCATGGATAGAGGAGCCTGGCAGGCTACCGTTCATGAGGCTGCAAAGAGTCAGACATGACTGAGCAACTAACACACAACACAACAAAACAAGGACTTGAACATCATGTTGAAAGAATATTATATCTGACCCAGTGTGAATTCACTTAAGTTCTCTGCAAGGAGCCAATATTAATAGGCAGGTATTGGGGTGGTAACAGGAACAGAGATCTCTAGATCTCTGAATTTAGAGAAGACAGAAGCAGCTCACTAGAGCCGAAGAAACAGGCAACAAATGGAAGGAAAATAATGGAAAACCCAGCAATTTCAAGCTACTTGCTTTTGGAAATTGGTCCTTGCCAAAGCACCACCCAAGAACTGGTTGACTTCCTGGAAAGCTCAGGATCATGGCCCTAGGGAGTCAAGTTTCTTGAAAACTTGCTGTATCTTTAGAATGTGGGTTGGGGAAAACAAGTTTATTCACTTACCTTCTCTGTAACCAAAAGTCAGTTAAGGAAATTTGCAAAACAACTTATTTTTTAAAGAAAAGAAAAAAAAAACTTAAAAAGGATGAACTAAAATCACTCCATATTCAAATCTCTGTGACCTTTATTCAACTAATGGTGCTGGGAAAGCTAGAAAAACGCATGGGATCCATGCAAAAGAATGAAGTTGGACTCAACACCATGTGCAAAAAGTTAGTCCTATTTAAGTTGTTAATCCATTTATTTAAAGTATATAACTTAGAATAAAACATAGGGATAGATCTTCGGATTTGATAATGGGTTCTTAGACTAAAAAGACAAGTAACATAAGAAAATAAATTGGACTTCATTAAAAAAAAAAAAATGGTAGGCGTACTGATGAGTCAAGGTTGGCATCTGGGTTACTGATGTGTTCACCGTGTTCGCTGTGAGGACTGGTGGCCCACCCTGTGTTTCAAGGTATCCAGGCTGATCACAGCTGAGAGAGAGAACTATGTAGATGGCATCTGGCTGGGTTTTGGCCCCTCGCTCAGTGGTCTAGGTGTGCATAGCTGATATGAAGTGGAAAGCAGTAACTGTGATCCAAGTTGGGAAATAGAACTAGAGCTACAAAAGCTACAGAAGTGGAAGCGGGGGAGCTGAGCACAGGAAGAGGTGGGCTCTTGTCCTCATCTAGCACCCCAACCAGCCGTGCAAAGTGGTTCATACTTGAACTCTTCCCCCTAAGGACTCTTGGCGAGGTCGGAGAGCTGTTGAATGCTGGTGCAGGAAAGAATTCAGGATTGGCTTAACACAGTTTGAGTTTTAATTTGCCCTGTGTAATTTACACATGGTGAACCGGAGGCCAAGCAGTGGAGACTTCTATGGGGTAGCAGTTAGCATGGGGTCCCAGCCTGACGTCCAGGTCACCCGCTGGCCTCCGTCAGCCACTAAAATGACTTGTCACCCTTTTTAAGTCTTTTCTACTTTGCTTTGCTTTGTAGTCTTCTGACTGTAAGATCGGAGATAATGATCATGTTCATGCAAGCATTTTAAACTAAAAGTCTCTCTGTTCAAAAGTAAAATATGTACCAGTTTTCTCTAATTTCTCTGATCTTCTGGTGATAAGATGCATGATAGATGTAATGATTAGTTTCCTGGGGGAATAAAAGAAATGCTATCACTTTTTTATGAGCTCATGAGGTTATAAAACAAGTCCCAAGTTCAGAGGTGTTAAAATATGGAAAATAAAATTGCATGGGTATCACATACAAGCTTTGTGTTAGTCATAGGCTCTTGGGCCCGGATGCACCTGCTCCTTAAAGGTGTACTTTCCGTGGAGCCCCAGACAGCCCTGGGGTGCAGACTGACTCCTAACAATTCATAATAGGGATCAGTGAGGGCTTAAGGGAAAAAAATCCAGAATATTCATTTCTAGCAACCTAAACTGGTAGCTGGTAGCTAAGCTGGTAACTAGGAGTTTCACTGGCCATATGTCTTAACCACATTGACCACATTTCTCACTAAAGAAGGTCCCAAGTGTGGATGAGAAGGGGTGAGAGATACAGCAGGTGGGGGGCAAAGGGGAAGTGAAGAAGCTGGGTATTCCACACCCTAGATCATTAAAGTACATTATTAAGAGGTTTTTTAAATAACATATTTATGTATAGAATTTCAGTTTTGCAAAATGAAGCATTCTGAAGATGGATGATGGTAGTGATTATATGCAGTGTGAATGTACCTAATGCCACTGACAGGTTAGACTCAACGTGGGAAGCAAACAGCATGGTGCATAGTGCGTGCAGTGAACAGTCGGCATGATGACTTGAGGACGTATCATGTGACTGGTGGGCGGTGAGGTCATAAGTCCGTGAAATAAAGCAGCAAAGTGTAGAGGGTTCTATATGCTGTGTTAAGGAGCTCAAACCCCTTAGACCAATGGCCTAAGGTTTTCTCAAAGTCCCCCCAGACCCCCATGGGGCTGCCTCCAGAAGTCCTTGGTGGTGATGAGGCGATGTGTTGGGAATGGAGAAACTAGTAGGTCACTATGAATAGTCTCAATTTATTTTTTTGTGTTAGAGTTCTATAAAAAATTTCATTTGAAGGCAGGGTTCTGATTAAAAAAAGAACACTTTTGAAAATCACTGATGGTGATGAGAAATCCCCCAAAATGATAAAAGTTGGTGACAACTAGTTTTATGTTTTAAAAATCAGTAGTCAGGATTCAGAGTGATTCACATGTTTTCTCCATGTCTGAACCTGACCTGGTAGCACTTTGCACTTGATATTCAGTAAAAAGTTCACTGGGAATGTTTTAGGGATGTGACTTGTGTGCTGTGTCTATAAGGGTGAATTTAAATAACATACTGCCCAGTAACTCAAAAGGAATTTGTAGAAATATAAATGCACTTTCCCCTTATTCTCTTTTTCCTTATTTAAAATTGTACTGGAGTAATTTCTTTTAACTGAGTTTCCTGTCTGTTTTTGAGACATTAGCTTTTATAATTTGATGCCTTGGACCAAGCTGACAATCTGATTCTGTATGTGGGACTGAATTTAGTGGAAAATAATAGTTAATTGTATTTTTTTTAATGCTTACAATGATATTCTGGGCAAGTTTTGTTTCTTTATGGACGATAGCCAGATCCCTACTGTTTTTCAATTTGTTTAAACGCAACAGCTTATACAACATATGTACATGTTCAGTTGAAGATAAAGGATATCATTATTTTTAGCCGATTACAAAGAAAACCACATTTTCTCTTAAATCTCTTGATATAAAGTAATTTGAACACAATTTCTGCACAAATCATTTTTAAGAGATTGGCTGTCAAGTGTATTTTTTAAAGTAGCACTCTCCTAAGAGCCAATGAGACTTTGCAAATTTAGATATATTCTAAGCCTGGGATGTGGTTGAAAATGTCAGTTTTTAAACAGCGCTTTGAGAAGTAGTTAGCTTAAAAGTGTAGCAATTCAGAGCACACAGAGTATGATTTTGAAGAGTAAAGTCTTGATACACTGCAGAGAAACTTGACAGATTCACTACAATTAAGAGAGAAGTAGCTACGACTCCCACTTGTGAAAACTTTTTCTCATCTAGCCAACTTCTGACACTGGCCTAAGAAAACCTCCAGTAAATTCTTATTCCTTTCCAGCTCCAAGGTTGTTGTATAGAAACTCTCCCAATTTCCTTATGTAGTAATAACAGATATAGAAGAATACCATTGGAGCCCACTGCCCCTAGTCTAAAGAATGAATAAATTAGATCTGTGAAAAATGATCAGACTGAAATGTATTTTTCTACCAGCCTCTCTGTATGTGCACACACATTCATGCATAGACTCACACATTTGTCTCAGTACACCAGTTAGAAAAAGGAGGAAAAAGTAACTTGAAACTCACTTCTCAGCTTCTCCTACCATAACCAATATGTTTTTTATCAATTCTGACTTTTTTCTGTTGTGGTGGAAAGGTTTGTGAATGTGCCCTGTGCGTTGATAGACAAGACAAAATTATGTTACTATTGTGTCTTCTCTGCTATAAGAACCTAAATATTTAAGTATTGGTGTTTTTGCCTGATATTCTTGACTCTTGCGGTTTTCAGCTGCTTGAGCTTTGTAATCATATGTAGGCATGAGATTAAATTCGCAAGTGAACCAAGTGTTAGTTTCCTCCGTGCTTGTTATTTCTGTACTGCATTAAAGGTGTTTCATGACGTGTTGCCAGTCTTATCCTACACTGGGAAAAGAGTTACTGTTCTCCCACCATCTCTGAAAACCTTACCCATTTATTACAGTTTGGAAGTCATGTCACACCATCCTGAAGTCAGACATACCCCTGAGGCCCACTTCCCTCGTATGGACACACACACTCACACACCCACACATCCTCACACACCCATGTACATACAACAGAGAGAAGTAAATAGCAGAGGCAGCGCCCGCTGGTCTTTTCAGTGAGTACACATATCCTGCAAGATGAATACTGGATGCAAGATGTAAAGCTGCGGTTTCCCCTGTGGGCCCTGGTACCGAATGATGTGACCACATCCATAACTTCCACCCCCTTGAAAATTACTGAGAGTGAGGACATAAAGGATGCAGACTTTGGGTTGAAAGAATTGCACTGAAATCCCTTCTCTGCCACTTCAGATATTGTGATCTGGGGCTGTCGCTTAATCTGTCAGAGTGTGATTCCTCCACGATCATTGAGAATAATAATAAGGGAAGCCCTCCTTGTCCGTGGCTTTTACAAAGATTAAATGAGAGCAAATACAGAGAACTGTTTTTGTTAGTTTTAATCTGCAACTATAAAACTTAAAAAAAAATAAATATATGTCCCTAACTGCCTGCAAGCAGTGGGAAGTGGCCGGAAGGGTGGTCTCTGAGACCCAGAGGAGTACGTAGGAACCTCAGGTGCCTGACTCCAGGGCAGTGGCTTCCCCCTGGCCTGCACATCAGAATCCTGTTGCCTGGGCTGCACCCCAGATCAGTTAAGTGAAGATGTCTGCTGGGGTTTCCCAGACAGCAGTATTTTTAGAGCTTCCTAGGTGATCTCAATGTGCAGCCAAGTTTGAGAAACGATGCTTTAGAGGGATTTGAAAGTCTCCAGTTCCACTACTGACTGAACGGACGATGTCCAGACTGCTACAACCTATACTTCATTCTTTTAGCTTAACAAAATAAGAGCATCATGCTAAAAGAATATTATATCTGTCCCTGATGGCTCAGACAGTAAAGAATCCACCTGCAATGCAGTAGATCTGGGTTCGATCCCTGGGTCGGGACGATCCCTGGAGGAGGAAATGGCTACTCACTCCAATATCCCTCATGGATAGAGGAGCCTGGCAGGCTACCGTTCATGAGGCTGCAAAGAGTCAGACATGACTGAGCAACTAACACACAACACAACAAAACAAGGACTTGAACATCATGTTGAAAGAATATTATATCTGACCCAGTGTGAATTCACTTAAGTTCTCTGCAAGGAGCCAATATTAATAGGCAGGTATTGGGGTGGTAACAGGAACAGAGATCTCTAGATCTCTGAATTTAGAGAAGACAGAAGCAGCTCACTAGAGCCGAAGAAACAGGCAACAAATGGAAGGAAAATAATGGAAAACCCAGCAATTTCAAGCTACTTGCTTTTGGAAATTGGTCCTTGCCAAAGCACCACCCAAGAACTGGTTGACTTCCTGGAAAGCTCAGGATCATGGCCCTAGGGAGTCAAGTTTCTTGAAAACTTGCTGTATCTTTAGAATGTGGGTTGGGGAAAACAAGTTTATTCACTTACCTTCTCTGTAACCAAAAGTCAGTTAAGGAAATTTGCAAAACAACTTATTTTTTAAAGAAAAGAAAAAAAAAACTTAAAAAGGATGAACTAAAATCACTCCATATTCAAATCTCTGTGACCTTTATTCAACTAATGGTGCTGGGAAAGCTGGAAAAACGCATGGGATCCATGCAAAAGAATGAAGTTGGACTCAACACCATGTGCAAAAAGTTAGTCCTATTTAAGTTGTTAATCCATTTATTTAAAGTATATAACTTAGAATAAAACATAGGGATAGATCTTCGGATTTGATAATGGGTTCTTAGACTAAAAAGACAAGTAACATAAGAAAATAAATTGGACTTCATTAAAAAAAAAAAAGCAAACTCATGTGAATCAAAGGACACTATGAAGAAAGTCAAAAGTCAACCCACAAATGGGAGAAAATACTTGCAAATCATGTATTTGATAAAAGTCTAGTTTCTGGAATAGGTCAAGACCTCTTAGAACTGCATAACCAAAACACAACTCAATTTTAAAATGGACAAAGGACTTGAATAGACATTTCTCCAAAAGCAAAAGTGTTAGTCGCTCAGTTGTGTCTGACTCCTTGTGACCCCATGGACTGTAACCCACCAGGCTTCTCTGTCCATGTCTTCTCTGTCTCAGGCAAGAATACTAGAATCGGTAGCCATTCCCTTTCTCCAGGGGATTATCCCGACCCAGGGATCAAACTGGGGTCTCCTACATTGCAGGCAGATTCTTTATTGTCTGAGCCATGAGGGCAGCCCCATTTCTCCAAAGAAGAAATACAAATGATCAATAAGCATGTTGAAAAGATGCTCAACATCTTTAGTGGCTAGAGAAATGCAAATAAAAACCACAATGAGATACCACTTTATGTCCACCAAGATGGCCATAATAAAAAGTTAAGAAAATAACAAATATTGGCAAGGATATAGAGAAATTGGAACCCTCATGCACTGCTTTAAAATTGTGTAGACAGTATGGAAAACAGTTTGGCAGTTTCTCAAAAGGTTGCAGAATCACCGTGACCCAGCAGTTCCACTTCTAGGTATATACCCAAGAGAATTGAAAACAGGCATTCAAACAAAAACATGTACAGGAATGTTCATAGCAGCATTCTTCATAATGACCAGAAAGTGGAAACAACCCAAATGTCCATCAACTGATGAATGGATAAACAAAATATGGTATATACATGCAATGTAGCCAATATTTAGCCAAAAAAGGAATTTAGTGCTGATCCATGTAACAACATGGATGAATCCTCAAAATGTTATGCACAGTGAAAGAAGCCAGACACCAAAGGCCACGTATTGTATGATTCTGTTTAGATGCAATATCCAGAACAGGCAAATCCGTAGACACAGAAAGCAAGTCAGTGGTTGCCAGGGGCTGGGAGGAGGAGGGAATGGGGGTGACCGCTTTATGGCTATTGGAGGGTGATGAAAATCTTTTGGAATTAGATCATGGTGATGGTTGCACAACTTCATGAGTGTAGTAAAAAACCACTGAATTGTTCACTTTAAAAATGATTAAAATGGCGAATATTATGTGAATTTTACCTCAGTTAAAAACTCTCTCTGTGACCCCATCTGTTCTTCAGTTCTGCACTTTTGATTGTAAACCAACACCTTGGTGGTGGTGATGGTAGAGTCGCTAGGTCGTGGCCGACCTCAGGAACTGTAGCCCGCCAGGCTCCGCTGTCCCTGGAATTTCCTAGGCAACAGCACTGGAGTGGGTTGGCTTTTCCTTCTCCAGGGGATCTTCCTGACTCAGGGATTGAACCCAGGTCTTCTGCCTTGCAGGTGGTTTCTTTACCAGGTGAGCTACCAGGGAAGCCCAAATCTGGTAGCCCAAACCTAAGCCCAAGCTTAGCTATTACTGAAGGGTCTTTTTCCATCAGTTATCCTTTGTAATTCCACTCTCATCCTACATTTTCCCCCCTCCAATGTCAGCTTCTGCAAGGACCAGAACACTGGTCTTCACTTCTTACCAGGATCCCATTCATCGTTCCTCCTCAAGGTTTGGTCCCCAGCAGAGCCAGTGGAAATACAGCAGCTTTGGACACGCTTCCTCTGCTGATTCCACACTCCACCTGGGAAGTTCTGCATCTGCTCATCCCCACCTGGCAGCTCAGGTGCCTCCTGCTTTGCCCATGAGGCCTTCCAGTTTCAAAAACTGGAAACTGGGTTTCAGTGGCCTCATCCCCCACAGCATCGCCACAGAATGTAAGCTCTTAGGGACAGATGGGAAAACCTGTACAACCTTTCCTGACAGGCCCTGGGTGACTCCTGCAAGCTCAGTACAGTGAAAGTCACAGGTAGGAAAATGTGAATTTGTATGAGAAGATCTAAGGCTGTTACTCACAGAGCGTAAGTCCTTTTCATTCTGGATAATAGCTCTGATAGCCTTGGAGGTTGATCTCAGAGCTTACAGAGTGGTCTAAAAGTGGAAGGAAGCTGTATTCAACATTCTCTTAATGTCTTTCTCTCCCTTTCCTCCCCTCCCCACATTCTTTTTCTGCTGGGGTCAGCAGAAATGGGAATCTTTCTCTTTTTTTTCTTTCTAGATCAGTATTATTATGATTCCGATTATACTGAAAGACCTGTATGGGAGGAATGCTGCGATCTGAATTAAAAATAGCATTTTCTGTCCTCCCACACACAGCACTTGAGTGCTCTGAATGCCTTTTATAAATGCAGACTTTCTGCCTGGCTAGATAAAAGAAGCTGTCACTTCATTTCCATAACGAAGTCATTCCCAGGAGAATTCCATTGTTTTAGCAATAGAATTTTTGTAAAAGGCCTCTTATTTTGCCTGAAAAAGGTAACAAAAATGAACTTCGGAGAGCTCATTCGACAAAACAATTAAGGAGCGAGAGATTTTTCTCCTCCTTTGATATGTGAGGAGTTCTAAGTGTGAGAATCCCCTGAGCCGTGATATTAGGATAAACCCATGAATCTGGCAGATGAAGGTGGTTGGGAGAATGTCTGTTACTTTTTCTTCTAGTAGGAGTGGGGGGCACCACTCCCTAGCGTGTGGGTTCCAGAGGCGAGTGTCCAAGCGTTGATTCTTTATTTTTTAATATTTGTTATTTATTTTACCTGGCTGTGCCAGGTCTTAGTTATGGCATGTGGGATCTTTAGTTGTGGCATGTGGGATCTAGTTCCCTGACCAGGGATCAAACCCAGCACCCTCCCTGCATTGGGAGCCCAGAGTCTTAGCCACTGGACCACCAGGGAAGTCCCCAGGTGTTGCTACTTCTAAAGAGTTTTAAATATTTGTTTTTAAAGAGATGTAGGACACTTTGGAGAAGGCAGTGGCAACCCACTCCAGTACTCTTGCCTGGAAAATCCCATGGACAGAGGAGCCTGGTGGGCTGCAGTCCATGGGTTCGCTAAGAATCGGACACGACTGAGCGACTTCACTTTCACTTTTCACTTTCATGCACTGGAAAAGGAAATGACAACCCACTCCAGTGTTCTTGCCTGGAGAATCCCAGGGACGGCGGAGCCTGGTGGTCTGCCGTCTCTGGGATCACACAGAGTCGGACACGCACGACTGAAGCGACTTAGCAGCAGCAGCAGAACACTAAGATGCTCATTATATAAGGAAATTCCTTGTAATTTTTCATGACATGTGATCATCTGGTATAGGACTCTGAAAGCCAACTGTGGCTGTATCTTGCTGGGGTTGCTCCGGTCCTGTTGCTTAGAAAAGAATAGTTGGTGTTGCCCTTTATTTGACATTGCAGCAAATGGAAATGTTACTGAGTCCAAGCTCCTAGTGCCCCCTAGGCAACAGGCCAATAAATTCAGACATCAGTTGTTGGGGAAAGGAATAGTTGATATTCAGAGAACTGGCAGATGGAGAGGATCGTGTACTCCTGTCCCAAAGAAACATCTTGACTGAGTTAGAATTCAGACTTCTTTTACATTAAAAAGGGAGGAAGTAAAGTCAAACACTTCCTGGTTTAGGTCAGCCTCCAGAGGGGAGGTGTTAATTTTGTCCTTTCTGTAGTCATTCACAGGAGGACCTGGTCTGGCTGTTGCATGTGAGCTAAACAAAAGTAAGTTTAATGCTTATTACCTGGGAGGCAGGATTCTCAGGGATGGCCTGTTAGGTATATTTTAAGCTTATAGGCAACACATCTTTAGTGATTTACTTGTAGTAAAACATAAAGGTTCTTCCTGGATGGACCTAGAGATTGTCATTCTGACGGAAGTAAGTCAGAGAAGCAGAAACATCATATGACCTCAGTTATACGTGGACTCTAAAAAGAAATGATACAAATGTACTTATTTACACAACAGAAACAGACTCACAGAGAACAAACTTATGGCTGGCAGGGAAGGGGGAAGGATGGAGGGAAGGGATAGTTAGGAAGTTGGGAATGGACCTACATACACTGCTATATTTAAAATGGATAACCAACAAAGACCTCCTGTATAATACAGGGAACTCTGCTCCTTGTTATATGACAACCTGGATGGGAGGGGAGTTTGGAAGAGAATAGATAAATATATATGTGTATGGCTGAATCCCTTTGCTGTCCACCTGAAATTATCACAACATTGCTAATCAGCTATACCCCAACACAAAATGAAAAATGCTTTTAAAAAAAAGATCCTTCCCAGTTACAGAATAGGAGGTACTTTGTTATACAACATTACTTGTAACTAGTTGAAGCACGCATGTGTCTGTGTGTCATGCTTGCTCCCACCCTCCTCCCTGCAACAAATCTTTGCTCCAAATACCGTATCAAATCTTCAACTCCATGTTAATAAAAAGAAAAGGATAATTGTGTTTATTGGTACTTTCTCGGCACCAAGTAACCCACATCAAAGTCTGCCTGCCTTTGGTGTTTCAACAGGTAATCCCCAGATTTAATGCCAAGTGGCATTTCTGTTCCGTGGTGTCTCGGATGAAACCACTGAAATCTTAGTTTTAAGCTAGCATAGTTTTATTAAGCCTCCTCCAAAAGAAGGTTTTCAACAGCGTCTTTGTTGAGAAGTACCTCTGTTCTGATTGCATCAGAGACTTGTGAAAAAAAAGAGGTTAATATATAGTCATTGTATCTCTTGGCTTTTAATTTAAGAAAATGGACAAAAAGACAAAGGTTGATTTTAATGTAATTATGGAAATCCTATTGATCCAAACATTATGCAAACTTGGATAGTTAAACTGTTGCTGATTTTGAATTTGGAGAAATAATTCTGTTTCACAAAAAGTCTTTGAATAGCCTTAAATCATGTAACAATACCATAACTTTTATTGGTTTATTTTTTTACTTTTTATTCTATATTGAGGTATAGCCTATTAACAATGTTGTGATAGTTTCAGGTGAACAATGAAGGGACTCAGCCATATGTAGACATGTATCCAAAGCATGGTTGGAGGTCCTAGTTGGAACTTTGCTTTTGCGTAAAAACATTTCATTAAATGAAATTAAATGAAAAGAAGTCATGGCTTTGATAGGGTGCTTCCAAAATTTTAATACCTGTGGTGAATTCTGTTCTTTGTTTCTGTCCAAAAGGATGGGGCTGGAGAGTGTATGCAAATTCTGTCTTGTCATTTTACTATGACTTACCATTTGGTATTTTGAGAAGTCAGGCCAGATAAAATACTTGACGGTACTATCTTACTACTTGTAACATTATGGTGAGAAGAGAATGAAAGCAACATATTAGAATTATTTTTCTTGAGATTTTTACTGATTTTATTATTAAAATGAGAGAATTTTTTATTAAATATTAATATTTATTAAATAATATTTGTTATTAAAATAGAGCAGAAACAGAAATGTAAAGCTGGGGGACTACACAATAGCTACTCAGGGACTGTAACAGCTCATAGTTTATGAAAAAAGTGAAGGTGAAAGTTGCTCAGTCATGTCTGACTCTTTGCAACCGCATGGACTATACAGTCCAAGAAATTCTCCAGGCCAGAATACTGGAGTGGATAGCCTTTCCCTTCTCCAGGGGATCTTCCCAACCCAGGGATCAAACCCAGGTCTCCCTTATTGCAGGCAGATTCTTTACCAGCTGAGCCACAAAGGAAGCCCAAGAATACTGGAGTGGGTAGCCTATTCCTTCTCCAGTGGATCTTCCTGACCCAGGAATCTAGCTGGGGTCTCCTGCATTGCTTGCAGATTCTTTACCAGTTAAGCTACCAGCGAAGCCCATTGTTTATAAATGGTTTATAAGTGATCAAGGCATGAAACAGGTTCTGTCCCTGCCTTCGCCATTTTTATCAGGCGCTTTTGCAGCATGCAGCCAGAATTCTCACTGACCTTCTCCAGCAGGTGTGAATAAAACTCCCCTCCTGGGAGGAGGTGTGTGACTCTTGGCAGCCTGAAAGGGACCTGCAACCCAGGGGATGCAGAGCTATAGTACGGTCTTTAAGTTTCTTCATCTAGATTGTCCTGTCTCCTGGGCCACCGTGCCTTCTGTTGGGTCTTAGCAACCCCCTTTGAAAGCAGAATATTAGACAAATAAGGTTGGGGAGGAATTGTCCATAAGGAGCACATGCCATCTTGACCTTTAAAATCCTAATTTCCTGGAGATATCATTCTATGGCTGTTCAGTGCAGATTATGTATTTCTCATATTTTTTTTTCTTCTTGATATGCAGACATACGTTTCTCTGGATGCATAATTGTATTTTGTAGCAAACTTTGCTTTATACCAGTAAGGAGATATAACCAGCATACAAATACAGACACCTGCCAGGTCTATATGTGTGTGGATAGAGCCTTACCTTTTGTGATAAGCTGTGCTAATCCTAGGAAACAGTGGCATGGATCAACATGAGTATTTTGGCTCTTTTTTAAGTTTCATCGTGGGTTTTTTTCCCAGCATGTTTCTCTCTCTGATTATGTGTTCTTTTGGTAGATGCTAATTTTAGTTTTCATTACCTAAGCAGTTCATTACCAAACCAGTTACTATCAGGGAGAATGTCCACAAGTACATGCTAGATATTCACGGACTGCCAGTTTGGAAAAGGATTTTACAATGGATAAGTCAAACAAATTATTGATTGGTTGATTGAAAAGGATGGCATGATGTGATGAATGAGTCATATTCTTCAGAATACCCTAGGTTTGAGCTACAATCAACTCCCTCTAGTTCTACTTGAAATCTGACTGGACACCTGTACTCTCGGGGAAGTTCTGTTGCCATCCCTGGGGAAGGGGCACATTGGGGGCCCCCCACAACCACCATAGATGTTCCTTTGTGAGCAGGGTGCAGACAGAAGCTCTGGACCTGCTAGTCTGAGTTTACCCAGTAGAGGCATTTCTGAATTCTGTAGTCAGTAGCTGTTCCTCTTCCTCCCTCAGGATGAAAATACCAACAGAGTCAGCCTTTAGTCCTGAGTTGGAAAAAGAGGCTCAGTGGTTGATTGACAGAGCAGTTTCCATATTGGTTCATGTTGTGACTTTTCTCCAAGTCACCAGAAAGGAGCTCACAGAGTGAGGAGACTTGAGGACATGTCAGAGGAAAAGGAAAATGCCACATTCTCAGTTAAGTCACCAAGTATGTGTCAAAGGCTTACCACTGGCAAAGGCATTAACCTACCCCACCTTCTTAGAGTTCACTACAGTCTGTCTAGAGAAATGGTGCCTGTTTGAGGATAAAGAAAAAAATGGCTAGTATCCTCAGGAAAAGAAATCAAAACCATAGGAGTTCTCCTCCAAAAACAAACAAAAATACTTCTGATGGAGAAAGTTGTAGCACAGGAGGATAAAAGGAAAGGAAAAAATGTAAAGGAAAAAGCGATGGAAGAAGTAGGACTTGAGTGGGTCTTGGTAGGTATGCCTTGGATTCTCACTTGTAGGTTGTAAGACTGAGACCCTCACTCTATTGCTGGTGATGGGATGAGCATCACTCTTGGCTCCTGGTGTCCATCTCGAGTTTCTTGCCACACGAAATTTCCCCCTCTCCCTCAGTGTGATGTTTCGTGTTTTGAATCTCATTGCTGGAAGAACCTGTTCTTTCGAAGGGCTCTCCTGATTAGGTCAGGTCCACCAAGGACAGGCTTTCTGTTTTAAGGTCAGTTGATTGAGGGCCTTAATTTTATTTGCAAAATCCTTCACAGCAGCAGCACCCAGATTTTGTTTGATTAAGTAAGTAGGAGAGGGTACATGAGCACTAGGGGGCCGGGCAATCTTGAGGGCTGCTTTCGAATTTTGTCTGTGACAGCACAACCAAAACATCCAGGGATGAATCTGACTTTTGGCATGGCCAAATCCAAGGGAAGTCGCCATCACCAGGACTCAGACATACTGGCTTTCAACCTCGTTCCATACTGCAGAGCTTCATCCTCACGTGGGCTTCACTGGTGGTAAAAATAGCTTTGTGAGTAGACCATGCTTCCTGATTCCTCTTAGTTCCAGTCAGTCAGAGAGGGGCCTTTGGTTCATGCCCATCCCTACCTGGATCCAGTCATCATCACAAGGGGGATATATATTCTGATTCTCCAAGCCTAGATCACATGCCCGTCTTTATTTAAAATTTATTGAAGTATAGTTGATTCACAGTGTTTATTTTCTGCTGTATGGCAAAGTGACTCAGTTGTACATATAAGTATATTCTTTTTATATACATATTCCAGGCCAGAATACTGGAATGAGCAGCCTTTCCCTTCTCCAGGGGATCTTCCCAACCTAGGGATCAAACCCAGGTCTCTCATATTGCAGGCATATTCTTTACCACCTGAGCCACCCCGGAAGCCCAAGGATGCTGGAAAGGGTAGCCTATCCCTTCTCCAGCAGATCTTCTGAACCCAGGAATCTAACTGGGGTCTCCCGCATTGCAGGTGGATTCTTTACCAACTGAGCTATCAGGGAAGTCCAAGAATACTGGAGTGGGTAGCCTATCCCTTCTCCAGCAGATCTTCTGAACCCAGGAATCTAACTGGGGTCTCCCGCATTGCAGGTGGATTCTTAACTGAGCAAACAGGGATGCCCGTAGTTGAGTCACAGTGTTGTAATTTTCTGCTGTTTGGTAAAGTGACTCAGTTGTACATATATGTATATTCTTTTTAATATTCTTTCCCGTTATGATTTATCACAGGATATTGAATATAGTTCCCTGCGCTATACAATAGAACCTTGTTGTTTATCCTATATATGATAGTTTTCATATGCCCATCTCTGGACCCAAGGCATGAGGTTGACCCAGCTCAAATAACAAAGAAAATGAAGTAAAGGTCATATTCTAGAAAGATGCTGTTTAGGAAAAGTTCTAGTCCTAAATAAAATGAAATTTTAGGGAACTCCTTTATCAAGTATTATGAGTCAATCAGGAAAAGGCCACTACATTTAGAAGACAGGAAAGCATTCCTGACCTTTAAAAGAGAAGTTTACTTTTAAAGTGTTGAAATCAAACTCTACGGGTTTAAGAGGTACCTGATGAAATACAGCGTGGAGTTTATCCTACACTTTAGCATGTTTTATGGTGAACAGAGGAGAAGTGACAGCCATTTGGGAATGTATCAGAGTCTGGGGATGATTGAGTACGTTTGTAAGCTGTGAAGAAGTTTCTGGTAGAGAGAAGATGGAAGCGGAGAGACAGAGGACAGAATTGACCCCAATAGGACCTGAGCCACTAGGAGACAAAGAGCCCCCAGAAGTTTTCCCAGATTTTAAAGTGGTATGGGATTTTGGGGTGGTTTGGTCATTTGTCACTTCTTTGGAATAAACAGGTATCATTCCTTCCAACGTAATCATCTTATAGTGATTAAATATACTAAAAAAATCCTTAGTCTCTGTCCGGCTATGTAATTGACAGAAAGACTTAGGCTTAGAGCAGTGATTCTCAAAGCCTGGTCCTTGGACCAGCGGCATCGGCATTACTTGGTAAACATGCAAGTTTTCTGGCCTCACCCCAGACCTACTGGATCCGAAATCTGGGGAGTGGGACCCAGAGACACAGTTTCATAAGCTCTCCGGGTGTTTCTGATAGCACTTCAAGTTTGAGAACCACTGCCTCAGAGCATGCTCATCTCTCCTTCATATTCCATGAGGGTTTCCTTAACGATGGCTTTTGAGAAGCTAGGAAAATGAAGGATAAAGGCTCCTGGTGGTGGGGGAGGGGACCGCACATCTTGAAAGGAGATGGCAACTGTTCAAAAGCCATTAGTGACTAAAAGTAGAATAGATTTGAAGAATAGGAGAGAGAAGGATAAGTTTTAATTGTTCTCAGGTTCACGCAGTGCTTTCATTTTGATGACAGGCACATAGGACCTCCCAAGTCCCTCCCTGGAGGACAGAGTGAGAAGGGTTGACATCATAGCTGAGAGTGGTGCTTTCTTTGGTGTAAGGATGAAGTCATAGAACTAGTTTTGGATATAGATTGTTTAATTTAAATCCAGGCTCTTCTGCTCGACACTCTTAGGAGGCTGCAGAAGAAGGGCATGGCAAGGTTTCTTACATCAAGGAGCTTATAAACTTTTTGAGCCTTTCAAGACTTAAATCAATCCTGTGGACTATAAAAAGACAATATAACAGAGTGCTGAATTGAAGAGAACCCGAGGTAGAGGCTGTAAGTGCTGTGGGCAGTCAGGAGAAGGAGAAACTGACATTGTGTCATTTTCATCTCTGGACAGGGGATGAAACTGTCAGTCTGGCATAATTTCCCAAGTCTCATGGCAGAGTTTTGGACAACCTGGCAAGTTTTTCTTCTTGCTTATCCTTTTCTTCCCGAATTTGTGAAAGCTTGTCAGAACTACTGAGTCAAAGTGAGGGTTTATATTTCATGACTTTAAACTTGAGAGATTGTTGACATTTGGGTTTATAGGAAAAACCAAATGTGTAGGAGATACTACATTTTATATGGTGTCTTTACTGAAAAGAGACTCAAACAGAAGTTTGGCTTATTTGTTTCAAAAAGACTTTCAAACTTAACTCCATTCATGGAAGAACATGAATGAGCCTGTCTGAGGATGCCTTCATGTTGTAGGATGAAAAAAGCAAATTACTGATTTTCCTTAGTGGAAAAAATTAAGTGGTACCAGTTCTGCAATGGTAGGGAACAAGAAAACAGTTCAGATGAACACAGTATTTCTGGGGCTTTTTATTTCTGTACACCATGTGGTTCTGGGATGGTAGGGAACAAGAAGACAGTTCAGACGAACACAGTATTTCCGAGGCTTTTTATTTCTATACACCTTCCTGCTTACCTGGGTAAATAAACAGATACCAAACTGAGAACCAAAAGAGAAGGCACGCAGACACTCTAGAAAGTGGGCAAAAATGCCATTTCAGTCCAGGGAAGAAATAATAAAGATGTTGTAATAGTCAAGAGGAAGCCAGCCAATTTGGAACCTAATAGAAGGTAGTCAGAACTGTTTTGTTTTAAGAAGTTTACATGTAATGTGATCTGATTTTACCCCTTTGAGGGGTAGTTCTTAACTCCAGCTGTGGCATGTGGGTATGAAGAGGGAGCTTCACTTTACTTCATTGTGATAATGGGGTTATTTATGAGCATTTGTTGCTCTGATGGCCCAGTAGTTGAAAAGAAGAATCGTTTCCTGTTTCAAGGTGTTGAGAACGGTTCTGTTGATCATCTTTTGATCAAGGAGACTCATTTGAAATAGCCAGGGGGAGAAAGGATGAAATAACAGAAACTAATAGTACAGGTCTAGTGAGATCACATAATGCAGAGGCTGTTTCCTCTGCCTAGAAATGTGATGCCGGGTAATTCTTGCTCATCTTTTACTTCCCTGTTTAAGTGTTGCTTTTGTAAGAAAGATCCTCCTTCTAAGTGACATAACCCATTATAGGGTGATTGCAAATCGCAGTGTTTATTTGTCCTTCTTGATGTCTATCTGATTTTTAAATTTTATGCATATGTTAAAAATAATATACTCTGATTTTTTAAGATCTGTTCTGCTTGAGGCAATGAGGTCTTTAAAGGCCTGGTCCTTTGTTTTGTTCACCATTATAAACAAAGAACCTGTTGGGTATAGTTAGCACCAAGTAAAAAATATGTCCCGTGAATGAATGAATTAATAAGAAAGCACTTTGTACACGTGAAACTAATTCAGTGTTTTATGTCAATTATAACCTTTATTTTAAAAGAAAGCACTTTGTAAACTGAATTCACTATAAAAGTCATGGTTAATTATTTTCATAGAAGACACCTCCTTTCTCTCTTTAATCCTCACTTTTTTCCCTCCAATTTTTTTACTTCTTTAAAGGTCTGCTTGTCAGTGTTTTGCCAGTTCCAAACCTAAGATTTGGTATTATTCATTCTTGCCTTTTTTTTTAAGATAAGAGATCACATTTTTCCCTCAAAAATATTCTTTACCAACCGTGCTAATGCTGGGATTCCAATTTTTGTTCAGTGTGCACTTATGACTTTGAAAGGAAAACATGGCTGGTACTTGTGAATGATTTATTTGGGAAGCAAACAAGATTCTAGAGTAGTATTTAACTTCTATTTCTTGTCATCCCCAAAGCCACTCTTGTAAGTCACTCTCTGCAAAAGTACACACGTCAAAATACCTTGAATAATATTGGCCTAGGAGAAGTTGTTCCTGGCCCTGTCTTACAGGAGGCGGGGTGGGGCGGGAAGCAAGAAATCCAGATGTAAGAAATAATTAATGATATACTGAGAGTAAACTCAATCAGGTCTTTTCTTTAAAAGCAGCAAACAAGCAAAAATCACCCAGCCCTTTCCCAGAAGGGCCTGCGTGTGCCATTTCTTTTCTTTTTTAGATCCTCATTTCTTTTCTTTTTTATTTTTTATTTAAGGATAATTGCTTTACAGAATTTTGTTATTTTCCGTCACACCTCAACATGAATCAGCCGTAGGTATACATATGTCCCTTCCCTTTTGAACCTCCCTCCCATCTCCTGCCCCATCCCACCCCTTTAGATTGATACAGCAGCCCTTTTTGAGTTTCTTAAACCATTCAGCAAATTCCCATTGTCTATTTTACATATGGTAATGTAAGTTTACATGTTCCTCTTACCATATATCTGACCCTCTCCTCTCCTCTCCCCATGTCCATAAAGTCTATTCTCTGTCTTTTTCTTCATTGCTGCCCTGAAAATAAATTCTTCAGTGCCATTTTTCTAGATTCCATATATATGTGTTAGAATATATTTATCTTTCTTTCTGACTCACTTCACTCTGTATAATAGGTTCTAGGTTCATCCACCTCATTAGAACTGACTCAAATGAGTTCCTTTTTATGGCCGAGCAATATTCCATTGTGTATATGTACCACAACTGCTTTATCCATTCATCTGTGGATGGACATCTAGGTTGCTTCCATGTTCTAGCTATTGCAAATAGTGCTGCAATGAACAATGGGATACATCTGTCTTTTTCGATTTTGGTTTCCTCCGGGTATATGCCTAGGAGTGGGATTGCTGGGTCATATGGTAGTTTTATCCCTAGTTTTTTAAGGAATCTCCATACTGTCTTCCATAGTGGCTGTGTCAGTTTGCATTCCCACCAACAGTGCAAGAGTGTTCCCTTTCCTCCTCACCCTCTCCAGCATTTACTGTTTGTAGACTTTTTGATGATTGCCATTCCGACTGGTGTGTGGTGATATCTCATTGTAGTTTTGATTTGCATTTCTCTAATAATGAGTGATATTGAGCATCTTTTCATGTGTTTGTTAGCCATCTGTATGTCTTCTTTGGAGAAATGTCTTTTTTGGTCTTTTTCCCACTTTTTGATTGGGTTGATTGTTTTTCTGGCATTGAGTTGTATGAGCTGCTTATGTATTTTGGAAATTAATCCTTTGTCAGTTGTTTCATTTGATATTATTTTCTCCCATTCTGAGGGTTGTCTTTTCACCTTGCTTATAGTTTCCTTTGCTGTGCGAAAGCTTTTAAGTTTTATCAGGTCCTATTTGTTTACTTTTGTTTTTATTTCCATTACTCTCTGAGATGGGTCATAGAGGATCTTGCTTTGATTTACGTCATCGAGTGTTCTGCCTATGTTTTCCTCTAAGAGTTTTACAGTTTCTGGTCTCACGTTTAAGACTTTAATCCATTTTGAGTTTATCTTTGTGTGTGGTGTTAGGAAGTATTCTAATTTCATTCTTTTACATGTACCTGTCCAGTTTTTCTAGCACCGTTTATTGAAGAGGCTTATTTTTGTACAGCTTTTGCACAACAAAGGAAACTATAAGCAAGGTGAAAAGACAACTCTCAGAATAGGAGAAAATAATAGCAAGTGAAACAACTGACAAAGGATTAATTTCCAAAATTAATTGTATATTCTTTCCTCCTTTGTCAAAAATAAGGTACCAATAGGTGCCTGGGTTTATTTCTGGGCTTTCTGTCTTGTTCCATTGGTCTGTATTTCTGTTTTTGTTCCAGTACCATACTGTCTTGATGACTGTAGCTTTGTAGTATAATCTGAAGTCAGAAAGGTTGATTCCTCCAGCTCCATTCTTCTTTCTCAAGACTGCTTTGGCTATTCAGGGTCTTCTGAGTTTCCATATGAATTGTGAAATTTTTTGTTGTAATTCTGTGAAAAACGTCATTGGTAATTTGATAGAGGTTGCATTGAATCTGTAGATAGCATTTGGTAGTATAGTCATTTTCACAATATTGATTCTTCTTACCCAGGAACATGGAATATCTCTTTATCTGTTCTATGTCATCATTGATTTCTTTCACTAGTGTCTTACAATTTTCTGTGTACACGTCTTTGGTCTCTTTAGGTAAGTTTATTCCTAGATATTTCTTTTTGTTGCAATGGTGAATTGAATTTATTCCTTAATTTCTCTTTCTGATTTTTCATTGTTAGTGTATCGAAATGTAAGTGATTTCTGTGTATTAGTTTTGTATCCTGCAACTTTGCTAAATTCACAATTAGCCCCAGTAATTTTCTGATTCTATCTTTAGAGTTTTCTATGTACAGTATCATGTCATCTACAAACAGCGAGAGCTTTACTTCTTCTTTTCCAATCTGGATTCCTTTTATTTCTTTTTCTTCTCTGAATGCTGTAGCTAGGACTTCCAGAACAATGTTGAATAATAGTGGTGAAAGTGGACACCCTTGTCTTGTTCCAGATCTTAGGGGGAATGCTTTCAGTTTTTCACCATTGAGAATAATGTTTGCTGTAGGCTTATCATATGTGGCCTTTACTACATATGAGGTAGGTTCCTTCTATGCCCATTTTTTAAAAGAGATTTTATTGTAACTGGGTGCTGAATTTTGTCAAAGGCTTTTTCTGCATCTATTGAGATGATCATATGGTTTTTATCTTTCAGTTTCTTAATATGGTGTATCCCATTGACTGATTTGCATATACTGAAGAATCCTTGCATTCCTGAAATAAACCCAACTTGATCATGGTGTATGAGCTTTTTGATGTGTTGCTGAATTCTGTTTGCTAAAATTTTGTTGAGGATTTTTGCGTCTATGTTCATCTGTGATATTGGCCTGTAGTTTTTTTTGTGTGTGTTGTCTTCGGTTTTGGTATCAGGGTGATGGTGGGCTTGTAGAATGAGTTTGGAAGTGTTCCTTCCTCTGCAATTTTTTGAAAGAGTTCTAGAAGGATAGGCGTTAGTTCTTCTCTAAATGTTTGATAGAATTCTCCTGTGAAGCCATCTGGTCCTGGGCTTTTTTGGGGGGGAGATTTTTGATCACAGCTTCAATTTCAGTGCTTGTAATTGGAGTCATAATTTCTATTTCTTCCTGGTTCAGTCTGGGAAGATTGAACTTTTCTAAGAATCTGTCCATTTCTTCCAGGTTACCTATTTTATTGCCATATAGTTGTTCGTAATAGTCTCTTATAATCCTTTGTATTTCTGCATTGTCTCTTGTAACCTCTCCTTTCTCATTTCTAATTTTGTTGATTTGATTCTTCTCTTTTTCTCTTGATGAGTCTGGCTAAAGGCTTGTCAATTTTGTTTGTCTTCTCAACCATTTTTTAGTTTTATTAATCTTTTCTATTGTTTCTTTCATTTGCTTTTCATTTATTTCTACTCAGATCTTTATGATTTCTTTCCTTCTACTAATTTTGTTTTTTCTTTTTCTAGTTGTTTTAGGTATAAAGTTAGACTGTCTATTCGATGTTTTTCTTGTTTCTTGAGGTAGGATTATATTGCTATAAGCTCTTAGGACTGCTTTTGCTGCATCCCATAGGTTTTGAGTTGTCATGTTTTCATTGTCATTTATTTCTAGAAATTTTTTAATTTCCCTTTTGATTTCTTCAGTAACCTGTTGGTTATTTAGAAATGTGTTGTTTAATCTCCATGTGTTTGTGTTTCTCACAGTTTTTTTCTTATAATTGATATCTAGTCTCATAGCATTGTGGTCAGAGAAGATGCTTGATACAATTTCAGCTTTCTTAAATTTACTGAGGTTTGATTTGTGACCCAAGATGTGGTCTATCCTGGAGAATGTTCCATGTGCACTTGAGAAGGTGTTTTCTTCTGCATTTGGATGGAATGTCTTGAAGATATCAGTGAGATCCATCTCATCTAATGTATCATTTAAGACGTGTTTCCTTACTAATTTTCTGTTTTGATGATCTGTCCACTGGTGTGAGTGGGGTGTTAAAATCTCCTCCTATTATTGTTTTACTGTCAGTGTCTTTTATGTCTGTTAGTGTTTGTCTTATGTATTGAGGTGCTCCTATGTTGGGTGCATAGATATTTGCAATTGTTATATCTTCCTTTTGGATTGATCCCTTGGTCATTATGTAGTGTCCTTCCTTGTCTCTTGTAATCTTTATTTTAAGGTCTATTTTGTCTGATATGAAGATTGCTACTTCAGCTTTCTTTTGCTTCCCATTTGCATGGAATATATTTTTCTATCCTTTCACTTTCAGTCTATATGTGTCTAGGTCTGAAGTCAGTTTCTTTTAGTCAGCATATATATGGGTCTTGTTTTTGTATCCATTCAACCAGTCTGTGTCTTTTGTTTGGAGCATTTAATCCATTTACATTTAAAGTAATTATTGATATATATGTTCCTATTGCCATTTTTTAAATCGTTCGGGGTTGATTTTGTAAATCTTTTTATCTCCCTTGCTGCTTTTAATATTCTTTCTTTGTGTTTAGTCTTTGTTAGTTTGATTAGTATGTGTCTTGGAGTGTTTCTCCTTGGGTTTATGCTGTATGGGACTGTGTGCCTCTTGGATTTGATTAACTATTTCGTTTTCCATGTTGGGGAAATTTTCAACTATAATCTCTTCAAAAATTTTCTCAAACCCTTTGTTTTTCTCTTCTTCTTCTGGGACCCCTATAATTTGAATGTTGGTGCATTTGACATGGTCCCAGAGGTCTCTGAGTCTATCCTCGGTTCTTTTCATTCTTTTTTACTTTATTCTGCTCTTCAAATATTATTTTCACCATTTTATCTTCCAGCTCACTGATTTGTTCTTCTGCTTCAGATATTCTGCTATTGATTCCTTCCAGAGTATCTTTAATTTCAGTAATTGTGTTGTTTGTCACTGTATGTTTATTCTTTAATTCTTCTAGCTGCTAAGTTGCTACTACTAAGTCGCTTCAGTCGTGTCTGACTCTGTGCGACCCCATAGACGGCAGCCCACCAGGCTCCCCCGTCCCTGGGGTTCTCCAGGCAAGAACACTGGAGTGGGTTGCCGTTTCCTTCTCCAATGCATGAAAGTGAAAAGTGAAAATAAAGTCACTCAGTCATGTCCGACTCTTAGTGACCCCATGGACTGCAACCCACCAGGCTTCTCTATCCATGGGACTTTCCAGGCAAGAGTACTGGAGTGGGGTGCCATTGCCTTCTCCTGAATTCTCCAAGCCAGAATACTGGAGTGGGTAGCCATTCCCTGCTCCAGGGGATCTTCCCAACTCAGGAATCGAACCGAGGTCTCCTGCAGTGCAGGCAGATTCTTTACTAGTTGAGCTACAAGGGAAGCCCCTTAATTCTTCTAAGTCTTTGTTAATTGATTCTTGCATTTTCTCCATTTTGTTTTCAAGGTTTTTGATCATCTTTACTCTCATCATTCTGAATTCTTTTTCAAGTAGTTTGCCTATTTCCTCTTCATTTATTTGGACTTCTGTGTTTCTAGTTTGTTCCTGCCTTTTCATTATTGTTTTTTTAACTTATTGTGTTTGAGGTCTCCTTTTCCCAGGCTTCAGGGTTGAATTCTTTCTTCCTTTTGGTTTCTGCCCTCTTAAAGTTGATCCATTGGTTTGTGTAAGCTTTGTATGGGGTGAAATTTGTGCTGAGTTTTTATTTGTTTGTTTTTCCTCTGATGGGCAAGGCTGCTGCTGCTAAGTCGCTTTAGTCGTGTCTGACTGTGCGNTCAGGGTTGAATTCTTTCTTCCTTTTGGTTTCTGCCCTCTTAAAGTTGATCCATTGGTTTGTGTAAGCTTTGTATGGGGTGAAATTTGTGCTGAGTTTTTATTTGTTTGTTTTTCCTCTGATGGGCAAGGCTGCTGCTGCTAAGTCGCTTTAGTCGTGTCTGACTGTGCGACCCCACAGACCACAGCCCATCAGGCTCCCGCGTCCCTGGGATTCTCCAGGCAAGAACACTGGAGTGGGTTGCCATTTCTTTCTCCAATGCATGAAAGTGAAAAGTGACAGTGGCAAGGCTGAGTGAGGTAGTAATCCTATCTGCTGATGATTGGGTTTGTATTTTTGTTTTGCTTGTTGTTTAGATGAGGTGTCCTGCACGGGGTGCTACTGTGGTTGGGTGATGCCCAGTCTTGTATTCAAGTGGTTTCCTTTGTGTGAGTTCTCACTATTTGATACCCCCTAGGGTTAGTTCTCGGAGAAGGTGATGGCACCCCACTCCAGTAATCTTGCCTGGAAAGTCCCATGGACAGAGGAGCCTGGTAGGCTGCGGTCCATGGGGTCACAGAGAGTCGGACACGACTGAGCAACTTCCCTTTCACTTTTCACTTTCATGCATTGGAGAAGGAAATGGCAACCCACTCCAGTGTTCTTGCCTGGAGAATCCCAGGGACGGGGGAGCCTGATGGGCTGCCGTCTATGGGGTCGCACAGAGTCGGACACAACTGAAGCGACTTAGCAGCAGCAGGGTTAGTTCTCTGGTTGTCTAGTGTCTTGGAGTCAGTGCTTCCACTCCAAAGTTCAGGGCTTGATCTCTCTCCAAAGACCAGCCTAGGTCCAATCTACCAAGAGGAATTTCACCTGAAATGAAAGGACCTTTACTTGAGTTCCAAAAACCAGTGCACAAGAACACAACGGAGGTCTCTGACTCAGCAGATACTGGGTATTGCCTGGCATGTGGACAGGCTTCCTTGGATTACGACAGATGACTAGAGGGTCTGTCCTTGGCAGTGGTCAGCAGAACTCCACATACCACTTCTCTCATGTTATCCTTGGTGGGTGGAAATGGCAGACGGCCAAGTAGAAAATTTCACAGCCCTGCAAACATCAGCACACTAAACACTGCAGACCAGCAGTGCGAGGGAGCTGGATGGTGTGGACCAAATAATTATGTACTTGGCACATGCCTGCCTTATTAGTTTTGGGCTCCTCTTCTTCCCTTCCTGTTCAAAGGCTTTACTTTCTTTCTCCCTGAGATTCCAGACAGCTCTGTTTCCTGCTCTGTGAACCCCTTGACCACTAGGTGGAAGGAGAAAGATTTGGATGCTTGGGTGCACCAGCGATGGTTGATTGTGGGTGCCTTGCCAAAGCTGACTTTTATATTCTGGCTCAGAGCTAAGCTACAGCCTTCTGACAGCGAATAATCCTTTGTGTTTACGGGGCGCCTTTCTTCTTGAGAACTTGGAGTACCTTGCCAAAATGTTCTTATTGATCTTCCCAACAGCTTGGTGAGGTATGAAAATGGCAAAAGGTCATAGTCTGGGCACCCGCCTTTTTGCAAGAGTGTAAACTCGGGTGGCTTATTTTGAGGCCATGTTGCAAGTTTGCATCCCAGCTGGGATTGCATCTGAAGTCTCCCAGAATTGGCTTCAACTTTGGGGTGGGGGTGGGGGAAACGCTTGGCGGCACCATGCCGTCTCCTGGGGCAAGGGCAAAAATATCGCATTTCCTTTTTAAGCAAAGTGTACTGGAAAATGGTCTTTGGTGAATTACCCATCAGTCTAATTGATCTTCATTTGTTGCAATAACAAGGGATTTGACGGAGTATTCAGCTTTTTTATTTTTTCTTCTGTTCCCATGCTAGATACTTCTCCCTTCTCTGTGAAAGGAAAAAAGAACACACCTAGGCCCAGGAGCACTCCAGCTTCTTGTGGGAAGTCTCCATGGTGAAGTACAAGCTGGGGCTACCTGTGAACTGCGCACAGTGAATGTTGTAAGTTAACAAGAGTTGAATCTGCACTGGCTTGCCTTGGAACGGTTTGTGAATCACTGGATGCTTGAGCCAGGGTGCTGAAGACGTGTTAGCATTAGCTCTAGGTGATCCTCCAATTAATTTCTTCTTCTTCTTCTTCCTTCCCTTTTTTCTTTTTTTTTTTTTTTTTTAAGGGGAGAGGTTCTGTTGTTATTTGCTGTGAACTTGACTTTCTCAGCTTCTGTTGGGCACTGCTCATTCTCTCCTTCTGGAATAAAAGGGTGGAAGACAGTGATTATTTCAGCGTAGAGCCAAGTTTATAGCAGCCTCTTTAAACCCGGCTCTGCAGTTCTTTTACATTAGTGGGTATGGGGTAAAACCTTTCAGGCTAAAGATTCCCAACCAGGGAATCACACTCTGTCGTTATTTTCTTTACATGGAGTTTTTGATTGGAAGGAAATATGTTTCTGGCGTTCAAAAATCTGAGGTATGCAAGCTAATACAGTCAGCTCTTCAGGGTGCTTCTCTTGCTTAAAATTGGCTGATTTATTGGTTTTTGTTAGGCTACTGGGTTGGGATTTTGAGATGAGTGGTTTCTGCATTCAGCTGCTGGTCACCTTTCATGAGGAGGTATAGGATCCAATAATTGAAGAGAAAGCACACTGTGGGCTTCCAGAAGCTTTAGTTTACCACAAAACTTACGGGTTCGCTCAGCTCTGCTGCTTTCTGGAGATTTTACCTCATTGCTAGACCGTGTTATAAGAAAAAAATGCTTAAGAGTTTTGTCCAGGAAAGAATAAAACTACAGGAAATCCAGGCTGGCCTATGAACATATTACCTTCAAATTTTAGAACATGAAGAGCCATCTTTGACTAGGTTTTTGTGTGTGTGTGGAAATATCTATCATATATATTTGTACACACACATCTTTATACATTTGTGTGTATGTGTATTAAATATAAATATGTATATATGCACATATATGTATATGTGTGTATATATGTAAATAACTGTGCATTAAGTTTTCAGTTTCTTAATAATTTGGTCAAGAAAGTTTTCCAGGCATTTATTACCTTTTTTTTTTTTCCAGTTGCATAAACAATTTTGAGAGAGCCAGGAGCAGCAATATGAGGGCATGTATCTGGGAAAAGAAGCATTTACCATTGAAAAGAAAAATTTCCACTGAAATTTTACTTCTTGGTTTTCTAAAAATTTATATTAAATATGAATGTTTATCCATATTTCCCGAGGGTTAAATAGTCATATTAAAATAAGCTTATTGAACTCAAGAACTCCCAGTACCTTAGGGTAAGTGGGTGATGGGGGATGCTGGTGTTTTCATGGATTCTCATTTTGTACGTATGATCACATTGGTTCTGGTGGAAAGTACAGGGCTCCTAGAATTATTGACCTCAATTCTGTTCCTGGTCCTAAGGTCAAGGTCAAGTAAGTTTGCAACCTCGGGCAAGTCACCGACCCCTGCGAAGTGTTGCTTTATAAGTCTGTGTTGCTGTATGCCGCTTGTTTATTGATGAGTCTCCATCTTAGTTTGGGGTCCCCACAAGCAGCAGAATCTTATTAAAAAAAAACAACAACTCTTATTCTAAAAGCTTCTATCACTATTAAGGAATAATTTGGGGGCCCTGTTAAATCTGGGTGCTACTATAGCTGTACGTTTTTCTAGAAAGTATTTCCCAATCAGGAAGCCAACAGAATGCACGTCTGACGATGTTTTTTTAAGCATCTTTTAACCTAGGAAATACGCATCTTACGGAAAAGTGCTGTAGGTTTCAGATTACATTTAAAAGAACAGGGCAGTAACTATAATCAAGATAGCTTTTGTTTTGAATCTGGTGGTGTGTGTTTTTGTTTTAAACCATTGCTTTGAACTGCTCATGTGATACCCTGTCAGACCTCAAACATTAAGTGAGGTTTTCAGAGACATTCTAGAGTGTAAACTTTAAGATGCCACAACTTAAAGTCATTTAAAAATCCTTCTGTAAATGGAATGGGTTGAGAGAGAGGAAGAAAATGCTAAATTCTTTTGAACTCCAAAGGACTTTTTCTTCCAAATTGCCTTCACTTGGAGAGGTGGGGAAGTCCCAGTTTTCTTAGTAAATTTTGAAGTTAGTAACCTTTTGCAGTCTTGCTATATTTTTACAGCACTGAGTTAATATTTTGTCCTTATTTTGGTATCCTGGTGTCCCAAGGCCATGCCATTATAATAGAGAAGGCAGGAGACTTTTCAAAGGACATGAGCCTGCATGTCGATGGGGTATGGTGGAGGGTGGATGAACGTGTTAGTAATAATCATGGCAGCCACTGGAATTAGTGGTGTCCATCTTTAGCAGCTTGTCGCCCCAGACTCACTAACTTTGTCATTCTGTTTGTCCCCATCATCCACCTGTCAAATGCCCCTGTGGCTCTTGCAGATGGACTTTGCTCCTCAAAGTTTCTCAAACTGGCCCAAAGGTGTGGTATCTTGTACAGAGAGAAGAGGCAAGAAAACTGACCTAGGAGTTGGAAGACCTGGATTTTACCCGTGGTGCTGCAATTAACCCTACACGCTTGAGGACCCATTTTTATCTTGAGTAATATGAGAAGGCTGAGTGTAGTGAGCTCTGCTGATTCTTCTAAAGACTCTAACATTGCTTCGAATATCAGCTTTGGATGAGGCAGGCTGGATGGTCACTTTCCCCTGTTTGGCCTCTAAGAGTCAGTGATCTGGCACAACTTCAATTTATTGATCCAAGAGCATTTAAAACAGTGAGCACGGTCTTGTGGTTAAAAAAAAAACATAAGAATTATTGTGTGTGTCACCACGACACTGCCCTTTTCTGAGGACCCTCCCAGGGACCATGTAACAGTCAAAAGGTGTTCACTTGAGCACTTTTTCTGAGAATGCAGTTTTAGTCATTTAAATTTAGGACCCATACTCATTGGTCTTTTTGAAAATTAAATATGAGCCACTTTTGAAATTTAACTTTTGAAAAATAATCCACCTCTGTTCTCAAATATTACTTAGTATATAAGTCGGGAGGCCATGATCTGTAATTCTCTTCTGAGCTACTCTGCTTTCTTGAGATCTTCTCCAGCTGCCTCTCTTAAGCAGCCTTCCCCGACCTATATAAAGCAGCACCCTGTCCCTCTGTGTCCTCTAGCCCAGGGGTCCCCAAACTCCAGGATCTAATGCCTGATGATCTGCGGTGGAGCTGAGGTAATAATAATATGAATAAAGTGCACAGTAAATATTGGAGAAGGAAATGGCAACCCACTCTAGTATTCTTGCCTGGAGAATCCCAGGGACAGAGGAGCCTGGTGGGCTGCCATCTATGGGGTCGCACAGAGTCGGACACGACTGAAGCGACTTAGCAGCAGCAGCCGCACAGTAAACGCAATGTGCTTGAATCATCCCCAGACCATCTCCCACCCCTTCCCCGACCTGTGGAAAAAATTTTTTTCCATGAACTGGTCCCTGATGTCACCAAGGTTGGGGACTGCTTCTGTACCCTACTTTCTTTTTTTTTCTTTTAAGCACTTTACATTTTATACCTGCATTTGTTAATTGCCTCATCTCCTCAACTAGACTGTAAGATCCATGAAAACAGGGATGTTGTTCTTATTATTTTCCTGTTGAATCCATACACCTAAAATGCGGCGTGTCCTACAGTGGGCACTCAGTAAATATTTGTTGAGCAATTAAGGACAGAGTGAGCCTGTGCCTGGTTTTCTGTGTGCGCCTAAGCCATTCAGAAAAGAACCCAAAATGTGGTTCTTATTGCTAAGGGCTTCAATCTGATAGTAGTTTGGTCAGGCAGAGGGTGACATGCAAAAAACTAGCTGTCTTTTCCTTAGAAGCAGAGGTCAAATGTTTACAATGTATATAAGTCAGGGTGGGAAAGGAAGCTGTTTGTTTTTTTAAAAGGCTTCCCGGAACTATCAATAGTGTTTGGGGATTTTCTGATACTTAGATTCTGCCCAGTGTGTGTTTCCTCTCCTCTTCCATTTGAGTGATTTGCTTTATGGGTTGTTTGTGAGCAGCCTGCCCTGGCATTCTGTGAAAGATGGGGTGTTGAGTTTTATAATCTCATTATTTTATCACCTTTCATGTTTTCCTTGATTTCCAAAGTGAGAGACAGACTTGGCATGGCCGGCCTACCTAGAAACTCACCATTTACTGAATAGCATCATTTTCATTTTCTTTCCTTTTGAGAGATGCATACTTTGGAATGAAAGAATAGTGAACTGATACAAATTGAGTCCATCGAATGTCTCTCTAGTGTGAAGGGAGAAACCAACAATCACTTTCTTAAGGAGGCATCATCGTCTTCTGTGGCTTTTGAGGATAGCAGGTATCAAGGTTTCTTGAAATTTTTGTTTATCAACCCCTTTTCAGAGTGCAGGAGTTACATTATTCCTGGGAAGAAATGGAAAGACTAAAATAAACACCTCTGTGCCTATTTAGACAGCATTATGCTGTCTTTATAAGCTTTGAAAAATGGGAACTGAATTTCTAGTCTCCAGAGTGAGAGAATTACACATACACACTCTAATCAGAGCGATTTGGGAATTTCCCTATATGTCTGTCAATTTGTACCTTTTAGATTTGCCATCTGTGATACCAATTTTTTTTATGATCTCTAGTGCTATCATAGAAAAAAAAAACTGAAGTCGATAAAAGGGATCACAAGGGAAGAGATTTTACTATTAGATAAATGAGAGGAAAGTCTCATTTTAAAAATTCTTTGCTTATGATGACCCTACCAGTTGATCTGCGTGTTATAAAGGCAAAGAGGCTCTCATATTTCATGCAAGCACGCTGGGTGTTCTTTTTGTAGCCTCAAGTCTTCTAGAGTTTTCTCTTCCACCCATGTCTTTCCCTTTCGCAAACTTCCTCCAGTTGCTTCTTCTAGATGGCCTCACTCATTCCTGGCCATTGCTGCCTTGCGGCAGGTGGTGGTGTTGGGGGCTCTGCATGAGCTGCTGAGAATTGATGTCAGCCCTACTTCCTGAGTTGCTTGGCCGAGGGCAAGCCCATCCCAGGCACACCTGTTTTCCTCGACATCGTCTTCCCCACCTGCTCGGCCTACTTGCCTTAGCATCTCAGAGAGGAAAAGAGAAATACCCAGAGTGCTCAGCTGTTGTGGAAGGAAAAACGTTCATGTTCTGCAGTGTTTGTCCTGTAAAGGAACATGCCCACAGCCTGGTCAGACTGCTTTCTAACAGCGTAGTGCTGAAGTAAAAAGGTTTTGTGTTCTATTTACTGTTTTGAATTCACTGACTGGATCCTATTTGTGAAAAGACTGGTGTGCTCCGGTCTGTGAGGGAGGCAGGGGTGAGTCATCTGTATTCACTGCCCTCTGGGATTTTCCCTCCCACCGCGCTGGTCAGTGCTGGTCAGCACAGAGTCAGGGTTCCAAAGCGGGTGTGAGTAGATTCCTTAGACTTGGGTTTTCAGAGAAGGACGGATTCACAGATAGCTGAGCATCTGAATTCAGCCTTGAAACAGGGGTTGGATTTCAACCCCATATATGTGTGTGTTTTGAGAAGGCGACAGAGCGAGAGAAGATAACACAAGTCTTTGTTTAACTGCTGCTTCACCTGGGCAGGTGAGACCTCAGAAGCATCTCTCCATGAGGACTGGTGTGCCATGACCGCTGATCCAGACGTGGAGTAGGGGGGCTTAGGGCACGTGGGACCCCTTCCTCTTCGGAGTCATTTTATGTATTTATAAGCAATAGCTAAAGCAAGAATTTGGATCACTTAAAGAAGCGGTATCTCCCCAACCTGTGTAAAATGTAGTGTTTTCAACTGAACTTCAGGCTGAAACCACACCCAGGACTAAAAATGTATTTCTCAAGTGGGGTGCCTTTGAAGCGCTCGCTGTGGAAGAATCTGTGTACACCGAAGGCAGGGCGAGGATGACTGGATGGGGGTGATGCCCAGGACGGGGAGTCTTAAGCCACTGCAGATTCTTCCAGACAGAGATCAAATCTTTCTCCTACTCAGTAACTTGGAGACCGGTCAGCTCTACCACCTTTGTTATAAATATGTATGAATATGATGGTCATGTATAACTGTGACTGATGTATGTCTTTCTCTCCAAGTATATCATATCATAGTAGTATTTTCATTCTTCCTCTAAAAGACTGTTGTTTCTCTTTTGTTTTCTTAGAGGAAAGAGTGAGGCACAGATAGGGACTAAATGACATCATTTTATCATAAAGCCAAAACAAAATCTGATGGTTCTTACCAGCAAACATATCAATTCTGGGGACAGATGTATAAAGACAAATGAATAATTTCACTCTTTTAATTTCCCACATTTTTAACTTTTGTGAAACATCATTTTTTTTTTTTTAAGAAAATCATTTATCCCTCCCTCCCTCAACATTTCATATTAAATTTCCAGTGCTAGCTATGTAATAAATGATGGTAGGTGGACTTGTAGAGTGAAAGAATGAATCCATCTTCTCTGTGTCCTAAGGATTTTGTTAACCTTTTGCAGACCCCTGAATAAGAATGTTATATAATTCCAAAAAAAAAAAAAAGTCTTTTGCAACAAGTATAAGCTGCTTTTAAGGTGAGATAGTAAAATTAGCTGACATCTGTGTTGGAGGATGTTAGTGTCTCAGTGTCAGTTCTTCTATTTTTTAAGATATTTATTTGGCTTTGCTGGGTCGTAGTTGCATCCAGCGTGATCTTTAGTCACAGCGTGTGGGATCTAGTTCCCTGACCAGGGGTTGAACCTGAGCCCCCTGCACTGGGAGCACAGAGTCTTAGCCAGTGGACCGCCAGGGAAGTCCCCAGTTTTCTATTTGTGCTTCTGTTCTGAAACTACTTCCTTAAGTAGACTCCCCAAAGTAGAAACCTTAACGGGATACAAATGGCGACCTCCTTCAGAATCTTTTTATTTCCAAAACTCAGTTAAGTTCTAGTCATGCTCTTTGGATTCTTCAGCATCTTATTCCACCTCTAACTCGCACATCTTTCTCAATACCTTTATCACACATGTCTTATGACCTTCTGGCCACAAGTGTCTAGCATTAGGACTTGTCCATAGTGCCAACAGAATTCACTGCTTGAGACCCCTGCCCAGGTAGGGGCTGCGCTACATCTTTCATTCTGGACATAAGCCATCCTCACATTGGGACGTCAATGTTTTGCATATTTGGAAATGAAAATGCTCTTGCTAAAATTATTTTCTAAAAATTTTGTATTAGGTGGCTCTTCACTTCATTTTTCTTTTTTCCCCTGTAGCCTTTGCAGCTTGCATACAACTGAAAAATTGTAATTTCTCCAGGGCTAACATCCAAGACTGTGAGAGGCAGTCTTAATGCCTGGGCTTCCTATGAGTTGCTGCCCACTCTAAGCATCGTAAGACTTACCTTGCAGAACAGAGAGAACTGGACCCAAAGATCGTCCCCTTCTTCTGACCCGGCAGGCTCTTCTCTCCTGGTGTCCTTTGTCTTTTCCTCTTTGTTCTCCAAGAAAAGGGAGGGATGAGATTAGGATGCTCTTGTTCAGAACGGGGACAGCTATTGCTTGTACAGACAGACTTTTCCTTTCCCTTTCTTTGGCAACTTTAGTGGTTCTACCTGTTTCTGGCTCTCCTTCTTCCGCTGTGAACGACCTTTCTCCCTCGCCCCACTTCCAGGAGACTAATAAATTAAATATACAAGTGTCAGTTGGTTCCTGTGAATCTACCAGCTCACATAATTCCGAACAGTCATTCAGCCTCTATCTTCAGTGAGGTTTTTGCCCTTTCTCTGTCACCACCGCATCAAGCACGTGTGTAGATTAAGGGTAGTACGTCAAGGTGAGAGCTCTCTGCTGGGTTATGTTAGTCCATCACTCCTTTAGTGGAGCAGATTAGCTGCCAATTGGTATCTTGTTGCTGTCACTGGAGTTTGCAGTCCCGGTCCCCAGCTCTGCTGGCGATCTGTTTCTGAGCCCCAGCAATGATGCCAGTTGTCCTGGCAACCTGCTGGCTGGCGCATCCGTAAAGGCCAGCAGAGGAATGGCAGTGGACGAGGGTGGCCTCCAGAGGGTTGGAAGGGAGTTGGCAGTCACCTTGCTCAAAGAGGATTTTCCATTTCCTCCATCTGGGCCGGCCTCCAGGAAGAAGATGTCCGTATCATGGGAGCGTCACTTGCGACTGAGAACCACATGGTCTTTCTCGTCCAGATAGCATCCCGTGGAGAATAACAAAGTGATTAGTGGCTGATCCAGGCAGAGTGTGGGGACTGCCAGAGCAGGGTGCTAGGTGATCTCAGGACGTTAGATGGCATCCGTTTTTCTTGTGAATCGGGTTAACGTTCCTGTTGTTCATCAGCACTGGTGTTCGGAGTTGGGGACATGGGTAGACGTTTGGGCAGAGTCAGAGGTCAAGAGAGGAGGGTTGAAGGGAAACACCACAGTGGATCTTGACTCCTCGTCCTGTTGACAGATCTGGCCTAAAACCAGTTGAGTGTAACTAGAGCTCTCTGACTGGGCTCCAGTAATTATCGGTGTTTGCAGCATTGCAAAGGAGCACCCCTTGTCCTCTTCTCTTTAATTCCTCTCCTCCTCCCTTGATGTCAAGTTGAATTGGCACTAAATGACTTGCCCCTTCCTCCTGATTTGGATCCAAAAGAACACAGAAGCTTTCTATCTTAAAGTCCCTCACTTCGTTGGCCTTGCCTTGATTGAGTCTAAAATTGGGCAGTCAATTGGATGTCTTGGGGATTGCATGTTATAACCATTTCATCAGAGAAGCCCCTGGCCTGTGCCTGTGGCTGACATTTTTTCCTCGGGAATGCATCTGTTTCTGTTGGCATGGAGATGTCAGGATATGTTTCACACACACACACACACAAAGCAAAGGTGGGTCTACCTGCAAAATTTGGGTGCTGAGGAGCAAGGGAATCTGGTGAAAGAGATATCCCCCAAACAGTCGAAACCCACAAATGACATAAAATATTATTAGTATCTTTCATTACTTAAAGAATTTTTTTGTATTCACAGAGCCCTTTTACTGTTTGCTGAGATAATAGCACGTACTTGTGTCTTCAGGATGGGGAAGCCAGTTAGGGTGTAACCAGATATTTCTAGCACATTTTATTGTTTGCTGTTTGCATGCTTAGTTTCATCCACCTCTTTGCAATCCCATGGGGTATAGCCCTCCAGGGTCCTCTATCCATGGGATTTTCCAGACAAGAAGACTTGCATGGGTTGCCATTTCCTTCTGCAAGGAATCTTCCTGGAGCAGGGATCGAACCGGGGTCTGCTGCATTGGCAGGCAGATTCTTTACCACTGAGCCACCTGGGAAGCCCACCACGTTTATACTCAACATATATAAATGCCCCCTTTCATAGCTAGAATAAGGGTAAATGTTGAAGATCTGGAACTAAAATTAACAGAAATACTATTTGGAGGAAAAAATTAACTCCAGGGGACTTGATTGTACTTTCAGAGAATCCTATGTTTCCAAGATGTTTCTTGAATAAATCAGTTTTGTTTAACAAGCAAGTGGTGTGCTCAACCAGGTCATTATTTTAAGTTGTTGAAAGGGTTTAAATTCTCGAAGATATTGTGTGTTTCTCAAACGATAAATACCTCTTAGGTGCATTTTGATACAGTGGAGAAACAAGGTTGATTTTTTTTTTTTAAGTATCATTGTGTAACTCTTAATTCAATATCTGATGCTAAATAGTCATCATTCTTCATGGTACACAGGCAATGAAATCAGCTCTCTCATATTGATATGAATAATAGATACAGACTGTGAATCACATTAAAGTTGGAAGATTAAAATCCTTCTCTAGGTTGATTGCTTTTTTAAAAGAAATCTGGAGAAGCAGATGAGAGCCCAATTAGGACTCATGAGCTTCATGCTACTTTTTTTTTTTTTCACAACCTATCTAGATATACAGTAATTGGAAGCACACCTAGTACAGAAAGACTGGGTTATCTCTCCGTCTTGAATTTGTTGTCATTCACAGAAGTAGGTGTGAATCTAAATATTAATAACTCAAGGAGAAGTTGGGGATGCCCGGGGCTTGGTGCAGAAGCATCAGACTAAGGATGGACACCTGGGTCATTCCCTTCTACCCCTGTGAGACCCAGGGCAAGCCACTTTCTTTCTCTGTGCTCCTATTCCCATTTCTTCCAAAGGAAGGTAGTTCTTTATTCCACTGGACAGCATCAGATTCAAAGGTATTCATCCAACTAAGGACTTTTGGACTCACAAGTATAGTGTCAGTCACTCAGTTCTGTCTGACTCTTCGTGATCCCATGGACTGTACCCTGCCAGGCTCCTCTGTCCATGGAGTTCTCCAGGCTTGAATACTGAAGTGGGTTGCCATTCCCTTCTCCAGGGGATCTTCCTGACCCATAGATCGAACCCAGGTCTCCTGCATTGCAGGCAGATTTGCTGCCATCTGAGCTACAGGGACTCATGCTGCCGCTGCTGCTGCTGAGTCGCTTCAGTCGTGTCCGACTCTGTGTGACCCCATGGACGGCAGCCCACCAGGCTCCCCGTCCCTGGGATTCTCCAGGCAAGAACACTGGAGTGGGGTGCCATTGCCTTCTCTGATGCAAGAAAGTGAACAGTGAAAGGGAAGTCGCTCAGTCGTATCCGACTCTTTGCAACTCCATGGGCTGCAGCCCACCAGGCTCCTCCATCCATGGGATTTTCCAGGCGAGAGGACTGGAGTGGGGTGCCATTGCCTTCTCCAGTGCATGAAAGTGAAAAGTGAAAGGCAAGTCACTCAGTCGTGTCCAACTCTTTGCGACCCCATGGGCTGCAGCCCGCCAGGCTCCCCCGCCCATGGGGTTTTCCAGGCGAGAGGACTGGACTGGGGCCTGGATTCAAATCCTAGATCTGCTGCTCAATAGCTGTGTGTCCCTGAGGAAACTGCCCAACTTCTCTGAGTCTCACTTACCTCATCTGTAAAATAGGGCTGGTCATACCTATGCAGCAGAATTATTGAGAGAACTGAATGAGATAATGTGTGCTAAATATTAGCCCAGAGATTGCTCCCTAGTAACCATGGCAGCTATAATGCTGTTATGGTGATAAATTGCATAAAACAAAATTTATCGTGGTGTGTTGCTGAAACAAACAGGTGAACAGAACAGGTGAACCGTTGAAACTTGCCAGTCTCTTGGTTGTGGAGATGTTTCCTCTGTAATGGGAGTTGTCATTAACTGTCAGTGTCTTTGCATTTCCAGTGAAGTCGGTTATGTCTTGTCAAAGTCTTCTTCTTCTTTGACCTGTATAGTAGAGTAAGTATGCCGGTGAAGGTGGCAGCGTTTGTCAGAATTATCCATGTGCATAGTCTAAGGGGCCTTGGTATTTTAGGTAAATTTTTTTAGCATTAGTCAAACTGAAAGGCACAGTGAGTTTGGAGGAGACACTAGTCTTGTCTCTAAAAAGAGTAGGGAGATTCCCAAAAGCTATTGATATGAGTGGAACTCTGAGAAAGAAAAACTACAGTATTTTGATGTAGCCACCATGTCTAGGTGGAGATAGGTGAAAATTACCTGGGCTAATTCTTTGACGTTAAAGACAGAATAAGTCAGAAGATGGAGGTATACATTCCTGTATCTTCTTCTAGCAAATATTTACCTGGTGTGTGTGCTAAGAAAAGCTTCCATAACAGCTAAAAAAGCTTCTGGTCACTGGAAAGAGAGGCGAGAGGATAGGCAATTCCTATCTTTTAGTGGTATCCAGAGGATGCTATGGATGAAGACCAATGTGGCATCTTCTGGACTCAGAGAAGCCTTTACCCCTAGACCTGACGAACTGACAGAGGTTAACTCGGAAACAAAGTGGGTATATCATTTGGCATACATACGTAACAAGCCACCCCAACGTTTAATGACTTGAGACACCAAACATGTATTGTGAGCCAGCTGGGCTATTCTAGGCTGGGTAGCTTGACTAGGACTGGTTGGTCCATGATGACCTCCCTCTTATGTCCAGCTGTTGTAAGGCTGGTTGGGGGCAGGACCGTCCGCTGAGACAACTGGGCCCTGCTTCACATGGTCACTCATCCTCCAGGCGGCTCATCTGAGCTTTCATAGTGTGGTCTCAGAGAGCAGCAAGAGAGGACAAAGTCCAGCACGCAAGTGTTTTAAACCTCTCCTTGGAAAATCTTTGCTAATCTCCCTGTGGCCAAAGCAAGTCATCTAATAAGTTCAGATTCAAGGGATAGGGGAAGCATGGGCATTAACTTTAGTTGATTGCATGAGGGCCGCCGTGTGCCAAGCTCAGAGATGAGAGAGAATGTGCCATCTTGGAAAAGTGTACAGAGTCCAGAGTGTCTAGAGCAAAGCAGGGGAGAAGTGGCAAGGGATGGGCCAGATCACCAAGAGCTTCTTTTCAGGAAGCTCTGCGGAGGAGTTTGAAATCTATCTTAAAGACAGGAGAGGAATCCTTGAAAGATTTGTACTAGGATGTGGACATAATCAATTCCATATGTAAAAACATGGGTGATGGCAAACGCCTAAAAGCATTTGTCAGCCTAGAGAGCTTCGGGAAGTTTCTAAACTTTCTAATCCCAACCTAGACGTCCCAGGGATTGCTGGAGAAGACAGAAATACTGCAGCTGAGAGGTGCTTCCAAGTTGACATGTGCTTTCTAAACAGAGACCAGAAAGAGGATACAGAGCCTCCTGGTGCATCAGGAAGCTCAGAGGCTCAGGTCATGGGCAGTGTCTTGGTGAAGTCTGCCGGGAGGGCTCAGAACCTATGAAGGGGGTTGGACCTTGCGGGCAGTGTTCATCGCATCTCTTCCTGATGGGATCCTGCCTGGCTGGGTTGATTGAAAGACTCATTTTAAAAAAATGTGTCTTTGCCTGGTAGGTAATGTTACAGTGTCACCCCAGGGGAAGACTCTTCTTGCCAACTGGTTTCCCTGTTACCTCAAAATAGGCAGTATGTTCCAGGGGCTCTTGGACCCCCTTAAAAATCCTTCTGTATCCTTGAATGGGACCAGGGCTCTCATTAATTTCAAGAACTGACCTTTTAACTATGCTATTCAGTGTCACTCTTTAAAAATACTAAAATAGAAGTGACTGTTTCATTTCACTAAATTCAAGTCACCGAGACCGAGAACTTGTGGTTTTCACCGGGCCGTTTGGGACCCAGTTTGTTGTCACCGAAACTGTGTGATATCGGGCAGGAGTTGGCACGATCCTGTTCAGGCCTGGAGGTTATAGCTCTGATGTGGAAAGTACTATCTTTTATAGATAAAAAAAAAAAAGAGGCAGGGACACCTAAATGTGCATTAAGCAGATAATAATTTGCCATGTTTTCTTTTTAATTTTCCAGTTAAAAAAAAAATGGGAAGTACAGAAGAGCGTGGATAGGGTGGGGGTGGTGCAGGCTGCAGTTGAGGGGGGCCTCTGAGTTCTACTCTTTGCCTTGAGGGACACCTTCCCTGACTGTCACACTGACAGCGAGTGAAAATCAAGGGGAGAGAGGAGGACAAGACAAGGAGGACTGAAAGCCCAGAGCCTGGTCCTCCGGGAGCAGGTGGGCCGCTGTTGTAGCTCAGAGTCCTCTATTTTCTCCACTTAGAGAGTTTCAAAACCAACCTCTGGTGAGGATCCTTAATGGTATTAGCTCTTTATTTTGTGCTCACTGATACAAGTGTTGAGTAACCACTGAGGTCAATTGAGGGGACAGCTTTGCCCCTTTGGGAGTGGAGACTTTGCCCTTGTGCTTGGCAGGCCTGATCTCCAGGCACTGCTACTTGAATGGGACACATTTTCAAACAGGAGAGGGTTTCAGAAACTCCGATGCAGGGTCAGAGGCAATAGAGGCATTTGTTTGCTCCTGAGAAACAGCTAGCATTTTTAAACGTTTTTAGCAGAATGTCTCAAACAATTATGTAAAGGAAGGGAACCTCAGAATTTAAAATGTCCCAATGGGGTGAGCTTCACTGTTCTGTGAAATGGAAATGAAAATGTGGTGTGTTGGGGAATTCTTTATATGTAATATATAAATATATATAAATCTATTTATTTGGCTGTGCCGGATCTTTGTTGTGGCATGCGAACTCTTAGCTGCACCCTGTGGGATCCCTGACTAGGGCCTGAACCCAGGCCCCCTGCATTGGGAGTGTGGAGTCTTAGCCACTGGACCACCAGGAAAGCCCCATTGGGGAATTCTCGAGTCTACTTACTTGCTTTACTGGAAGATCACAGGACAAACACTGACTGATTGTATCTGATCCTGAGAGGAAGATATGATTACTGTGCTCAGCCTGGTGACGTCACAGAGCCTGAAACGATGCCAGGTGAGGGAGGGAGCCCAGCCGTGTGGATCAAGGAAGGTCCAACTCCTGTGTTCTTTCAGTATAAGCAGGACCTTCTAGGAGGTTTGCATGAAATAGTAATCAAAATAATATATATCTCTTTACAGATACCTATTCAGTCTGTCTGAGCATGCGCAGCGTATGGAGGAGGAAAATAGAATCTTATTTTTAAAGTGGGGTGAAGATGGCAGCGTGTTTGCTGCCACCTGTGTGTTATTTCACAGGTTTTGTCAGCTTATTTCCTCACCCACCTGTGCTTTCTCCAGTACCTTAAGCAATGTAACAAGGCTAGGAATCCACCAGGGACATGGGTACACAATTAAAATGAACGCTGATCAAAACCACCTCCTATTACAGACTTTTTGAGAAGTTTTAATAATATTGCTGAAGTCTGAACAGGTGGAACTTTCTTTGAAGCTCCTTGATGACTATCCAGAGGTAGTCACTGTCAGCTAAGCGGGTGTGGAGACTGGGATGCCTGATAAGTATTCCGAGTGTCTTACAATGGGAGACAGGCTATCCCGTTCAGAATACGGTTGCTTCTCCCCATTTTACATACACTCTCTGTATCACAGTACATTCTCTCTCTCTGTCTCTCCCTCTCTCAAACACAAACATACATAGACACCTATTGCCCTGGTATGCTCTGCTGAAGGTCGACCAGCTACAGAGGGGCGGCATGACTCCAGAGAGCATGGCAGCCTTCATACAGCTAACTTTCTGGGCCCAGATTCTAGGATAACGGGCATAAGGTTAAAGCCCTTCTGATCCGGTCTCTTATCTCTTCCACCGTTCACAGATCTGTATTCGTTGAACCTAACCTCTTCGTTGCAGCCAACTCAGAAATGCAGAGCTCTGAAGCCTATGTGTTTACTTATTCTATTTCAATCCTAGATTTGCTGGCCGTACTTCAGTTCACAAAACTGAAAACTCCAAATTAGTTTCCATGATGAAATATGGGGCCAGAGTTGAAAATTGTTTAGCAGAAGCCACGTTTGATCTTTGGATAAAACTCCATCCAGGTTCTGCCTTGGGATGTTTTGCATTGCTGGGAGCCTTTTCAGGCAGAAGGGAGAGAGACAGGATGAGAAAGCAGAGCTAGGTGTCCGTGAATGCCTGTGTCAAAAGGTCATAGGTGGCTTGGGGAGAATTTCCAAGTAACACCACTGGATTTCAGTGGTTCCTGTGGACCTGTGGCTTTCACTGTCTGGACTCCCTCTTCTGTGTTGGACCTCATCTTTCCCTTTCCCAGATGCCTCCAATCAGTTCATGCACCTTGACTGAGCTGGGGAGAAACAGTCTGGTAACAACATATTAAGCTGATAGGGACCTCAGCCGGAATAGTCACACTTTAGTAAAAAGCTCAGGGATTCAGGATTGAAATTTTTTAATGGTGGAATTTCAGCTGATTGTGGAGGAGATACTTTAGGTGTCATTTTTTCAAACATATTAGGAAGCAAGCACCTGCCCATCTAGTCAATACATGCTATCCATTCTGGTCTTATGTGCTATAAATTTCCATGTATAATAACTGATGGCAATCTTTATAATACTCTTAAGAACTTTGCATATAAATTTCAAAGCTATGGTATGCTTTACCAACTTTCTTTTGTTCCCAGTTTTTAAAAATTGTGATTAAAATACAACACAATTTACCATCTTAACCATTTTTGGATTTTTTGTTATGTACATTAAAAAAATTTTTTTTTAATGTTTTGTATTGGGGTATACTTGACTAATAATGTTGTGATAATTGCAGGTGAACAGTGAAGGGACCCGGCCATGCATATCATCCTAACCATTTTTAAGTGTATAGTGCCATGGTGTTAAGTACATTAGCATTGTCGTGAAACCATCAACACCATCCCAGAATGCTTTTCACCTTGCAAAATGGAAACTTTTTACCATCAAGCACTAACTCTTCATTCTCCCTCCTCCCGGCCCCTGGCAAGCACCATCCTGCCTTCTGTCTTCTCTGTACCTCACACAAGTGGAATCCTACAGTGCATGTCTTTTTATGACTAATTTACTTCATCTTGCATAATGCTCTCAAGGTTCATCCATGTTGGGGGCATGTGTCAGAATCTTTTTCCTTTTTAAGGATGGATAACATTCTACTGAACATATAGAATATATATAGTCTACTGAATATATATTAAATTTATTCATCCATTGATGGACCCTTGGGTTGCTTCCAGCCTCTTGGCTATTTTGCATAATGCTGCTCTGAACATGGGTGTGCAGATATCTGTTCAGGACACTTCACCACCTTTCTTTTATGTGCTTGCTGGATACAGCTTGAAGAAGCCATGCACCTACCCTCGATGACTCTTTTTCACTGAATAGAAAAAGATGCCCAGGAGTGTTACCTGAATTATCTTCTCTGCTAAATCTCACCTGATACCTAAAATGCCATTAATAGCAGTTCAACACTGGTGCCTCATATAATAAAGAATCTGCTTGCAGTGCCTGAGACCTGGGTTCGATCACTGGGTGAGGAAGCTCCTCTGGAAATGGGAATGGTAACCCATTCCAGTCTCCTTGCTGGAGAATCCCATGAACTGAGGAGCCTGGTGGCCTACAGTCCATGGGGTTGCAAGGAGTCAGACACAGCTGCACGACTGACACATTCATGTATTTGTTCCTCGAGAATTGAGCAAAGCCATCTACTTGTTTTACTTAAAAATGCAAATAACCCTGGGACAGAAGCTACAGATAAGATTTTTAGCACTTGGTGTGAATTAATCAGATCTTATCTTAGAAGCCTTATCTGTCCCTCTCCCTAGTTCTTTACTGTTGGTTCCCTATTGTGTGTGCTTGCTCAGTCTCTTCCGCACTCTTTGTGAACTCATGGATGGTATCCCTCAGGCTTCTCTGTCCATGGGATTTCCAGGCAAGAACACTGAAATGGGTTGCCATGCCCTTCTCCAGGGGATCTTCCCAACCCAGGGATCAAACCTGTGACTTATTTCTCCCGCGTTGGCTGCTGCTGCTGCTAAGTCGCTTCAGTCGTGTCCGATTCTGTGTGACCTCATAGACGGCAGCCCACCCGGCTCCCCCGTCCCTGGGATTCTCCAGGCAAGAACACTGGAGTGGGTTGCCATTTCCTTCTCCAATGCATGAAAGTGAAAAGTGAAAGTGAAGTCGCTCAGTTGTATCCGACTCTTAGCAACCCCATGGACTGTAGTCCGTCAGGCTCCTCTGTCCATGGGATTTTCCAGGCAAGAGGAGTGGGGTGTCATTGCCTTCTCCAGCAGGTAGGTTTTTTACCACTGGCACCACCTGGGAAGCCCAATAAATATATTTATTGCCTTGCCTTATTACCGCATTTATAGCCTTGATACAGTATCACACTGTATTAAAATTACTCACTAATATTATTTTGCTTCTCCTGATAGAAGCTTCTTAAGGACAAGATGCTTGTACAATTTATGTTGGTTTTTCAGGCCCTAGCAAATGTTGCCCACAGACACCTCTGAATAAAAATTCATCCATTTATTCACCAGGCCTTTATTGAGTACCCACTCTATGTCTTCAAGTGAATCTTAAAATTCTGCCTTTCTAGTTTTGGGTGGCCGAGGATCAACTCTGTCCACCATACAGTTTGGGAAGATTTTTGAAACCTTCAGATCTGCCTTTTACCCTTTTTGGTGCCGAACCTTGAACCAGAGGAGTCATTCAACCTCTCAGTTTTCTATCACAAAATCTCCCCAGTTTCTTGCACTTCTGTTCAGAAGCAGCATCTATCCAAGTAGGTTTATATTCCTCTGTTCAAAATTAAGACAGATGAGGAGACTGTGTCCCTGTCTCCAAGCAACATCAAGCATGGACATTTTATAAATGCATACATTCACTTAGCCCATTGTTATGGTAATCTCCTTAGAATGGGGGCCAGGGTTCGAGTCCTTGGGTTAGTATGCTCTGTGTTGACTAATAACTGTATACCTCCCTGTATACTTTGGAGAAGGCAATGGCACCCCACTCCAGGACTCTTGCCTGGAAACTCCCATGGATGGAGGAGCCTGGTGGGCTGCAGTCCATGGGGTCACAAAGAGTCGGACAAGACTGAGCGACTTCACTTTCACTTTTCACTTTCACGCATTGGAGAAGGAAATGGCAACCCACTCCAGTCAGGGACGGGGGAGCCCGGTGGGCTGCCGTCTATGGGGTCGCACAGAGTCAGACACGACTGAAGTGACTTAGCAGCAGCAGTCACTGTATACTAACAACTCACAGCCCAGGGATAACATGCACTCCCTTAAGGTATGTCCCCCTTCATCAGATGATGGTTATTACCTTGTAAATGAATCTATCCTAAACTAAATTATGACTTTAGGCTCTAGCCTCAGAGTCTGTTAGTTCTCAGCGATGTTACTATCAAAGCCAATAGACAGATTATCATTTGGGTTTATATTGTTGTCACTGTTATTCTAACAGTGACATTAAAGGTTAAAGGTGTTTCCTGTAACAGATTTCAAGATGAAATTGTGATTACTGGTACAGTTCCCTATTTGGTAGGTAAACAGAGCTAAAGATTCATTGGTCACTAGATTGAAATAAATTGGATATCTTTACCAAGAACATATTTATAGGATTCATTTTATAAGGAACAGAAAAAAACAAGAATAAGTGAAATCTTCAGACAATCTTCTGGTCTTCTTTTTAGACCATAGCTTGGCTTTTTCCTCTATTAAACATTTGGACAGAGTTGTTAGCAGGTAATAAAGTTTAAAGTCAACTGTTTTAAAGACATATCCCCTTCTGGCGCTCTCGTAGTCCTACTTTAATGCAGTCGAAATGAAAGTTGCAGAAAAGATAATAGCAATATGCCTAAATACTGAACTACAGTAAATAGCTATAGTGAATTTATGCCCATAGAAAGGAAGAATTTGAAACAGATGGCTTTTGGTGAAAGGTATTTCCTGTAACAGATTTCAAGAAGAAATTGTTAGTTTAGCAAAGATGATTAAGTCTTTAGAAACACTGTTGCTGGAGTACCGGATTTTTAAAAGGATTCTTCCCCACCCTAAGGACCGCCACCACCACCACTCCCTCCTCTGTCTGTAAAAACAGCTTTGAAGGATAAGAACGAACACTGAATCCGACGTTGGTGATTGGCTCGTGCGTCCCTCTGGTTTGTGGATGGGGAACCCAGCTCAGTTGTAAAACAACTCAGTCATGCTAATTCCTGGTCGTGTTGCTACATTATCTTCATAAATAATTTGCATCGTGGGGTGTTTCTGCATATCTTGTGCATTTTAATGTTATTTTTAGCCAGGAATTTTTATTTTACAATAACAGTTTTTTGAAGAGACTAATCAAGAAGCCTCCTCCAGAGTCAAGGAAACAAGTGCTGAGAATTTGTCAGGGGGGGTCTGTCTCCTTTCCTCCTCAGACAATTCCCTCTGCTGCTGTTCTTGGTGCTCTTGCCATTACTTTTTGTAACTTTAGTTCTTTGGAATTTCCATTTCTTTTTTTTTTTTCCTTAGACATCAGAACATGGCTGTTGAACTAATTTATGTCATGAGAGGCTGCACTACGGTGATCTGAAGCCAGTGTGGCTTTTGTGTAAGGCACTAGCTATTCTGCCCCTAACAAGGAGAATGTTATTGGAAACTTGAATTATGAGATGGAGTGTCACCTCTTTGCTTTGAAACAATTGTCTCTTACTAGTAATCTCTGCAATAGCTTGAAGAGGAGTTAAACTAGAGTAGCAACATAAAAAACCTGCCACGTTATTGTCATTCAGCTGCTCAGGCTCAGTCGTGTCCTGCTCTTTGTGACCCCATGAACTGTAGCACACCAGGCTTCCCTGTCCTTCACGATTTCCTGGAGCATTTCAAACTCAGGTCCATTGACTCAGTGATGTCATCCAACTATCTCATCCTCTGTCATCGCCTTCTCCTGCCCTCAATCTTTCTCGGCATCAGGGTCTTTTCCAGTGAGTCAGCTCTTCGCATCAGGTGGCCCAAGTATTGGAACTTCAGCTTCAGCATCAGTCCTTCCAGTGAATATTCATGGTTGATTTCCTTCAGGTTGTCACCTGTAGATGCTGGCATTTGAGTGTTTTCTTCCAGAATCTTTTCTATGGGTATGTGTACAAATCAACAGAGGCGGTTTTACAAAAACAGAATTGTAGTTGATAGACTTTTCTGAACCTTCTGCTGTCTGTTGGGAACATCTTTCCTTGTTGATAAATATAGGTCTTTAAAATGTTGATGGCTTCTGAGCTTTCTGGTGCACGGATATAAGAGTGAAGATTCTCTGACTTCACCAAATGTATGTGCCCCTTTTGTTCCTCTGTTTTTTCTCTTTTCTGCTAGGATCCATCAGATGCCTCTTGGCTCTGCTCTTGACTATGGTCAGATGAAAAACCCGAGTGAAGACAAGATCTCGGACCCCTATTTGATAGAGAGCTGTGCTCTTGAGTTCTCTGAATCAAGACTTCTGAGAGAGTAGTACTCTTCCATCTTGGCCTCCTTGACACACTCAGCATGTCTTTTCTTGGGAGTTTTACTTTCCCTTAGATTCCCAGTATCTTCTGTTGACTTTCCCTCAAGACTGATGACTCATTACCTCACCTGCAGTGGGGTTCCCTTTCTCTTGGGTCTCTCCTTTGGGCTGAATCAAGCAGAGACACTTCTTTTTGACTCCATCACGTCCCTTTCCAGTTGTCTGGAGTGAGCTCACTCACCTTTCAGAGCCCATTTTGAATCTCTAGGCAACTCCAGCGCCTCCAGCCTGGTCTGCGGGGCCTCATCAACTTGTGGCCTCTGTCTTGGGGTCGAGTGCAATGCTCTGTTGGCCACTCTTCCCAGAGGCTCTACCGTTAAGCCTTGCCTGTGCCATCACCTCCATCGGAAACACCTTGTCCTCTCAGTTCTTGACCCGCAAACCAGTCCCTGCTGGGATTTCAAAACCTGGACAGGAGTCATCTTGATGGCGTCTTCTCTGGTGCCTTCCATAGGGCTCCAATCAAATCTGGAAAGTCATCTGGAAGGAAGAACCTCAAACCAGTTTTGTTTTTTTAATTAACAGACTTTTTTTTTTTTTTCCCAAGCAGTTTTAGGTTTACAGAAAGTGGATGGGAAAGTACAGAGTGTTCCCACATTCCCTGCCTCGCTCCTGCCCCAAGCCAGTGGCCTCTGTTATTAACCAATAATGATATACTCGTCATAACTGAAGTCCAAGATTTACAGTCGAGTTCATTCTTTCTGTTGTATTGGCTTGGCCATAAAAGTTCTTTGGATTTTTCCATAGTTCTGATACAGTCTATGGGTTTAGACAAATGTAAAATGATGTGGGCTTCACTGGTGGCTCAGCGGTAAAGAATCTACCAGCTAATTCCGGAAATGGGGGCTCAACCCCTGGGTCAGGAAGACTGCCCTGGAGGAAGGCATGGCAACCCACTCCGGTATTCTTGCCTAGAGAATCCCATGCCTGGTGGGCCTGGTGGGCTATAGTCCATGGAGTCACAAAGAGGTGGACATGACTTAGCGACTAAAACAACAAAACAGCATGATGACGTGTATCCACCAGTACAGTATCATACGGAATAGTTTCCCCACCCCCAAAACTCCCTGTTCTCCATCTGTTTATATCTCCCTCCCAACCCCCAAACCCTTTTCACTATCATCATAGTCGCCTTTTCCATAGTGTCACATAGTTGGACCGGTACAGTACATAGTCTTTTTACACTGGCTCCTTTCGCTCAGTAGCGTATATTTAAAGATCCAACCTATCTTTTCATGGCTCAATAACTTACTTCTTTTGATCACTGAATAATATTCCATTGCACAGATTACTGCAATTTATCCATTCACCTACTGAACGAGGTCTAGTTTCAGCCAAGTTTTGGCAGTTCATAAAGCTGCTATAAACGTTCATGTTCAAGTTTTTATATGGGCCTAAGTTTTCACCTCCTTTGAGTAAATACCATGGAGTGTGATTGCTGAATCATATGGTAAGACTATGTTTCGTTTTGTAAGAAACTGCCAAACTCTCCTCCACAGCGATTGTACCATTTTGTGTTCCCTCCAGCAGTGAGTGAAAGTTCCCATTGCTTCACGCCCTCACAAGCATTCGGTATTCTGGGTTTTGGTCATTCTGGCCGGTGTGTTTAGTGGTATTTGGTTGTTTTAACTTGAAATTCCCTGAAGACATATGATTTGGAGCATCTTTTCATAATGTATTTGCTCTCTAAAGATCTTTTGTAGGAAGGTATGTATTTAGGTCTTTTATGTATTTTTTTTTAATTGGATTGTTTTCTAGTAGCGTCATTTTTCCTGTAGCTCTATTTTTGCTGTTATTTCTTTTTTAACTCAAGCTGGTTCTTACTGCTCATTAGATTGCTTACTACTGGAAGGCACACTCTCCTTCCTTGATGCACCCATGTATCTCTCAGTGGTGTTCACTCTGAGTCCTCCTGAATGTGAGCTTATCTACCTCCTTTTGTACCCAGGCTGCTGCTTTGTTAGAATATCCAAGACAAGAGCAAGAATCAAGAATGTAGCTTGCATAACGTAGATCACAGTGTTGAGGTCGATTTCTGAAGCTGGTGTTAAATTTTAGAAATTCCTTGGCTCCTTTACATTAATTCCTAAATTTTACTCTTTGCTGTAATGATTTAATAGCGCATTTTTAAAATGTTATTTCGGGTGCCTGTTTAGTTTTCCCTGCAGACTACAGAAGTCATTTTAACTTCATCTTTCTGACCTGCTAAAAGCAGTAAATTGACAGCAGTAAGTGAGAGATACAAGCTGCTGTGTATCTGATACGAGGAATTGCATGTTCTATGTGTGCTGTAATAGTTAATGTGGGAGGAAGTCAATATTAATTAATTTCTGAATCACTGACTACATTGTATATAATGCAGAGCTTCCCAGCCCATGTGTTACAATGGGCTACAAATACGTCAGCCTTTGGGCATCCTTAAACCCTGAGGTTTCAAAGCCCCTGGTGGGGGCGGGAGGCTGAGGCCTGACCATTTATGCTGGTATGTTGCTGGCCAGGTGTTAGTTTCTCTGTAAGTTGTGCCAAGAGAGAGAGGGAAGGGAGTGAAGGAAAACACGCGGAGGAGAGAGCCCCAACACTCACCGGCATAATATGAAGTGGGGAAGATAACGATTTAGAATCCACAAGCCTCAGTTCACTCTCAGCTCTCCAATAGCAGAGATTGTGTCTGCTTAGCTCACTGCTCTGTCCTCACACCTAAAACAGAGCTTGTTATATAATAAATGCTCAATAAACATTTATCAATTTAATTCATGAAACACACCTGAATAATAAATTCATCACACGTTGCTTCACCCTCTCTGTTCTTCAATTTCTAGAGCCAGAACCAATTTATTTCTATATAACAAGTAGAAATTTATATGTAGATAATATGGCTCTTTTTGTGACCTAAAGTGGCACAGTCTACAGCATGGTGCTGGTTAAGGAGGTTGAGGAACCATTGATTCTTTCTTACCCTCTCTTATTTGAATTATTTTTAAGTCTGGACAGTGGTGCGGATGACAATTGTGATGATGATAATTATATAATTTGCATACAGCTCATAAAATTTATTGCGTTACATCGATGTAATCCTCAGAGCAACTCTTAGAGAAGTATTTCTTTCTGTTCCCATTTTCATAAATGATGAAACTGATGCTCAGCAAAGTTAAATGATTGTGGAAGATTGCACAAATGGTACATAACATAAATGGAACTTGAGCCCAGACATTTTATTAACTTTTTACTTCAAATCTCTAGGACTTTTTATCTATACCAAACATTATAAGGTTTAATCTAGACTCACTTTTAGGGCTTTCCTGGTGGCTCAGACAGTAAAGGACCCACCTGCATTGAGGGAGAAGGGAGACCTGGGTTCGATCCCTGGGTTGGGAAGATCCTCTGGAAGAGGGCATGGCAGCCCACTCCAGCATTCTTGCCTGGAGAATCCCCATGGACAGAGGAGCCTGGCGGGCTACAGACCATGGGGTCACAAAGAGTCGGAACAGCTGAGTGACTAAGCACAGCACAGAGGCTCACTGTAAAGCCTAGATCACCTTCAATTATCATGTTATTTGATACAAATGATGGTGATAAAGTAAACTTTAGGAATGCTTAAATGAGGTAAACATTTCTAAGCCTTTTTTGAAAAATGTAGGCTTAAGCTAGATGCTAGTGAGAGTTTTTCAGGTCTAACTAACTCTTAAAGGTCTGAATTAGTGGAGTTTTAATCTGAATTAATGGCCACATTTTCAAAGAATAAAGTGATTAAAGTATACACCTACCTGCTGTTATAGAACTTGGTGAGGTGAAATGAGATGAGAATAGATGGTGTACTATGAGAACAAGAAGGATGTGAGGAGGCAGGCTTATGTGGATCCTTTAAATACATTTGATGCCATCCTTTTGACAGGAAGAAATGCCTTTAAAATTTCACACTGGCAAGAGGAAAAGAAAATCGGCAATCTCTCTCCTTTTTTTACCCTTTCATTTGAATGTTTAGTCACTGTGGTCTACTTCGGTTTTGATTCACAAATGAGTTTTCAGAAACTGCCCTCCTGTGTCTTTGCGTTTTTTATGAAATATTTAACTTTTCCTCTGAAAACTGACCCAATCACTGGGACATGAGATGGATACTCCTAAATCTTCTCGTTTTGTCAGCTGAGTTTAATCTTACACTCTCTACAAAATTGGGAAAGGTTTTCTCATACAATTCATGAGCAGTTCTGGACATCCCATATTCATCCCTGCATTTAAGTAATTCTCCAAATATTTATTGAATGCCAGCCACAGAATCTTTGGCCTAAAGAAGCCCACAGTCTTGACTCTGGTTCTCGACTCACCAAACACCTTGTTTCTCTTCCGCCAAATTCCAGACTTTCTCTCTCTGTGGATACAACCGAATGCTGTTTGCAGAATTCTTCCTGCTTGTAGTGAGCAGCCATCTTGCTCATTAGGCACTTCATAAAGCTCGAGAGTTTGAGGGAAAAGGCAGAGGGATCAGTGAGTAGCTTGCTGTTTGGTTTCCTGGAAAGAAGACTGTCCCAGTGATCCTGGAACACCGCAGCTCCCTCGGTGTGCTCGCATATTCTATACACTGGGGCAACATCTTCTGTGTCATACACAAAGAAAGCGAGGCTAAAGATAGAACCCAGGGGCATGAAAACCTTTTAACCTTTCCAACAACCATGTTTCAGTTCGGTTTGTTCCTCTGTTGGCTTTCAGAAGGGGGAAGAAAAGAGAAAACTGTTAATTACAAAGGCCACGTTTCTTTCAGCTATACTATTTTCAATGCTATATAATTTGAAAGCTGTAAGTGGCAAGTGCTTGCTTTTAAATGTGGAGAGAAGGTGCCCTCTCATTTTAGGCTTCTCTGATAACTCAGTTGGTAAAGAATCCACCTGCAATGCAGAAGACCCCAGTTCAATTCCTGGGTTGGAAAGATCCACTGGAAAAGAGATGGGCTACCAACTCCAGTATTCTTGGGCTTCCCTTGTGGATCAGCTGGTAAAGAATCCACCTGCAAAGCAGGAGACCTGGGTTTGATCCCTGGGTTGGGAAGATCCCCTGGAGAAGGCAAAGGCTACCCATTCCAGTACTCGGCCAGGAGAATTCCATGGACTGTATAGTCCATGGGGTTGCAAAGAGTCACACCTGAGCCACTTTCACTTTCAGCTTTCATTTAAGGTTTAGAAAATATTGACTTTGATTTAAACAAAAGGAAAAGTCACCAGGGCCTAGTAATGGGGATTGGTATTGTCAAGAAGCAGACTTTTTGTTCTCCTGGTGTTGGCCTTTAGAGGAGTCTGCTCCTCTTTCCCTCCCATTTTTAAATTTCCCTTCTCTGGATCAGGTATGTTCACAGATGACCACTAAAGTGGGGCTCAGGGAGGCTAGGATGAGACCCAAGGCTAGATTTCTGGCAGAGCTTCTCCATGACTCCCAGGAACAGGATGAGCTGCATCTGTGGCCTGGAAAGTCCATTTCCAAGACAGAATGTTGATGCCTGTTGCTCAAATAGGCTGGTCAGCATTCCTGCAAGGTCCCGAGAACAGAGTGGAAGCTATTTACCAAACAGTGTGTCTGAGTCTAGGTGAATTTTATATGTTATTTCTTAGAAGATATACAGACATCTTGACAAGGTGGATATTGCTATCTCCATGTTGCAGATAAGAGCCTACACAAAACGGAAGTGAGTCAGCTCAAAGCTACCCTGCTAATAATAAACATGCTGGTTTTGACCCTAAGTAAGTCTGAGTAATAAAACCCATACCCTCTCCACCACATCATATTCCTTCCCTTGAATCAGAAAGTACCCGGCGGGACAGGTGATGGCAGAGGCCATGAAACCACAGGTAGATGAAATGCCTTCTGCCTCCCTCCTCCTATTCTCTGAAAACCATTCACGTATGCAGATGCGTTGCATCCATGATGTTTCCAGCCCTTCGCCTGCATAACTCTACACGTGAAAAAGATTAAAGAGACCACGGAGACATTACTGGCATCCAAGTATTTGCTGTCACGTGGGAGGAAAGTTATACAAGAACTCCATTTGTTTCCTTTTCCTTTTCTTTCCTGTATTTAGGCATTGTAGAGTTACAGTAATAATCACCCACAGGTGCAAATATCATCCTCTACCTTTATTTGATGATTTGCAAATATTTTTATTATCTTTTTTCCTTTTCTCTTCTTTTTTGCAGTTGAATCCAAAATATTTATTTTATGACACTGATTTGATATTTTCCATGGTAAAAGTATTCAGTAAGGCTTCCCTCATAGCTTAGTTGGTAAAGAATCCTCCTGCAATACAAGAGACCCCAGTTCGATTCCTGGGTCAGGAAGATCCCCCTGGAGAAGGGATAGGCTTCCCACTCCAGTATTCTTGGGCCTCCCTCATGGCTCAGCTGGTAAAGAATCCGCCTGCAATGCCAGAGACCTGGGTTTGATTCCTTGGGTTGGGAACATCCCCTGGAGAAGGGAAAGACTACCCATATAATCTATAGTATTCAATACATTATATGCAATGATGAATCATTTTAAAAGACAAGTATAGAATTTAATACAATAATAAACAGATCAGCAAACATTATTTGCTTATTCATTTTCCAAATTCTAAGGTTTCCCCCACCCCACCCCACCGGCACCCAGGACCCTCTTTACTTTGTCGATTTTTAGTATCAACTCTCTTTTTCAAACACAATCTGGTGTGAAACCTCAATATATAAAACTGATAAAGGAAAAATTTGTTAGTATAATGTTTGTTAAAATTCAATGTATAATGCTGACTTATAAAACCCAGAAAAAAGAACAATGAGGCTTTGTGGATGAACACAGAAATTTAAAATCAGTGTTACGGATGACAGCTGCAGGCTTTTCTAACTTCAGTTTCCAGTTTATTCTCTTTTGTTGTTGATTTTTTTTTAATATTGTTGCACACTCTTGAGAAAATAATCTTAGTTCCCTAAAAAAGAGTTGCAAGTAATGATAGGGTATTGTATTTTTTTTTTTTTTTTTAAAGAGCTACCTTGCAATCTCAGGGTGTTTTTACATTTAATCTTATCCACTTAGAACTTATTCACTTAAAACAAAAGGAAGAGTAGAAACGGCTTCTTTCAAAGTTGAAATCATTAACGATATGAAACAATTTGCAGTTTTCAGTTGGAAAGGCTGCAGATTGGGGAACCAATGGTTGTTTCCTCAGCTAGTCCAAATCATCCATTAGAGGCAGAAAATACTTTTAAAATTAAAACATTAATAAGATGCTCACTGATATCTTTAAAAAAATAAAAAGGAAACCTACAAGCCTGCGAGCCCATCTCTGTCTATTTAGTTCCAGAAGGTACAGTTTACCTTGTTTGGCATGGTGAGTCCAATCTTTGAATTTCATGCTGGCATTTTGCTATCATACATGGTGACCTAGGTCACTGCAATGCCAATACATCAATTTTGTTCCACCGTTTTCTGCCACACACTTACTTATTATGCCAGAATTCAGAGTTTACTCGATCAGAGTATAAATAGTCTAGTTATGTCCCTTAAACTTCTTATAAGCTACTGGTGCCACATCTTACCTTTTTTTCTTGTTTTTAATGTTACAGTTTTTTTCTGTAGAAGAAACCAGGTCATTTGTGCAGTGGAATTTCCACCGTCTGGCTTTGGATGGTGGCTTTCGATGGTGGTGTTGGGCGTGTTCCTTTGTTGTCCGTCTTCCTAGGGAACCGCGGGGAACCCCTAGAGGCACTGTTTTGTTCGCTTTATTTTGCCTGACAGCTTCACGGTTGGTCTTGGGTCAGGAGGTCTTTGGTTAGTAGTGTATCTTTTTGCAATGAGATCTTTGTTTAAATTCCTAAATTTACAGGTGATTGCGAAATGATGCTAGTCTAATTCTGTTATTCTTTGTTCCTTTACTACCAGGAACCATTGTTCTAGACGAGAAACTTCCCCTCACCTACTATTTGTTTACTCAGTGCTTCCAGTTTTGTATAAAAAGCAGGATGAATACTTGACTCTTACTTACCGGTCTTGAACATAAAATTTGTTCATAGTTTTCTCCTTAGTCACCATTTTTAAAAGTATTACTGTAAACTCTTGAACTTAAATGATATATATCTGGTGTGGTTCAATCAGGTATAGTTTTTACCATTAACTGATACTCAAATGGCCTCATTTTGACTATTGCCTGCCAACTATTCAGTTCTTGAGTCCTTTCCATGTAATACTAGTTGTTTTCTGTTTTTTTGAATTTATATATATATATATATATATAGTTGTCTTGCTTTCTAATATGACAGTAAGTTCTAGGCTCCTCTTGTACATTTCCTGCCTCAGACCAGGGATCAGCTTTTTTGCAAGGAAACCTGCTTCCTATTAGTGAGCAATGGCATTTGGAGACCACGGTCTTGGGTTCAAGTGTTCTCATTATGACTGGGTTTGTCATTGTTTCTCAGCCTTTTCAGTGGGCACAGCCAGAGTTAGGAAATGAAACAATTTCTCTTTCTCTCTCTCTATAGATATATACAAATATATAAATTTAAATATTTATATATTTATAAATTTGAATGTATATATATATATATTTTTTTTTTTTAAGGTGAAATACATCATGAGTTTATACTGGTGTGCACTGGTGTGCTAACTCTTCTTGATCTCATTCATCTTACTCCCGTATTTTCTATGTTCAAGCGGAAAATAGCAGTTCTCAATCACACCAACACAATTTACTCATTTTACCCACACTATACTCACCATAATTTCTGAATAAAAATACCAGTAACACCCCAACAATATGTTTACTAAAAACTTTTCACTTTTGTTTTGGTTTTTAGTCCTTTGGGCTAAGGATGTACAGTTACTTCATAATGTGCTGGGGTCACTTGGAACAGTTCCCATCTGAATGTTTATGCCAGTAACTAGATAGATCTTCCTTACTATAATACCCTTAATGCACCCTTATCTCTCTCTTGGAGCCCGAAGTTCCTGGCCTTCTTATACCTCTTTCACCTGTTTCACATCATCCTATACCTTTCTCTGAGAGCTATTTTCACATATAGGCATATGTATTTGTGTGATAATATCATTATTGTCTTTTCTCCCCAAAGAGAAGGCAAGCTCTCCAAGAGTAGGGACCATGCTTGTTTTTCTTATTAAGTCCTTAGCTCCTAGTAACATAGTGCCTGGCATATAGGAGACACTGCATAAGATTTGGTTTGTTGAATGAAAAAATAGCTGAGATGTATCACATGATAGACTGAGATCAGAGGAGAGGAAAGAATGTTCAAGAGCAGATAGAAAATTATGCTGTGAAGTATAGCATCATAATAAGTGGATGGTTATTGATAATACTGAGTCATCAAACAAAGGTTAAAATTTATTATTCTTTATTTTAAGAGGCAGTTATTGGGACTTCCTTGGTGGTCCAGTGGTTAAGATTCTAAGCTCCCAATTCAGAGGGCCCAGGTTCGATACCTGGTCAGGGAACTAGATCCCATATGCTGCAACCAAGAGCTCACATGTTATAACTAAGACCTGGTGTAGCCAAATAAATATTTTTTTAAAAATAAATAAAAGACTGCTACTGCTAAGTCGCTTCAGTCGTGTCCGACTCTGTGCGACCCCACAGACGGCAGCCCACCAGGCTCCACCACTGGGGTTCTCCAGGCAAGAACACTGGAGTGGGTTGCCATTTCCTTCTCCAATGTATGAAAGTGAAAAGTGAAAGTGAAGTCGCTCAGTCATGTCGGACTCTTCGCGACCCCATGGACTGCAGCCTTCCAGGCTCCTCCGTCCATGGGATTTTGCAAACAAGAGTACTGGAGTGGGGTGCCATTGCCTTCTCCAACAGATATCTAAATATACCACTGTGAAAGAAACAGATCTTAGAAAAATTCCAATGTGGTAAGTGAATTTTTAGAAAGTGAAAAGCAGTTAATTTTTGTAAATACTTCATTTCCCAATAATGCAGATAAATGTTTTCATCCCACTGTGAGCACAAATAGTGTCCTGTCCCTTATTTCTGTCAGTGGAGGCTGAGGGGACACAGAGCATTGAAATTCCAGTGAATAAGGAAAGGATTTATTGATTTCCATTCCATCTCTTTTCCTTGATCATATAAGAATTGCCAGAAAGCCTAAAAAAATGGGCATCAAGGGAAAAGAAGAAACAGTAAGATTCTTGGATAATCCTCCACCGGATAATTAAGATTTAACTGGGTCTGTTTTGATGTGTGCACATGTTTCTGTACACGGAAAAGGATGAACCCACAAATATTATAAATGCCAATTTTTGAAGGCTGTTGGAAAATGCAACCCATAGCATATGGTATCAAATTAATTTGGGGTTTCACTTGTCTCGGTCTGATGTGGGCACACTGAATTATGAGATAATAGTTTGGCATCCGTGCTTGCAGTGCTTTTTGTAAGCTTCTCAATTTCACAAAAATTCCTTGAGGTCAAAGGATGTGTGGTGACCCTTGTTTAGCAGATGAGGACAGAGGCGTGGAGCTGATGACTGGCTTGCCTGAGCTTTGGAAATAACTCATCAGTAGAGCCAATGAGACCTAGGTCTGTGGACGGTGGCTGAAGCCTCACCATTTCTGCCTTTACTTTCAGTGGTTTCTTTGCGTCCCTTCTCTTTCATGCCATTGAATGCAACCTGTTTCACCCTGCTGCCCATCACTGTTAGAGGGAGAAAGGAATTTGCCACAGGATGGATTGTGTGTGAGAGTAAGGAGCTGCACAGCTGAATTCCATCAAGACATAAAAGTACCTGTAGCCCTGGCAGTATTAAAACATCCCAGTGATGTTTTATCATGGCTCCACGTGGCAAGGAGGGGCCCAGCCTGGAAAGACCTCTCTCTCTGTTTGTAGCGATAGATCGCTCTTGTCTGCCCACCTCCAGCACCTCCTAAGAGTGTTCGGCTTTTCGTAAAGTCAATCATAAAATTTAATTTGAGGTGACATAGTTGTTTCTCCTGTAGCCTATGTGAAATTTGGGGTGTCAGCTAATTGCATTAAAGTTACCAGTAAAGAAGCACTTTGAAAGTGTGAATAGCCAGTTACCTCTTGAAGGAGCTACTGAACTAAGGACTAATAGCAGTAGGTACTGACCTCTGACCTCAGCCGCTGCATTCAAAGTACAAAGGATTCTACACTTGATTCCACAAAGTGTGTCTGAATGATACTGCTTCCTATTTACGTGATTACTTTAAAGAATATTTATAGACTTTAAGGAATATTTATAGACTTTACCAAGGTTTCTCCAAACCTTCACCCAGTTCCTAAATCTGACAGCCAAACAGGAAAATAATTTGGTACAGAACCCATCATGTATTTGTTGAATTGATGCTGTATATAAATGCTATGTGGGAAAGGACTTCCTTGCACTTCTTGAGAGCACGGTATTACTATATATTCACTCTGTACTGAGAGGTGAGGACTGTTCTGTGGTGCGTCAGAAAAGATCAGAACTTTAAGTTCTAAAACATAGCTTTGAGGGATCAGGATACATAGAAACTCAGAATATTTGAACGTCAGCCCAGATGCTGGCAGACTTCCATTCAGATTTTGTCGTGAGTAAAATGTGTACTCAGTGACTAGGTTCAAGCCCTTGGTCATTTATAAGCAAATCTTTCTACTTTTCCTAAATCATTGCCAAAAAAAAAAAAAACAAAAAAGGTTAAGCAAATTTTGTGGTAGTGCTTATGTGTGCACAGACATGCATGAGGCCCCTACAGCTTCCAAACTTGGAAAGCATATTTTAACAGCCCAAGTAGATCTCTGCGTTTGATCTATATCAGAAACTCTTCCCCCCGCCTCTTTTTCACATGCTTTTTAATTATATAGCTGAAATGTTTTACCTATTAAATCTGTTTGGTCTTCAAGCTGTAAACATCACAAGCAGCTAATAAGCTTTAGGAAAGAAAAGGAAATTGACATTTAGTATAGAGGTTCCACAAAACCAATGAAAGGCTATGCAAATGAGCTAGAGCAGACAGATTTGCATATCCTTGTTGGTTTCATGATGATATTCTCAGCGTGAGCCTGGCTGACTTGCCTTTTTACCTCTTGGGATGTGGCATGTACTAGTGGTAGAGTGCCCTACAGGGTCAATTTAACAAGTGTAACATTGTGATTTTCCATGAGGTTTCTCAGAACCACTGAGCAAAATGTGGCAATAAATAGTGGCAGAGGAAACCGATTTTTGAAGTCAGTGCTTTGGCAGACGGGGCAGGGAGGGACATTCTATCAGTCTTTAACGTTGTCAGGGTAGGATGAGCAAGTTTTGGTACTGGTGTCATTGCATTTTGAATGACACCAATTCCTCTGCTCTTTTGTTTTAGTCACTAAGTCGTATCTGACTCTTTTGTGACCCCATGGACTGTAGCCCGCCAGGCACCTCTGTCTGCGGGATTTCTCAGGCAAGAATACTGTGGTTTGCCGTTTCCTTCCTCAGGGGATTTTCTTGAACCAGGGATCGAACCCCCATCTCCCACATTGCAGGCAGATTCTTTACCACTGAGCTACCTGGGAAGCCTTCCTCTGTTCTTTTGAGAGTGCTACATGCCCAGCACCAAAACTTTTGCTCAGAGACTGGAGAGATTTTGCAAGCCTCTGTTGGCTGTATCAACACCAGAAAAGCAGGCTAAGGAATCTACTTTTGCCACCATCCTGTTAGAATAAGAGATAGTAGCCTACTAGCCAAGTTGTGTATTTGTTTGATTAATTGTATGTCTTGCCAGACATTGACACGTGGAAGCATAATTGCATGGTGACCAAGAAGGATTTGCTATTGTCAAGACTGGGATTTGAACTATACGCTCTGGCATCCCTTCCCACCTTGGATTCTCACCCGTATGTGAGAGCTGTGAACATTAAATGAGAGAGAAGGCAAATTCTTATCGTGCCTGGCTCATAGTAAATGCCTAATAGATACTATCAGAATTTTGAAATACTTTCCAAATTATAATCAGGTTTTCCTTTGTAATAAAAATTTTAAACCATCAAGGTAACTTTCCGAAGAAGAGAAAGGAAATGAAATCCACCCCTGAAACGGACTTGGAGGAATTTAGAGGGTCTTTTCCAAGTTGTTATAAAACACCTCTGAAGTAAATTTGCCCATTTCTGCCCACACCAATCCTATAACATTCCAGGAATAAAATCTGCACTTGAGTTTAAAAATAAAATGGTGGAACAAACTGAATTAGAAGTCCTTGGCAGACATCCCCCCCCTCCCCACCCAGCAGAATGTTCTCTCAATTGGTGGTATTGCAATAAAAAAGAAGATGCATCTTTTTAAATCTGCCTTTCTTCCTCTTCTCTTCAACCAGTTATATTTCTTTATCTTAAAAACCCAGTTTGCTTGGATTTGACCTCATCCCTCTGATATCTGCACTCCCACCCCTCACCCCAAATAAACCACATCCGCACAGACCTTCCTTCCCAAGAAAGCATGGAGCCAGGGACGTTCTCTGATGCCGTATATGTGCATACTGGCCGCGTTGAGCAAGGCCAGAGAAACATGGGAGGGTTCTGCTGTTCTCAGTTGCAAAGACTGCCAAGAAAGAAAAAAAAAAAAACCACCTCAAATATATTTGCATCTCTCCCGCCTCTTTTTTTCTTCTGTAAATATTCAAACCGTTTTTAGAGAGGCTTTTGATAATGTCTTATCCCAGCAAATGCCATGAACCCTGGATGTACTGAGTACTCCCAAATCCCATTGGAATGACTCAGTAAGGAGAGATAAAGTGCGGTTGGCAGGACTGGGTAGAGAATCTTGTTATTATATACACAGATACACACACAGGCGCGCACATGTACGCCCCAGCCACCCCCACCCCATCATCACCATGAAAGTTCTGTAAAAACTAGTCATCCTCCTCTCCCTCACACAGGCAGTCGCATCTTTGCATCTTTCCCAAAAAGGGAAGGGGGGAAAGCTTTCTTTGGCTGAGCCATATGCAAAAAATTATGGAACATCTGTGTAAGCAACAACATACAACAAGACAAATTATTGGTGGTAAAAGGCAGAGCCCTTGTTTTAAAAACATGTCTGGAGATAGTGTGTGTATACAGAATCTTGCTTTGTGCTAATTACGCATAATAGCTGTCAGCTTTGGGGACCACAGGCTGGGCTCCTCGATACCTCGTGGCCTCCGCAGGGTATGCCTTTTCTTGTTCTCTTTTTTTCGATCTGTCTTCCTTCCCTCCTTCCTTTATTCTTTGTGGCTCTTGTCGAACAAACCATATAGCTTTATTACAGTAGTTGCTGTGATTTGAAAAGCTACATCAAAAACGTGGGTGACTTGGGGACTCACATCTTGAAATGTACTAGCCCACCCACTCCCCAGCCCTTCCCCACCATAACCCCTGATTGGATCGTTCCCATCTAGTGCTGGTCCCAGGAGCGCGGCAATGTGGGTCCAAGCCACTCAGTTTCAGGAATTCTTTTCCTTTTCAGCATTTAACTGTTCTCAGTCTCAACACCCACCGTGAAAATAATGTCGTTCCAGGCGAATTTAGTTGCTTTCCTTCTTCTGAGACTCGTGATTTTGCCAGAGTGGCAAGCCTGTCGGGCACGTGTACTTTAAAATGTGAGAAACTTGGGGAGTCCCTGGTCAATAGAGAAAAAGGTGTTTGGAAGAAGGTGGGGTGGACATCTCATTATGGGGAAGAAGTATTAGGCAGACTCCAGTTTCTTGGGAAGAGAGACAGTTCAGAAGGTGCCGCTCCTCTTCTCAGAAACTCCTAAGGTCTCAGCAATATGGCGAGGAGGGAACAGGGCCAAGGTGGCCTCTGTACCCCCTCCCCAGCCCTCCCTCCCTCTCTTTTCCCCATTGGTAGCCCACGTTCCGGCCAACCCTGACTCCCTTCGTAGTTCCAACATTCCCTGCGTATTCACTTCCACGTTCCCTTCATTCTGCCCCCAGCCCATCACAGAATCCTCCCCAGGCTTCCAGACCCAGCTTACACTCCGTCTCCTCCAGGAACACTTCCAACTGCAAAGCCAGCTAGTCTGCCTCTTTGTTGGGCTCCCAGATCCCTTTATTATTTGTACTTCTTTGCTATTTATAATACTTAGCACAGCCTGCCTGCCTCGTGTAGTTCTGTATAACTGTTGTAGCAGAAAAGATAGTGCAGAATGCTGGCTAGTGTGCCGGCGCTGGTATGAGCCTGCCTGAGTTCAAATGCCCCTTTACCAGGCCACCTCCTAGTGCTGTAACCGGGCTAAGTACTTAACCCCTCTGTCTAGTTTCCTCATTTGCAGACATGGCTTACTAATGTGTGTGCATTTGCTTCAGTCGTGTCTGACTCTTTGCGACCCTATGAACCAGGCTGCCCTGTCCATGGGATTCTCCAGGCAAGAATACTAGAGTGGGTTGCCATTTCCTCCTCCAGGGGATCTTCCCGAACCGAGGATCAAACCCGCGTCTCTTACGTCTCTTGCATTGGCAGGTGGGTTCTTTACCACTAGCGCCACCATAGCTCCTTCACAAAGGCATTGTGGGGGCTAAATGCATGTACCATTCTTACAGCACTGTGTAAGCACTTAAATACTAGCAGTAGTAGACCTGATGTCTTCTCCATGCCTTTAGCCCTTGTAACTGGACTTTACATGTAGCAAAGACCCAATCTATACATATCATACTGGTTCAGGTACATCTGACCACACGTGAATCTGTTCCATTGAGTCAGCTAAGTAATTCAGAGTGCAGCAAGCCTCCCCTCCCACAGCCCCATCCTTCCAGTCACTGAAAAATCTGTGCAGAGTCAGAGTATCTCAAGCGCCAAGCCCTGTGGGGAACATCTCTAGTCGTCTTTAGGCGTCTGCTTTCTCTTTTGGGTGCAGACACTCAGCAGAGCCCGATGATAAGGCAAGCATCTGTGTGCAGCATTATTTTGCAGAAGCCGAATGAAAGAATGCGAGTTCATCCTGGCTGAATGTTTCCCTCCCAATTTCTAAGGCTCAGGGCTGTAAACACTGGCGGGCACTTTGAAAATGGAGCCCTGGAAGTTCTTCTCCAGTTTTGGAAGCATTTACAGCAAATCAGGTGGATAAAAGTAGAAAAAAATCAGCAGTGAGAACCACCTGTCCTTAGAGTCTTTGCATATAATATTGTGTGAGGGTGTGCTTATGAGTGTGTTTGTGTGTGTGTTTAACCTTCATGCACAGAGCAAGGTGGTATCTCCACTTGGAACCAGCCAACCCTATGTAACATTTGCCTCTGTGGTTCTGATCTTGCCCCACCCCAGGAGGCAGGTGGCAGTATCTGGAGACATTTTTTGGTTGTCACAACTTGAGGTGCTCTCAGCATCTAGTGAGTAGAGACTGGCGATGTTGTCTGGTATCCGTAAAGTACAGGACAGCCCCTTACAGAGACGTATCCAATACAAGATGTCAATACATCTGAGGTTGAGAAGCCTAGTTTACTTTTTTTTTTTTGTCTATATGGCTTGTGGGATATTAGTTCCCCAGTTAAGGATTGAACCCAGGCCCTGGCCATGAAAGCTCTGAGTCCATCAAAGAATTTCTTGAGCAGCCCAGTTTACTTGTTAGCCTCAAAAGAACCAGAGGAATTCTTGACGAGGACTGTCTATTGGATCTGCCCAGAAGAGAGCCATGGACCTCACTGCAGGCTGCGTGGGGCTCACCTCTGGATCCAGACTGAGCACATCCACACAGGCCCCTTCCTGGTCTTCCTCCTCAGGAGATCCTAGTCCATGAGGCCGGGCTGGTTCTGACTCTATTCTTGTCTGGCAGAATCATTTCTGGTCCCTTCATCTCAGTTCCTGTCTTGTATTTGAGTTGCTTCTGGTTTCTTAGTTTTATATTGAATAGCACCTTGAGATACAAGATGCATCTAGAAGTTAGAGAAGAGTTAAAATGGCAGGAGGGTGCTGGGAAGAGAGGAGGGGAGGGGGCAGAAGAGGAAGAGAAATGTACAAATGGAGACTCGCTTGGTTGAGTGGTCCTGGAGTTCTCAGCTAGAGCTTTGGCTGCCAACGTCTCCATCCTTCTCACACACACACACGCACACACACAGACACACACCCCACCACATGCAGGCCAGGTGGCTCCTGCTTACATACATGGCTTGGCGCTTTTACTCCTCGGCTGAGACCGTTTCACACATGAACAACACAGCCTCCTCCCAGAGACTTGTCATCCATCTGCTTGCAGAAGGGCTGTCTGTTTCCCTCAGAAAACCGGTCCAATCAACATTTTCCTTTGGCCGGAGTAGCTTACCAGCAGCTCCTCCATAAGGTCCGTAATTGCAATTTCTCATTCTCGTTTGCCTGGCTGGCTTCACTCTTCTGTCCTCTCTCTCTGTGTCGCCCCCGCCCGCCCCCACCCTCAGCCCTCTCCGTGCCCGTTAAGAAGCCCTGTCAGAATGAATGACAGAATCAACTTCCTTCCCCCGCCCCCAGTGGCTCACGACTCCCAACTTTCAGGCAGGGTTGCCTTCAGTCCTCACGAGGTTTGCAGATCGCTCTCCGCACGCATGATCCCCCTTCCAGGGTGACGCAGCGGGTGGGTGCCCGCCTCTCACTCTCTCCAAGCTCTGCCACCATAGCAGTATTGTGGGCAAATATGCCACTGCGTCTTTTCCTTGGGATCTGCTCCAGCCTGTCTTTCCCCATATGCTTGCAGCAGACCGTGGTTAATATCAGTCTGTGAGCATCTTGAGGCTAGCTCTGAAGTGTCATCATGCCGAAACAGTGCACACGCCTTGCTCTAACACGCAGGGTCATCTCTCACTGGCCAACAAGGTATGGGACGTGGACCACTAACTCCACTATCTCAGGCGTGTTTGTGGTTGAGCAAGGGAACGTGTGATAGGCATGGGAGAGACCTTCTCCCAAACAACTTCTCATTCCTAAATTTTGAAAAAGCGAGTAGCACAAGTAGGGAGGGATATCGTGAGAACCAAGAAGTAAATCTGATGATAAGCACTTTGATGTTTAGAAGATAAATGTTCAAGCCAGAAGCCTTATGGACCTAGATTATAATGGAAAGGCTTTGTTTAAAAAAGAAGAAAAAAAAAAAAAGCTGAAAACTGCTGCTTTGAAGGAAAGGGGAAAAATCTGAAGGATGATTAAGAAGGTAGGAAAAATCTGAAGAACCCAGGGGGTGAGAATGATGCTTTTCTGTGACCTGTAACTAGACTTTGTTTTCCAGTATAATATATTCAGAGCATTAGATAATAAGGGATAATTACTCTTAAAATGCTGCTGTACAAAAAAGACATTTTAAACTAATACACTTGACTGAGGACTGCAAGTGCCTGATGGGTCACTTTGGGTGAACAGCTTGGCACAGTGACGTGAGGGCCTTCTTTTCCTAAATGTGAAGTTGGTGATTTCAGAGAGGTCCTGAGACAGCACCCATAGATATTTGTTCTATTCTGCTCCATGAGACCCTGAAATCAAGCATATCTGTGTGTTTAAAATAGGAAAGAATTAAAGAGAGCTAGTACTTGGAAGCATTTTAGAGGGAAGGGAAAAATAGCTAGAATATTGCTCTGCTTTTGGTTGTTCACTTTTATTCATGGGCACATGGTGAAATTGTCTGCATAGGCACCAGAAATGGGCATTCACAGACCATCTCAGGCCCACAGTGAAGTGGAGAGTCCCTGCCCAGATCCAGCACCATCAGAAGATTCTGGAAGGTCCTCAGAGGAGACACGGCACCAGGGCTTGGGTGTTTCCAGCCCAACCTGAGCTGCTCTGAATCTTCCCGATGGTTAGTCACAGAGCACCCACACTTCCTAGTCCCTAGGACACTTTTCTCAACCCCTTGACTCCTAACCCCTTCAGAGATCCCAGGCGATCCTATCAAAGCCACACACAACAAGATCTTTGAGAGACTTCCATAAACATCACTCAGACCAGCATTCGAAGTGGGGAGGGAGTAAGAACAATGAGGAGAATTCTGGTTTATTCTCCATGAAATGGCCACTTTCTTGGGGGGCATGAGCTGATGTGTGCTTGTGCTTAGAACACAGGGCAAACCCTGGAAGTAAGTCAACTCCATACCAAAGTTAAATAGCCAGGATTTGCTGATGCGACCACTACGGGTTGCAGAGGGAGGTTCAATCAGCAGTCAGGCTCCCAACAGGGTTCAAAAGTCACGTTTCTGCCGCAGTGATTTTCCACATGAATCAGCCCACTGCCACACACTTGCACACACACACTTATATGCCTCTCTCCTACCTTTGTTTGAACGCATACCTCTGCTTGGGCTTCTAGGAGCAATTATATTGTAGCAACAATTACAGATGGAACCGAAGGTGAGAACCCCCGAGTTCCAGGCTGAGCTCACCACCAGCTTTCAGGACTGTTGAGCTCATTCTTGAAAAGATAATAGAGGCATCCCTACAACCCTCAGAGGCATCCCTACAACCCTCAGACTTGTGAGTTAACAAAGGAAATATATTCAAAGATGGGTGTGTGATTATAAGAATCCTACCCTACCCCAGCTTTGTCACTAATTGTCCCTTCCTTAAAAATGACTTTGAGTTCCCTCTCCAAAATTTGTCACCTAAATCAGATGTCATGTGACAGTGTTATTCTTTTTATTGAGATATAATTGGCATGTAAAAGTAGGTTTAACTCACACATGTTGATTTGATGGGGTTCCCTGGTGGCTCAGTCAGTAAAGAATCTGCCTACAATGCAGGAGACCTGGGTTCAGTCCCTGGGTAGGGAAGTTCCCTAGGAAAATGGAATGGCTACCCACTCCAGTATTCTTGCCTGGAGAATTCCATGGATAGAGGAGCCTGGTGGGCTATAGTCCATGGGGTCACAAACAGTTGGATACGACTGAGTGACTAACACTTCACTTTGTTGATTTGATACATTTATATGTTGCAGTCTGATTGCCACCATATTAGCTAACACTTCTGTCTCATCACATAATTATCATTTCTTCTTCATGGTAAGAACAGTTAAGATATACAGAGAGTAGAGTGGTGGTTAACAGGGTCTTGGTGGAGGTGGAATTGGGGAGATGTTGTTTAAAATACAAACCTATAACTAGAAGATAAATAAATCCTGAAGATCTATTACACAGCATAGTGATTATAGTCAACAGGACTGTGTTATAAACTTCAAAAATGCTAAGGTAATTTTTGAAGCACTTTACTAAAAATAAAGTATTTTTCAGTAGTAAAACTTTAACATTTTTGGTTTCCCTCTGCCTTAGAAAAAATATGAAAAAATGAAAATAAGACCTCATTGGCCCAAGTTCAACAATGGAGAGTGCAGAGATAATACAGATGGAAGACACATCTCTCTGTGAATAATGGAGCCCCCACCCCCTGCCATCCCCTACTATTGCCCTGTATTTGTTTGGGTAGCATGTCCCCACATAAGGAGACTTTTTTGGAAGGAAAGAATTCACAACTGGGTCTTTATAATGAGAGATAGGGTGTGCCTGGTTGAGTGAATTCCATATTTGATTTGGCAACTTGTAGGACCTCTTACTTTTACTGTCCCTCATTTTTAAAAAAAATTACATAAATCCAAATATTTATTTTACTATTTGAAAGCCTAATTTTATTAAGTAACTTTTAAAAATTGAAGTATAGTTGATTTGCAGTATTGTGTTAGTTTCAGGTATACAGCATTGTGATTCATTTGTGGTTTTTTTTTTATAGATTATGTTCAATTATAAGTTGTTCAGTCGCTCAGTCGTGTCCAACACTTTGCGACCCCATGGACTACAGCACGCCAGGCTTCCCTGTCCATCACCAACTCCCAGAGCCTACTCAAACTCATGTGCATCGTGTTGGTGATGCCATCCAATCATCTCATCTTCTGTCGTCCCCTTCTCCTCCCACCTTCAATTTTTCCCAGCATCAAGGTCTTTTCCAGTGAGTCAGTTCTTTGCATCAGGTAGCCAAAGTATTGGAGTTTCAGCTTCAGCATCAGTCCTTCCAATGAATATTGAGGTCTGGATTCCTTTAGGATGGACTGGTTTGATCTCCTTGTAGTCCAAGGGACTCTCAAGAGTCTTCTCCAACACAGCAGTTCAAAAGCATCAATTCTTTGGTGCTCAGCTTTCTTTATAGTCACTCTCACATCCATACATGACTACTGGGAAAACCATAGCTTTGACTAGATGGAGCTTTGTTGGCAAAGTAATGTCTCTGCTTTTTAATAGGCAGTCTAGATTGGTCATAGCTTTTCTTCCAAGGAGCAAGCGTCTTTTAATTTCATGGCTGCAGTCACAATCTGCAGTGATTTTGGAGCCCCCAAAAGTAAAGTCTGTCACTATTTCCATTGTTTCCCCATCTATTTGCCATGAAGTGATGGGACCAGATGCCATGATCTTCGTTTTCTGAATGTTGAGCTTTAAGCCAACTTTTTCACTCTCCTCTTTCACTTTCATCAAGAGGCTCTGTAGTTCTTCTTCACTTTCTGCCGGAAGGGCGGTGTCATCTGCCTATCTGAGGTTATTGATATTTCTCCCAGCAGTCTTGATTCCAGATTGTGCTTCATCCAACCTGGCATTTTGCATGATGTATTCTGCATATAAGTTAAGTAAGCAGGGTGTTACTTCTAATCAAATGGGCTTCCCTGGTGGCTCAGCTGTTAAAGAATCTGCCTGTAATGTGGGAGACCTGGGTTTAATCCCTGGGTTGGGAAGACCCCCTGGAGAAAAGAATGGCTACCCACTCCAGTATTCTGGCCTGGAGAATTCCATGGACTGTGTAGTCCATGGGGTTGCAAAGACTCAGACATGACTGAGCAACTTTCACTTTCATAAGTTATTATAAGACACTGGGGACAATTCCTGTGCTGTGTAGTAAATCCTTGTGGTTATCCATTTAATGTATAGTATTAATAGTTTGTATCTGTTACTCTTATCCTCCTAATTTATCTCTCCCTTGACTTCCTTTCCCCTTTGGTAACCGTAAGTTTGTTTACAGTATCTGTGAGTCTGTTTCTGTTTTGTATATAGATTCATTTGCATTATTTTTCAGATGTCCACCACCAAATAATGTCATATAGTTTTTGTCTTTCTCTGCCTGACATACTTTACTCAGTATGACAGTCTCTGGGTCCAATCTATGTTGCTGCAAATGGCAGCATTTCATTCTTTCCTATTGTTGCCCCTCAGTTTCTTGGGGAGATTTCACTGTAGAATTAGGAATATGATTCATTGATGCAGAATTGCCAGCCAGGACTGGAGGGACTTGGAACCCCTCTCTGCTAAATCTCACTCCAAGAATGGGGAATCTTCTCGAGTCAAAGAGTAAGAATCTCACCCAACCAAGTTATAGCTGTCTCAGACCTTCAATTCATTGAAGGCAAAGGTTTTGAAGGTATCAGAAGATGAGAGATGAATGTATTGTAAGTGGAGGAGAGCAGTGTGATCTGGACTTCTCCTGGCCCCAGTTACTATGCACAACCCCCTCTCCTCACTCATGTGGTGAGCCCCCTGAAGCTCCCCTGTTGGCAGAAACATTTGTTCAGTGCTTTGCCAAAGGACTGAGTGTCTGATATATCTTGATGCGTATATCAGACCAGAGTCTAGTCCCCGCCCATCTCCAGTTGTGTGGCCTCTCTAAGGAGAAGCACGGGCAGCAAACCCAGGCGGCTCTGCTCCATCCGAGTGCAAGCAGGAGTATGACTTTGCCATTCATTTTGCACACAGAGGCGAAAAGCCAGCCCTCGTGTCCTGCAGAAAATGAACATCCTGCATAAGCACTGCCTTTGCAACAGGTGCTGAGATTCGAATATTAGAAGAAATGCACGTGCCATAGCCAAGAAATTAGCTTAAAAGTCAATCTTGGCGAAACTTTGTTCTCCCTGTTAATTTCCATAGAAAATTATCAGTTTGGGACATAACTGTGCTTGATTTGAACTTGTCATAGTGTGGTTGTCCTAATCCCTACCTTGGTATGCAAGTATGTGTGTGTATGTGTGCAAACTCATGCCCCTCCCCAGCGCATGTGTGACGCTTTGCACGTGTCTGCTTTGGCCTCCCCCTGGGCCTGTGTATAACTTTATAGAGTAGGAGGCAGCCCAGTGTTTAACTCTATAGGCTTTTCACGTTCAAAATGTTTTTGAAAAATGCTTGTTCAGAGGAAAAGGAAAGGAATGCTCACAAATCTGAGCATTCGTACGTTACTTTCCATCCCCTTGATCTCAGAGCTGTACTCATCCATTATTTAAAAATTACTGATTTTAGTCATTGTTTCTCCAAGGAGAGGCGGGCAAATGTAACTGTTAGTGCAGTGAATGATTTTGCTTCTTTTCTCTTCTGTGTCCTTGCCACTGTTAAAATGACACTGCTGATTGATATGTGGGAGCCGTGTGCTGTGTTCCATTTTGTTTGAATAATCGCACCCTTAGAGGCCTGTGAACTTCTGTCTTCTCATACTGTAGTAGATAAAACCCTAAAACAGCAAGGCCAGAAACAGCAGTTGTTAAAAAGCGCATGCTCCCTTGGCAACTTGCATTGGACAAGCTTAATCCAAAACTGTCCCCTCTCCTAATGTGCTTCTACTCAATTCCAGCTGGGAACCTGATGGTTTCATGTGTGAATCAAAAAGAGGATGCTGATTCCCATCCAGAGCATTTTTTAATGCCAGCAGCTCGTAAATGTGCGTGTATCACACAGAAATCAGGGTCACACAGGGTGACAATCCGCTATGCAACTACTGAGAGATTATGTGAAATTAGATGGGTTTTGTACACGTTTTCAGTCTCTGTGTCTTTGAAATCTTTAATTAAAACACACAGGAGAAAGGCATACCCTCTGTAACTGTTAGATATTATAAGTTCTGGTTGTAAGGTAATGGCCTTCCAAGTTATTTTTATGGGTCATTCTATTTAGTGCCAACTTAGAGTAGAAAGCCATCTCCCAGCTTCCCAAAAGGAAAGTCTCTTTTCTCACTTTCTGATAATTACTTCAGGTCTGACAGTAAGGACTTGTCACAGTGAATACAGATTAGTCAACTGTGCATTGTTTGGGTCTGCGTTTCAACCACTTGGGGCAGAATAACAAGGTCATTTGGGGCTTCCCTGGTGGCTCAGTGGTAAAGAACCTGCCTGCCAATGCAGGAGACTCGGGTTCAATCCCTGGCTCGGGAAGATCCCCTGGAGAAGAAAATGGCAACCCACTCCGGTATTCTTGCCTAGGAAATCCCATAGACAGAGGAGCCTGGCAGGTTACAGTCCATGGGGTCACAAAAGAATCAGATACAACTTCACAACTAAACAACAACAACAGATCATTTATATCTGTAAATGATCTTCCAGTCCATGCATGCTGTGCAGATACCCTCAGAACAACCAGCATAACTCTGAGACTGTCTTCTTAATTATCTTGGCTGTCTAATAGCTGAGCTGTTGTTAAATAAAGCCATGCAAGTCTTTCAATGCATGCCCCCCTCATCCTCAGCCTCTTAAGTGATGCAGACAGTAAATGCATTTTAATATTTACTTAGAAAACTGGCATCCTGGGACTGTTTCACCAGACAGCTCATTTGTTTGAAAGTCCCTGGGGACAGTGACAGTCATACCACCATATCTCTAGCCACCTTCACACCACAGAAGCAAAATACAGCATAGACTACTCCAGCTTAACGTTTATAGAGGATCTTGGTGTGGTTGTAATTTCCATTTGATTCAAGTTACTTAGTGAGGATTTACATAATTTGCATTAATGTACGACTTTCTATCATTATAAGAGTACATTTATGTTGCGACAGAGTACTTGCCGGTTGTATCCTCCAAGGCGGCTCTGTGTGTGTGTTATAAAAAGTAACTGGTCTCCCAAACCATCCTCCATCCTTGTATTTTTGTACCACGTGTGCTCTGATTATAGCCAAGTGGGCCAAAGACTGAGGGCTCACCCTTTAGAAGCTCACAGATAATAGAACCAGCACCACCCCCCACACATTCCCTCCGCTGGGGCAGGAGAGTGGACTTTGCCAAACGCTGGCAGAAAGCCTTGAGATTCCTTCAGATGTGTTACCGGCTCTTCCCCTCCCAGCCTCACCTCGCCTGCCCTTAGCACCTCAGTGACAGCCTTGGGAATCCGCTCACCACACACATCCAGCTGTTTCCCATGGGTGCTTCCCCCCTCAAAGCTCCCCATGCACCTTTGATCATCGTATTTGCTGATTTCTCCAAAGACTGGTCCAGCTCGGGTCTCACTCCTCTGAAAATGGCACTCCCAAGACTCAGATCCTCTCCCATGGAGGAAAATATCTCTTCTTATTGCAAACCATTTGGACATGGTGATTCATTCATTCATTGATTCTAAATATTTTAAAATTTAGAGTGGGAATCATTTTGTAAAGTAATAATGAGTATAATAACATTTACTGAGCATTTCTTATGTGCCAAGCACTGTGCTAAAATATCTGTGAACATCAGCTCATCAGATGCTCATGACGTCCTCTTAGTCTCATTCAGTAGAAATCAGACTTTGCGGCTGGTTAGGGGCTTAGGGTGGGTAGTAAATGGAGGAGCCGATTCAGGAGGACTAACTAGGCCACCTTCTGTGGACATGTCCCAGGCTGGGGACAGCACGTGATTCCCACATAGATGATGTGTGGTTCGTACTCTACTCGGAAACGTCTTGAAATGGAATGTACTGGTCAAGTTCCAGACCATGCCTGATGTCCACATCAAATACCTGGGAAACAAGTAGAAATTTGTAACGTGACTTCCACTAAGTTGTTACCATTAATACCTACAGTTACTAGTTTTCGGAGGACTGTGTGGTCAGACTGTTCCAGTCTCATGAGTGACTCCTGCCTCTCTGTTTCGTCTTTGATTGGACATATACCGTGCCCTGTATTGCAGTGGATTTCTGCACTTGCTACTTTATTCCAAAGACCAAACATTTCTGGAAGTGCTCTATTGGAGGCAGTCGAGGAGGAAGTTAATGTGTTACGGAAAGGGGTACCACTCAGTATGACTGCTGCCCCAACAATTCCATTTTTGTATGACTATAAGAACGTTTAACAGGAAACCAGGGATTCAAAGATTAGAGGAAGAAAATAATAGCACAGGGAACAATATCTATGTTGATAATGACAATAATTTGAGAAATTGCATCTTCTACACATAACCAGTTCAACAGAGCATTATTCATTAGTTTTTTTCAGCTAATGAACATTTTAAGCACCTGTTATGTGCCAAGTATCTTTTGGTAGCTTTAGGACAGTGTTCGCCTCTCAATCTTTTGCTGTACCAGAGTAAATGGATACGCATTCCCATTAATCACTTTAGCTCATTACTCTTTCTTTTCAGTTATTCATTCATTCATTCACACAGTTTTTAATCTCAAGAGCCCTGAGGTTAAAGATGGAATTAATATGGTGGGCTTCTGAGAAGCTGACTTTTGAACCAAGTCTTTAAAGGAAGAATTATATTCTAAACTGGAGAACAGTATTCTAAACATGGACGTCCCATGTTCCTCCAATTTGTCTCTTCCTGATAAAAAGCTAAAACTTAGAAATCCCACACCAGTGGCAGCCAATCATCCCAGGCTAGACTTACGTAGTCCTGCCCTTCTGCAAGAGCCTGTAAATTGTCAAAAAGTACACATTTATGTAAGTTATTATTACTGAATATAATTCTACCTGAATTGATCATCATTGCTGGTGTCCTTCTCAGTTATGTTGTATAGAGTTTGATTATATTGTTCTACTGAACATATACTTATTGGCTCAGATCTCAATGTACAGAGTACTATTACATGAATGGCAATATCCTTAAAGTATGAGATGCTGATAATTTATGATTAGCCTTCTCAGGGACAGAGGCATGGATTTGTTCTTTGAACCCAAAGGGCATCAATTGTTCAATAGCTAGATACAGTATTCATAAACTGAAAAGCAGGATGGGCCATTAAAAAAAAAAAGTGTTAACTCCCTCTGTTGATTAAAGTAGGCATATAATCAAATGCTTTCTTATTCTGATTTCCTTTAGGAACTATGGCTTAGAAATTATTGTTGGTGTTTGCCTTGCCTTCATGACAGAAATCCTTCCCAGAATCCCACCAGTGTTGTCTAAGAACCAAACTGGGGTGGGATTAGTACATTGGGTACAAAAGATAATCCAGATGGGATGGACCTTCTCCTTTTTACAGGCAACCTTTTTTTTTTCTCTTGAAGGTATATCCTAGAGAATTAACAATTTGGGATGTGTGAAAGGAACACTAAATGTTCATTTTAGAGGAAGTTGACAAAAAATATCAATATCAATATCAAAATTAAAAATAGTTGCCTGTTGGACCCTAGGATTTATGTCATCACATATTTATTTATTCACTCATTCATTTATTCATTCAATAAATACTTACTAAACACCTATACCGTACATGGTACTAAGCCATATTCTACTGAGTATATGATGGTAAGTAGGGTTTTTCTTTAGTTTCTTTTTAGAAACTAAAGCTCTGATAGAGGAGTTCAGATATGTACATGCCATAATACAAGGAGAACAAAATAGGGACTAAGAAAGCAGGACACTGGAAATAGGATGGGATTCGGGGGGTCCGAGCTATTATATGTAGAGAAACTCTTTTAAAATTTAGGTGTGCAAGATAACTTGGAGATTTCTTTAGAAGATAGCTCTCTATTAAATAGAAGTTTATACACTGAGAGGAATAATAATTATCGTTGACATTTATGGAATAGTTAATATGTACCAGGCATTACACTAAGTGCTTTTTGTGAATTGTCTCATTAAATCCCCGCAACAACCCTGTAAGGTAGACATTATTCTTTCTGATATTTTACAGATTGTTCTGTTGTATGCTCCATGGTTATAGCAAAAGCTGTGCCTCTCTTAAAAGGCCACACAGGTAGAGGATACAAAGGAAAGTCATTGTATGTAATACAGTATTAATTATTGGGCCAGGAAAACCTCTCTAATTTAGGTTTGGGGGGAGAAAAATCATTTTACATTCATTTAATCTAGATTATGGGATCCTTCTAAAAAAATAAGTTGTGTTACTTCGTGTACACCCCAGACATATAAATTATTGGTTAAAGTTTTTTTTAATTCATAAACACTACTTTATAGAAATTAGATAGTGGCTGTTTGTTATCAGCACACTGGATGCAAAAATGGATGTGAAAGAAAGTTTGGTATTTTCCCCATGAATAAATTAAACATTTATCTGCAATCCTATTTACATTATTGACTTTGGTACTGGTCCTGTTTCCCCTCACTGTGTAGACTTCCCCTCACTTATTTGAGAGGAGAGGGGAAAAAGAAAAACAATTAAAAATATCCTCACTTTATTTTTCCCTGCCTTGAGATAATTCTTGCTTCCAAAAGAGATATGGGAAGAGGGGCTTTCAGAACCCCATTTTGTTCCATACTTAAGGCAGGAAGGCTCTAGATAAGAGTGGAACAAATGAGATTCAAGTATTTATTCTGGCTATAACTAAGGGATTTTTTCTTCCCCAGGAATAAAAATGTTTAGTGGTTACCAGTGGGGAGAGGGAAGTGGGAAGAGGCAAGATAGAGATGAGGGGTTTAAAAGGTACAAACTACTAGTAAACAAGCCACAGGGATATACTGATCAGCACAGGGAATATAGCCAATATTTTGTGATAAGTATAAACAGAGAATAGCCCTTAAAATTTGTGAATCACTGTGTTGTACACCTGAAACTTACATAATATTGTCAATCAACTCTACCTCAATTAAAAAATACATAAAATTTAAAAAAAAAAGTAAGCTGGGGATTAAAAAAAAAAAAAGTTACTTAACTGTACCTTGACTTTGACAGGCAAAGGGTAAATTACGGTTCTCACAGGTGGCCTGAGTCCTCCCTGGCGCTGGAGTAGAGGGGGTCACAAACTGGGCCGAATTCACTCATGGATGCTTTTCTCGGTTGCTTCTGCTTTTTGCATCCTAAGGAGGCCTATTTCCCACCTACCTAGGGAAAACCAGGACTTAGATGTTGAGAGAACACCTATGGAATCTACAATTGTACAATAAAAATATCTATGCCAAAGTGATGATAATACAATTGACTTGTCACTTTTCTTAGCAGATTTTATTTCTGTGCATAATGAAAGGTAAATGTTAAAGCCCCAGCGTGAATGAGTATATTCCACTGGGGTTCACATCAGTGAGGCCTCTACATTAATATCTAATCTCTGTCAAAGTGATCTCCAAAATTCGAATCCAGTTTTTACGTTTACTAGAAATTGTTCTAAGAGGTGCCTTGACAAAGGCATAAAAGAAAAATGAATTACTTATGTTAATACAGAATGAAGTAAGACAAAGAGAAAAACAAATATCATATATTAACACATATATGTGGCTTCTAGAAGAAAGGTACAGTGAAACTGTTTGCAGAGAAGGAATAGAGATGCAGATAGAGAACAGATGTGTGGATGGAGAGGGGGAAGAGAAGGGTGGGACGTCTGGGAGATTAGGATTGACACATGTACACTCTCTCTCCCTAGTTGCTAAGTCGTGTCCCACTCTTGTGACCCCATGGACTGTAGCCTGCCAGGCTCCTCTGTCCATGGGATTCTCCAGACAAGAATACTGGAGTGGATTGCCTTTTCTTCTGCAATGTATACACTACCATGTGTAAAATAGATAGCTAGTGGGAACTTGTGCTGGAAGTTCAAAAAAAATTACTTATGTTAAAATTTTATATATGCCTATATACCAACTGTTTTGCTGTTTAATATGAATTGGCCATCCTTTTATTCCACATAATCCTTCCTATTTTAAAATTATCATTTTCTGTTGGAGAAATCAAAGCATAAGGTAATTTGCCAGAGGACACGATTGATATCCTAGGTAGGAAATTGGGTCCCTGGGAGCGTTATAATAGGAATGAAATGAGGCTCCTGGTAAAATGTCTGAGATATATTAACATTATCATTTTAGAACCCAGAGAGCCATACTTTCAGTCCATTGTACCGAACACAAACCCACAGACCTTTAAATGGTACAATTTTGTTAACATTAAGGAGCCAGAAAAACAGACTTATCAGGGACTATTCCCATCCACCAATATGTTTAGTAAAAGTCTGGACAAAAGTCATCATCCTCAAACTGTATATTACTTTCAGTAAGTGGCTATCAGTTTAAGAAGGTGTTACTGTGTTTGGATAAATACAGGCTGAATAAAATCACTAAAATGACTAAAATCACTGTCTAAAACCTCTTCACTGAAGATGTTCTACAGGATTTGGCTTCTTGTTGTTGTTTAGCTGTGTGTTTTTAAACCAGTTGACGGCTCATAAGCTGATAAAGCCTGGAATAGGAGTTTGAACTCTGAGAAGCAGGTTTGAGTAAGTCTAGACATTTTGTTATCTTCTGTCTAGCATTTGTTTGTGTCGTGGGCGTCACACTCCTGGGATTAGCGTTTCATTATGCAGAAGCTGTTTTATCTTTGGCTTCCTTATAATAGCTTCGCGTGAATTCTGAGTGGAGAGAGAATGAAGGCCAGGGCTTCAGGAACTTCGGGGATCATACCTAAATGAGCTGGTTGGATAAGTATTATAACCTCACTCTCTGATAGTTCAGTTTGTTAGATCTAGTGTCTTCCCACCTTATTTCATGTACAATATACCAAGGAATTGACCAGGGTTCCCTGAACAGTGAGATGAGATGGTAGAAATCCATTTCTGTATCAAGTATCTGACACCTGGTATAAATAAATGATAGTCGCGAGTGAGATTGTCTGAGCTGCGGAAATCTAAGGGCCCGTGGGACACCTCTGAGTATATAATCACTGCCTGGTCACATTTTAATTAGCTCCTCGAGGCCCCAGAAAGCAGTTCGATTTTTATCCCCTGAATTAAGCATCTCTTCTTTAAACAACATTTTATTTTCAAAACTCAAAATGAAACAGTGTTTGATTTTCCTGACTCGCTGACTTTTTGAGAATGTGTTTCACTCTTAGAATATAGAGAGGAATTTGAATTAACTCGTTTGCCCAGATAGCCACATCTTTAATATCTATTTCCTCAGGCTCTATCCTTCCAAAGGACATCATGGCTTCAGGCTAAGTTCAATGTCTTGTAGAAATCAGCATTGTGTCAGGCAGGCTGCTGTGTCAATGAAAAAGCCCAGACCAGTATCACACTTCCAGGCTTTCTCTTTAGACACCGAAATGTCATGTCATGTGAATTAAAAAAAAAAAAAAATGTGATTAAGAAGCACTAAAGACCAAGACTGCTGATTCAGTCCTCTTATGGACTTGTCAGAGTCATTCATTCATTCTTTCTTTCACCCACTGACTCACATCCATTCATCCATTCATTAAACATTTGTTGCATAAGATAAAAGGGCAAGATCGGCTTCCATTACTGGGTTCCTATTTCATGGGCAAGAGCTCACAGTACAAGAGGGTCAGACTAAGAATAAGTGGATGTGATAACCAAAGTCTATAACAAAAAGGATGAATTGAGTATCACCTTCTACCAAATGAACAAATTCTATTTTGCACCTAAAAGCCAGGTTTTCCTCTGGAAATGCAGTGTGCTATGTGGTAAGAACAGGGGTTAAAGACCTAGCCAGGCCTGGGTTTGAATCCTGCATCTGTAAATTACTAGCTGTGTCATTTTGAGGATGTTCTTTTGAGCTTCACATCATCATTAAATGGAGTAATGGTTCCTACTTTGTAGGGCTGTATGAGGAGGATGAAACATGTGGCATGATCATTGGCGCATTTAAGCCATTTCAGCAAGTGGCTGTTTCCCTCTCCTCTTCTTTGTTTTCAAGCTCCCCAGGTAGGAGTTGGGAGAACCCTTTTCCTCTTGTGAAAAGGCACCTTATCGCCCCAATAGTTGACAGCTGTGTAGGACTTTTGGCAGCCCCCCAGGGACAGCACCTAATGCCAGAAGGTCTGGTTCCCTGCATCACCCATTGGGTGCCAGGTTCCGAGTTTTCCACCATCACCCCCAGAGCCTGTCTCCCGCTGTGCCCAGCGTTCATCCACTTTGTTGACGCCTGTAGCTCCCAAGAGAGACAGCAGCCCCGCGGAGTAGCCTGGAGAAAAGTACACTCACTAACACTCTCCCCCTCAGGACGCTGTTGTTCCATTGCCAAACGCATGACCTTTCGGGAATTTGGAAATTTACTACTCTGTGGGGGGAGAGAGACAAAGAAATTCAAGCTGAAGCTTTATATCAAGTAAAGGGCTTTTATTATAAGAGCGTTGAATTGGGTTGGGATTTTGCACACCCTTCAAATTTCTTAGGGTGTGGGTGAGGGCATCCTAGGAGATTTAATTAGTTCCTTGAGAGGTGCCGAAGTTTGCAAGACTGAGGCCCATTTTCTTCTATTGTCCGTGGAGGTGTGGGATGCTGGCCATTAAATTTCTGGAAGACGGAGACTGTTGCCATAGATAGAATTGTATGGATATTTGAATACAGTTAAGTACTTGGTAGAGTTTGATTTTGTTGTTTTGTTTTCTGGAAAGGGACAATTAAACTGGGGTAAGTCAGGGCAGAGAGGAGTGTGGGCAGTGGAGTTAGAATGATCTGATGGTCTCCTGCGATAAGGAAGACTGGGTAACAGTGTTAGTAAACCCTTCAGAGATAACGACACACAGGCTGCCCAAGGCGGTGTTTTTATCTTAATAGGCTCTCCGGATGAAGACCTGACTTATTTCAAGCTACCTTTTTCTTCCCTTAGAGTGTTTGGAGGCAGGGTCTGGACTGGATGCCAGGGAGCAAGCACAGCAACAGGGAAGGCTTTTAGAAAGTTCTCTGCTATTTGGCAGAGTTTATATTCTGTAGTTTACAATTCCAGGAATCAACATTTACATTAACTTAGGTGATGACATCTCAGAATAAAGAACCCGCCTACAATGCAGGAGATCACCTGCAATGCCGGAGACCCGGGTTCAGTCCCCAGGTCAGGAAGGTCCCCTGGAGAAGAAAATGGCCATCCACTCCAGTATGCTTGCCTGGACAATTCCATGGACAGAGGAGACCCGGTGAGCTACAGTCCATGGGGTCACAGACGAGTTGGACTGAACTTAGCGACTAAACTACCACCGCCGCCTTGATTTAGCAAACCTGTATTTCAGGTATTTATGTGTCCAACTAATATTTAATATCTCCATATATAAACTTTGAGAAAAATGAGTTAAAACATATAAGCTGACTTCAAGAAGGCTGACAGCCTACATAGGGAGGGAAGACTCTTGTATGAACAGCTTAAACACAGGGACCATGTGCAATCCTATTATGAATGAAGAGAGACTGGATCCTAGTGGGTGGAAAAATTACTTACCTCCGAGGAAATCAGAGAAAGGCAGGAGGTATTTCTGAGTCGGGCCTCTGACTCACTAGAAACTGGGTCCCCTCTGTCCACACTGTGGACCAGCAGCCTCCATGCTGTGATGACATTCGTTTCTCCCCAGGTCAATTTCTTCATCGTTGAACCTCAGCATTGATTTGCATCCCTCCTCTCATCCCCTCCTAGCCTTACCTCACCCCCTCCCTAGTGTGTGCTCAGATGCTCAGTCATGTCTGACCCTTTGCGACCCAATGCACTGGATCCCTCCAGGCTCCTTCGTTTCTTAAATCCTGATGCAGTCAGCAAGGGCTCTTTTGTATTTTACCTTCAAGAAGAAGCTGGGTGAAGGCTCCTGGATTCCTGCTTGTCTTCATAGGAAAATACCAGGTCCACGTTGCTACGATCAGGTGCGCCAGTTCCAGGTCTCAGCAGTGACCACACTGTCAAGGGCTTTCACTGAGCGTTACCCATGAGTAGGTGTCTCAATCTCCCATTTTCCTGTGTACCTATTAATTTATTACAGATCTACTCTTGACTTTAATTTAGTGTCAGTAACATGTGATATTAGTAAGATGAATAGAGACAGCGGACCTAGAGTCAATAAGACATGAAAACTAGTGATATACAACTATTATTGATTATGCCTGATTTAAGTATTATTGATTATGCCTGATAGAAGTCATTTTCAAGAGCATAGACTGTGGGTAATATCAGCATGCATCCTTTAGACTTTATTTTCTAAATACGTCCCATCTTTTAGCATTGGTCATTCTCATTCAAAACAACCACTGTTATACTTCAGAGAATACTTCAATTCATTCTGTTCCACAGATGTCATGTATGACCTGAATATATGTGATTCCGATACACTTGTCGTTCTTCGGAGGTTCCCAATTTAAAGGAAGCTCATGATGAAGGCTTTAGAAAATAAAGAAAAATTTAGCAAAGCAAAGGATTGCACCATTTTAAATCTCTGAATTTTGTGCACGTCAGCTTCTCTGAAAGCAAGGGGCCATATGTTAGAAGGCATCCCCTTACTTGGGTTTAGACAAACCACTGTTTAAACTGTCATCTCCCAAATGTTGCTACATGACCAAAAAAAAAGCCAGACAGAGCCTGTGAAGTTAGTCGCAGCTGGAAATCCCAATGCAAGATCAGCAAGGCATGTCTTCTGCTCCTCACCTTCGTAAATCAGGTGCATTCTTCAGAGGTCATCTCGGGTTCTCCTCTTCCCTGAAAGGCCTTTCATCACTTACTTGGTTCTCTAATTGGCTTATGATAGTAGGTCTTAAGTCATCTGCTGGATTATAAATTCCTTCAGGAAAGAGACCTCAATTAAGCACACAGTGGATGCCCAGTATTTCAAAACAGAAAGTAATAATCAGGAGAGAAAAAGGTTGCTTGGGATTGTCACTTGCCCAGGGTCACAGAAGATAAGAGACACAGCAGAAGATAAGAGAACCCTTTCGTGTCAGGGTCCTCATAGGTTTTTGATAATTTGACACACATCCGCCCTCCAGCCAAAGAGCGTGAACCTAAGCTTAGTTCTTGGAGGGATCCTTGTAGAGCCAGTTTCAGCCTGCTCTTTGCTTTACCTTTGTCATTCAGCAGAAGGAAATGGCAACCCACTCCAGTACTCGTGCCTAGAAAATCTCCTGGATGGAGGAGGGTAGTATGCTACAGTCCATGGGGTCGCAAAGAGTCAGACACGACTGAGCGACTTCACTCACTCACTGTGTGAGTCCAGGTAGCACTTCCACAGAAGACCAGCAGGGGGAGTCTCCTTGTGTGGAACGTCTACAAAACCAACTGTTCTTTAAAAAAAAAAACACACAAAACCAAACCACAGACCACTGCTATGTGAGGTGAAGGGGCCAAGAAGGGCCTGGCTTCTGCGTGTCTGAGAGCTTTTTAAAATGGTCTTTAAGCAACCCTAGACCTCCATCAACCGGCTTTTTAAATTACACAAACTGCAAATCAGATTCTTAACTAGGTTTAACAAGTAGGTACACAATAACAACAATTACCATGTTTGTTTCTTTTTAAAATTTGCTTTTATTATTGTTGTGCTTTGCATAGAGAAGACAAAAGCGAAGGCAATTCTGGAGAACAGGCAACCTCTTAGGGTACCCATCTCCTGCTGATTTGTAAATGTCGGGGCAAAGCGGAGTTCGTTTTTTGGGAAATAAATGTCAAAGCAAGTCAGAGTCATTTATTCCTTGGCAGGAAATATTGATCTGGTGACATTGTTCGATTATAATAACTGTTTCTATTGTGTTAAGTGGCTGGGGTATATTTAACCAATTTCAATGAAGAATAAAGTGCACTGTGCCATTTGATTGGCTAAAACTTAGAAGCCGTGTTTTGTTCTAGCCAGTTCATTGGTTCTGTCACCAATATTTATTAAGCACCTACTGTGTGCCAAACATTCTGCTAAGGGCCAGGGTAAGAAATGGGTTTTGGAATTGAATACCCTCGGGTTCAAACTATTCTACTGCCACTACCAATTAGCTGTGAGAAGTTGAACAAGTTCACTTAACCATACTGTCCTCATTTTCCTTACATTAAAGCCACAGAGGTTATTCTGAAAATTAAATGACAGAATGCATGTCTGCCTATCAGAATGCAAGGCCTAAGTTATCATTAACTTTCATTACCACCATCATCATATTCTTTTTTTCTCATCATACTCTTCGTTTTTATCTTCAGGGTACCAATTTGGTGAAAGAAATGTTTAACTCAGCAGCTTAACATTAACACATTTAACGGCGAACTGGATTTAGAAGTGGAAAGGGGGAGCAAATGTGAAAGCCAGCTTTGGTAAAGCCATTGTTTAAAATAACGACAGTTTATTTAAAAATCCAGGACAGACAGTAACTCATATTTCACAAGGCTACACCATCCTAAGGCTACATTCAAGGAGTGCACATTTGAGGTGCCTGTAAGTCACTACCTTCTTCCTCAAACTCCCACCCACCCGCTAGCCTACTTGTCCTCCTCCCTGTTTTAGGGATGTCACCAAGGTTCTCCCAAGCACCTTTCCAGCCCTGCTCCTGGCAGGCTTGCGGTGATCCCCTCCTCCCTCCATCCTGCCCTACGTGTCCATGGTGTGGCCCCCAGACACCCTTCTGGAATATTTCATCAGCTCCTGTTTCTGCCCTTTGATGTCAGAAGGGCTGGTGATTGGCCATTCTTCTGTTCTCTTGCCAAGCAGAGACCGGGAAATGTGTCCCCTCCCTCCTGAGTGTCCTCATTTATCTTTATAGACCCTGAAACACGGCATTATGACCCCACTGCCCTTCCTACCGCCTTTCCGAGAGGCTGGGTTGGTGGTGCTCGCACCGTGACTTCCCTTTTTATCAACGTCACTCTGCCCTCCCCCAGCATCCCTCGCAGATACACCTCACCCTTTGCTCAGAGTCAGTTCCTTCCTTAGACGCTCAGCCCTGAGAACGTCCAGGAAATGCTGACCTTCAGATACTGTGTGTCGGTCACTGTTGGTTTTCTGCCATGAGCCTCATCAGACAGGCTGCTATACAAATACAAAGTCTGTCTACTTATGTCACAGACCACCCAGACTTACCCAGATTCATGGTGGGTGTGCAGCGGCTCATACCCCCCAGCTGGGCTTCTCGCTACACGGGCCAATGGTGAGAAGCTACTGAGCGGGGATTTGGAGCATAGGTTTCTAGCTAATTCTTCGACTTGCTAACAGTAGAGTACCCTCTGGCAGTTTAGTCATCTCCTTGCTTCTCCACTTCTTTAACTAAAACGTGGCTTTTACTAAACACCTTGCAATATCTAATTGAAAGTGACATATAAGTAAATAAGATGTTGTAAATGAAACCATCTTCAGTATCCAAAGGATGATGCAGACACTTTTGAGGAGCATGTATCGACATATTCTTAGGAAAGACTGACCTAGTCGTTGGTTTGCATGCAATATCACATTCCAGTCATTCCATCCATGTTATTTTGCATCATTAAAACATAATCTTAGAATTAAAAATGTTTTAATAATGTGTTTTTGTCCTTAACCTGAAATTAAAATTTTCAGATAAGGATAGTACCTTTGGAATGTTTTCTTTTAAACTTGAGCCAAGTTAACAGTCATCTTTGCTACTTCTTCTGTGACCTTGGCCACGTCTCATCTTCTGTCCGAGCCATGGCTCCCTGTGAATGACCTCTAACCTCATGCTGTGAACTTGCACCAACCTGATTCCATGTGGCAGATAATGAAGGAAACAGGACACCTAGTCATGCCTTCAAAGATTATGAACGCAGTACACGTGTTAAGTTCAAGCTCCATCTTCCCAGTACCTTGAATCTAGAAATGGCTCCATTAGGAATGGACTAGGAATTAGTAGGGCTTGCTCAAAGTTTCCTTTAGATTCTTGAAAAGCTATTTCACTTGGGTTCTTTGGCGTATGATTAATTTAGAAAGAAAACGGATCCAAAAATTCTAGCCACCTCACCATTCCTCCAGGGGTTCCCCTTCTTCTGTGTCCTGTCATTTTAATTGATAGAAGGAAACCTCTGGAGGATGAAAAGAAAGAGAAGATGAGGCTGTGGACCATCAGCTTCGTCTGCATTTAAAGTAGAAGAAAACACCCCAAGCACGCTTACAGTCTTTCCCTTCCCAAAACGGACGGCATGGGGTGACCGCTCCTTCCTGTGCTGGCTGACGCACTGTCATTCCACGGAGTAGCAGGTAGCAGGGTTTAGGCTCCTAAGCCCAGATTGCCCTCTCAGCCCCCTGACACCAGTGCCTTTCCCCGTCTGCTGTCTCTTCTTTCACCTCCAGTAAACCAAACGCTGCCGTTCGAGCGCCGCTTTTATGAATGTTCTGTAAAGGACATCAGCAGACTTTGCACATGGAATGCATGAAAATTCGCCAAGACAGAGGGACAGGATGTGCTGTCAGTGGTCTGCGGGAGGGGTGGAGGGCAGGAGTTGTGGTTGAAGACTGGGTGTCTTCCAGTCCACCATGGCGACCAGGAGCCTGGTGCTTCAGCCGCCAAGAGGAGCACTTGGCGGGGTTCACCTCCGAGATCGCTTCTCAGCCGGTTTTATGAAACCCAGGCTTTATTAAACCCGATTGTTTTATTGCTTCCTACGTGAGCAGTCTGTTGGATTTCTGTACTCAGCTCCCTGAGAGCACTTTGAATTATAGCTTGGGTGATTTCCACCTACAAGGTTCATGACATCACAGTGGACGTTGGCGAAATGGTGTCAAACCATTTCTGGCATTAACTGAAATTGAGAGGAGATAGGCTGGGAAATTCAAATAAAGGTGTTTCCGGATTAAAATACAAAATATCATGTGGGTCCGAACTCTCACTGTAGAGTCATTTATAGCCCAAGCAAGGACTTTTGGCTTTTATCAGTATGATATAAATAGATGACTCCTTAAGAGTAGAGACTGTCTTGAGTCAAAAGTTGACTAGTAAGTTTTGTGTGCCTGCGATGTACTTATTATGGAGCCGATTTATCTTCTGACATGTGTGTAGGGGAATGCTGATGCAAATGCAGTTCACATGTGGATCCGACTCTTATTCCAGGGCAGGGTGGGGCAGTAGGTTGGAGCGTGGCTTTCTGTGTCCAGGTGGCAATTGGTATTCCGCAAGATCCAAATGTGAAAGGCTTTCTTTGGAGAAATTAGACAAATCCCAGGACATCTTCCAAGCCTAGCACGGTGGATGAATGTCTCAGATGTTCAATAAATATTGTTAAATGAAGGAAGAAAATTTCCTAGACTCAGAGACGGGGACTGGAAAAGTGATCATCATGCGTATAAGATAGAGCCTGTGTTTCTTGGCTGGACAGACGTTCCGACCTGCACCAGCAGCCCTTTGCTTGTAGTCGCACTCGTAGGGCTGAAAGATGAACTGCTTGAGAGGGTCTGCTGGCATTTCACAGGATGTGGATCAGAAAACAGCCCACTTGGAACGTGTGTATACACGCATGCATACGGGTGGGGGACTGGTGACACAGCTTAATGACAACCCAGGGACTACCCTAGGCGGCCTCTGCCCTCCTCCTGTGAGCTTGGACATTAAAGTCAAGTAGGTGACTGAGTGTGAGACACCCAGCATGTTGAAAGGGCCCCTTGCCCGGTATCTCACATGGCCTGCCGGTTCAGAACTTGTATCTGGTTAGGTTCTGGCCCCTGGGGCAGATGTGGGCCACATGGCCTTTAATCACTGGAGGCTTTGGGAGGGCATAGGTGAGGGCAGAGGGCACATTCTTACCAGAGCATCTTCTTTTGGAAAAAGGAGAAGCCAAAATGTGCCCAGTTTCAATGAGTTTCACTTTCTCTGATCATTTTTTTGTTGTTATTTTCCTCTGTCTCTTAAATACTCTTGCTTAAAAGAACTCTCCAAGAAAAGATTTCCAGGGAATGCTTTTTTAGAGGTCCTGTGGAAGCCAAGAATAACTGGCCTCCTTTTTTGGCCAAGGACTGAAGTCAAGGCAAGTTTTAGTTGCTCCCCCAACCCCCGTACACACATGGATATTCATATTACTAACAGTCAGCTGCTCTGAATCCATATCAAGAATGGACACATTGACCAGCAAAAGCCAGAATTCAGCACAGTATCAATCCCCTAAATGTAAACATCTCTTTAAAATTTCAAGAGTGTATAATTTCCATATTTTTTCCTATCACTAGATGTTTACAGTTCCCTCCAGTGTCACTATGTTGTCATATTAATTTTAAGCTTTTTTTCCCCCTAAGATCAATATTTCTTTAACAATATCAGGGAGAGCATTTTTGTTTTCTTTATACTCATTTTAAGAGCTGCAGACGATGCCTGGAAATGTCTCGTGCGTCCCTAGTGTAACCAAAAGTGGGGTCTGACTGCTCGCCGCTCAGAAGTCATTAAAGAGCCCAAGTTGGTGGAAAGAAAGTCTGTGTTGTTTGGGAGGCCTGCACCCAGGGAGGAGAGTGGCCACCTGTCCAGAGGCCAACTCCCCCCACACTGACCATCAATGGGCCAGAGCTGTTACAGACGGAGGGAGGGGTCTACATGCAGAAACAGCATACGGTCATCTTTAAATCGATCATCGGTGGTCTGACCAGCATCATCTTAATTGTTTTAAGTACGGTTAGTCTTCAGTTCCAGCACTGGTTTATGTCTATTTCTTTGTGGCCAGTTCTCAGAATTGTGGCAGCTTATATCATGGCTACAGTCTGGTCATCATATAGTTAACTTGTTCTGCCTGGTAGGGGTTTCAGTATCTGCCAAACAGTTCACACGATATGGCTCAGAGTATTGTCTGTAGGCCTTGAGAAGGAACTGGAAGTCCTCGACTATGCTTAATGACTAAAGTATTATTATTTGGTTTCCTTTTGACTGTTTTCCTTTGTTTCTGCATGTTCTCACTTCTCTGATTACATTTATTCTTTTAATCAGAAAAACTGAAGTTTTCCTGCAGACAGAAGGCAGGCAGCGGGCATGGGAGGCAAGGATCACAGGGTGCTGCTGTGCTTCCCCAACACCAGAGACCAGCTGTTCCTGCTGTCTGTACTTCTCTCAGGATCAGGCAAGCTCGAGGAGAGGAGCAGAGGGGGATGAAGAAGTGGTCAGAGGATGGTGCTGAGAGGAACTCATGAGATGTGTGCTATACAAGTGGCTTAGCTTAAGGAGCCTGGCAGCTCTCCCCGCCTTAGGGAGCGGCAGAAGCCCGATCTTTGAGCTGACGAGCCAGGGCCCTGGGCTTCCATCTGCTTGCCTGGCATCATATGAAGCCACGTGAAATGTCTCACGTGTTCGGCTCTACCGTGAAGGCAGCAGTGCCTGTCCGCAGCTGGATGTCTTCTAGGTTTGGGATGTGCCAAAGCCCTGCTTCCCACCAGAGTCCCAGTCTTTCTGAGTGTTGTACTTGCATGTGTGTGCGTATATATATGTTTATATACAGCCTCACCCATGCACCTATGTATGCATATGCATACATAACCAACAAGATATTCAAAATCCAAAATGTTGTTTTAACAGTTATTAAAAATTCTTTATCAGCAAATCTGAATTCAGCCCAGGGTCCAACCACCTCCTTCATTTGGCTGGCAGGGAAAGGTTCTGGCTATTGTAAAATCTTTCTAGATACCGTTTGATGTGGGGTGGAGGGAAGGTCGTTCTCCTTCAAAGCTTAGTGGCTTTGAGGCCATGACCTCCTTGTGCACCGGCGTCCCCTTCGCTTTCTGCAGCGTGGAGACTCTAGCCCCGGGTGGGCAGGAGCTGGCTCTGACATCAGGGATGATGTCTGTTCCTGCTTCACGTCGGTGAGAGCTGGAAGTTGGATTAATGAGAACAGGAGAGGCTTGGGCCCTTGGAAATGGTTCTCACTTGAAAGGAGACCCAGCTCTCCAAACTTGTTCTAAAGGTCCGTCTAGTCAAGGCTATGGTTTTTCCAGTGGTCATGTATGGATGCGAGAGTTGGACTGTGAAGAAAGCTGAGCACCGAAGAATTGATGCTTTTGAACTGGTGTTGGAGAAGACTCTTGAAAGTCCCTTGGACTGCAAGAAGATCCAACCAGTCCATTCTGAAGATCAGCCCTGAGATTTCTTTGGAAGGAATGATACTAAAGCTGAAACTCCAGTACTTTGGCCACCTCAAGAGAAGAGTTGACTCATTGGAAAAGACTCTGATGCTGGGAGGGATTGGGGGCAGGAGAAGAAGGGGACAACCGAGGATGAGATGGCTGGATGGCATCACCGACTCGATGGACGTGAGTCTGAGTGAACTCCGGGAGTTGGTGATGGACAGGGAGGCCTGGCGTGCTGCAATTCATGGGGTCGCAAAGTGTTGGACACAACTGAGCGACTGAACTGAACTGAAGCCTTGCATGCATTATAGTCCTGATCCTGGGTGGCAAGGGTCTCGGAAGTAGTGTGTTCTGTCTCTCCTCTTCTATCGTTCTTAGCTCACGAAGCTGTGTGTGTTATCATCCAGAACATTGCTATAAGCCAGTTATCTCTAATTTTTAAAAACCATTTGGGGATTAACAGATATACACTCCTATGTATGCAATAGATAAACAAGGACCTGCTGTATAGTGAAGTGAAGTCGCTCAGTCATGTCTGACTCTTTGCGACCCCATGGACTGTAACTTACCAGGCTTCTCTGTCCATAGGATTTCCAGGCAAGAATACTAGAGCTGGCTGCCATTTCCTACTCCAGGGGATTTTGTGACCCAGGGATTAAACCCACATCTCCCTCATTGCAGGCAGATTCTTGACTGCTGAGTGCTATACAGCAGGTTTGGAGCAGGAAATGGCAACATATTCCAGTACCCTTACCTGGAGAATCCCATGGACTGTAGCCTGCCAGGCTCCTCAAAGAGGGTTGCAAAGAGTCAGACATGGGTTAGTGACTAAACAGCAGCAACTGTGTAGCAAAGGGAACTATATTCAATATCTTGTAACACACTATATTAATGGAAAAGAAACTGAGAAAGAATATAGTTTATGTAATGGAATCCCTGTACTATACAACTGAAACACTACAAATCAGCTATACTTCAATTTTTAAAAATGTTAGAAAACCCATAAAAACTCCATGAGCAGTATACACTGTCCCTGTTTTATGAAACGTCAAAGCTGTATATTGTCACCCTGCTTATTTAACTTATATGCAGAGTACATCATGAGAAGCGCTGGACTGGAAGAAACACAAGCTGGAATCAAGATTGCCGGGAGAAATATCAATAACCTCAGATATGCAGATGACACCACCCTCATGGCAGAACGTGAAGAGGAGCTAAAAAGCCTCTTGATGAAAGTGAAAGACGAGAGCGAAAAGGTTGGCTTAAAGCTCAACATTCAGAAAACGAAGATCATGGCATCCGGTCCCATCACTTCATGGGAAATAGATGGGGAAACAGTGGAAACAGTGTCAGACTTTATTTTTGGGGGGCTCCAAAATCACTGCAGATGGTGACTGCAGCCAGGAAATTAAAAGACGCTTACTCCTTGGAAGAAAAGTTATGACCAACCTCGACAGTATATTCAAAAGCAGAGACATTACTTTGCTGACTAAGGTCTGTCTAGTCAAGGCTATGGTTTTTCCTGTGGTCACGTATGGATGTGAGAGTTGGACTGTGAAGAAAGCTGAGCACCAAAGAATTGATGCTTTTGAACTGTGGTGTTGGAGAAGACTCTTGAGAGTCCCTTGGACTGCAAGGAGGTACAACCAGTCCATTCTGAAGGAGATCAACCCTGGGATTTCTTTGGAGGGAATGATGCTAAAGCTGAAACTCCAGTACTTTGGCCACCTCATGCGAAGAGTTGACTCATTGGAAAAGACTCTGATGCTGGGAGGGATTGGGGGCAGGAGGAGAAGGGGACGACCGAGGATGAGATGGCTGGATGGCATCACGGACTCGATGGATGTGAGTCTGAGTGAACTCCGGGAGATGAACAGGAAGGCCTGGCGTGCTGCGATTCATGGGGTCACAAAGAGTTGGACATGACTGAGCAACTGAACTGAACACTAAAAGGGCAAATGAAAAGAAAGGGAGGCAGTTAGAAGCATGCACACAAAATAAATTCTAGGGAAATACGCGAGTGGCAAGTGATAGGCCTAGAAACAATGGGTGATATAGGAAGAGCTTATTTTCTTCAACCACATGGATCAACTGGTGATTGAGAAAGTGTAGCAGCCTGAGATTTCAGAATCAAGTGAGCCCTGGGGCAGAGCTGTTGGCCCTACAGGGGGAAAAGTACTCAGTTAACTCATGAGATTTAAACACAGCACTGTCAACCCTCCGTGTCCATGGAGGATTGGTTCCATTGGTTCCGCCATGAATAACAACTTCCAGGAATGCTCAAGTCCTGTGGTCCGCCCCCCATTATCCACAGGTTCATCCAGATAGCATATAGGTTAGTCGAATGTGAGAACCCAGAGGGCTGTCTGCATATTTGTTGGAAAAAAATGTGCATATAAGTGGAACCATGCATTCGAACCCATGCTGTTCAAGGGTCAGTTGTACTTCTGTTGTAGCCACTGAAAGTTGAACAGTCAAGACTGATTATTTTCCTCTTTAACTAGAGACTCAAAGGGTTTCTACGAGTGGGCACTTCTTCTGTGCTGTGCTTAGTCACTCAGTTGTGTCTGACTCTTTGCGACCTCATGGACTGTAGCCCCCAGGCTCTTCTGTCCATGGGGATTCTCCAGGCCAGAACACTGGAGTGGGTAGCCACGTCCTCCTCAAGGGAATCTTCCCAACCCAGGGATTGAACCCAGGCCTCCCACATTGCAGGTGGATTCTTCACCATCTGAGCCACCAGGGGAGCCCAAGAATACTGGAGTGGGTAGTCTATCCCTTCTCTGGCGGATCTTCCCAACTCAGGAATCGAACCGGGGTCTCCTGGATTTCAGGCGGATTCTTTACCAGCTGAGTCACCAGGGAAGCCCGGGCACTCCTCCTACTAGAGGCAAAATCTGTAGAGGTTGTTTTTGTTGGTGATGTAACCTTTCTTAACACCGTCTCATCTGCTCCAACTAAGATAAAGTCTCAGCCACAGCTCTCTCTCTTTCCACAATTTACAGCTTTGTAACCATATCAGTGTCAGAACCTAAAAAAATGGTCTTACTGGTGGATAAGTAGTTTATACCAACATGTAAAGTGTTAAACTCTTGTCAGGGTGAGTCCCACATCCTCCCCAGCTGCTTGACTTTCGGGAGACATAATTATCCAAATTATGACAATATGTTTCACATGCCTCGTAAAAGAGAAATTGACCCCCTGTTCACAAAAGTATGGTATTAATGAAATAAGCTTCCTGTTTAGCTAACTAGACTTATTGTTGTCTTGATAACTTAGCAGTTATTTCCCAGTCCGTTTTAGACCAATTTTTCTGCTTTTATGACCTGGCAAAGGTAGCCAAGGAAGAGAACGCAGAAGTTCACATCGTTCTCAGTGCTTCAGCCAAGAATTTTCTTTCCTTTTTCCTTTCTCTGTCTGATACCTTGCTTCTGATGAGACTCAAGGATGAGCTTCTACATTAGATTCTAGTTAGAAAATCAAATTTCTATAAAGTGTGCATCCAGAGAAGAAAATGCATTCATGTATCCAACATGGTTATTATTTAGTTGCTGAGTTATGTCCAAGTCTTTTGTGACCCTGTGGACTGTAGCCCTCCAGGCTCCTCTGTCCATGGGATTTCCCAGGCAAGAATACTGGAGTGGGTTGCCATTTCCTTCACCAGCAGATCTTCCTACCCAGGAATTGAACCCACATGTCCTGCATTGGCAGGTGGATTCTTTACCACTGAGCCACCTGGGAAGCCTTGTATCCAACATTAGACAGATAAATAGATGAATACAGATATTGAGCACCTTGACTTTTCAGATGTTTTTCAAAAGTTCGCTTTGGGCTTTTACCCGATTTCTTTCTAAATTTAATGAGTTTGCCTTCTGATGTTTTTCTCCACACGGCATGCTCCTTGACTAGTCAAAGGCGCTGTGGGAGATGAGCTGCCTTCTCCTAAAAGGGCTGTAGAATGAACTGGTGTTTGCAGGGAGCCAGGGGGAGCCTCTGCTGGAGGGGAGTTTTCGGAAAGAAGTGTTGGAGAGGAGAGCTGCTTTTTACTAGATCTGCTTCCTTGGAAGGCAGAGTGCAGAGTTAATGCTGAGTGAACAGGAGAAGGACAGATAGCCCTGTGGGGAAGGACTGAAGGAGAAGGGGAAGGGGCACTTCTGCAGTGCTTCTCACACTGGAATATGTCTGGGAGTCCCCTGGAGTTCTTACTGAAATGCACATACTAGTCCCGTTGGCCTGCTGGGGCCTGAAGTCCTACATGTGTAGGAAGCTCGCTGGAGGTGCTGATGCTGCTGGTCTGTGGACCATACTGCGTAGCATCTCTTTAGGTTGTGAGAGAGAAGGGTGTTGAGGGGGCCTGGAAGCCAGGGAACCAGGTCGAACATCGCTGGAAGCTTCTTTTGCAACTGATCATTTCTGCTTGCTGTTAGAGCAGGGAATCGCAACAGTAGCACTCTTGACATTTGAGGCCTGATAAGTGTTTGCTGGGGTGCCGGATTGGAGGCAAGGGGCTGTCCTGTGCTTTCTAAGATGTTTGCAGCATCCTTAGCCTCTGCCCACTGAATGCTTGGTAGCACCATCTCACCTTTCCACCCCCATGTTTGTGACAACAGAAACATTTCCAGACATTGCCAAGTGTCCCTTGTTCAACTGTGTCCAACTCTTTGCAAGCCCATGGACTGCAGCATGCCAGACTCCTCTGTGCCCCACTATCTCTTGGAGTTTGCTCATGTCCATTGAGTCAGTAATGCTACCTAGCCATCTCATCCTCTGCTGCCCTCTTCTCCTTTTGCCTTCAGTCTTTCCCAGCCCCAGGGTCTTTTCCAGTGAGTAGGCTCTTAGCATCAGGTGGCCAAAGTATTGGAGCTTCAGCTTCAGTCCTTCTAATGAATATTCAGGGTTGATTTCCTTCAGGATTGACTAGTTTGATCTCCTTGCTGTTCAAGGGACTCTCAAGAGTCCTCTCCTTTGGGGGACAGAATTTTCCCTGGTTGAGATTCAGTGAGTTAGAAGGAGAATTAGGGGGCTTCCCGCACTTGCACACCTCCTGTCTTCCAGAACCACAAGGCAGAAATGACTTAACTCTGATATACTTAGAAGGCAATGCACTTTTCACTATTTCAGTCTTCAGAAATGCTGAGAAAGTGTTTGCTTTTAATTTGACAGCCTGATTACTTTAAAGTGTCCTCAGCTCAGACCCACACCTCGGCCCCATTTACTTACAGCTTGAGTAAAACAGTAGGGAAATTTCTTTCCAAGAATATGTTGGCTCAGTAACCTAACATCATTTTAAGTCATCACCACACACCCACCAAAATTGTGAGATAAAATGGAAACTCCATCATCTGTTCTTAGGATCCCAGTATTCATGATTCACTTGTGACCTCTAAGAATTTCTCTGTATCCATCTCCAGCCACATTGAACTTTTCTTCCACCGCCTGTAAAATGCTTTCCAACTCCAAGGTCAGTCAATTGACAATCTCAAAAATCCTGACAAGGGGACAGATGGGTTTGCTTTTTTCCCCGTTGTTATAGTTTATTTCTGCTTAATGTGTTGAGAAAACATCTCAAGGTTTTAACCCTGGCTCGGTCTTGGGAGAGAGGCACTTTAACAGGCTAGCGCTTCATCCGGCCTCGGAAGGCAAGAACACTGGAGTGGGTTGCCATTTCCTTCTCCAATGCATGAAAGTGAAAAGTAAAAGCAAAGTCTCTCAGTCATGTCAGACTCTTCGCGACCCCATCAGACTCTTCGCGACCTGTCTCTTATACACATCTAGATGTGTATAAGAGACAGGTTGTGGGGGGGTGGGAGGGGGCAAGCAGTGAACATGCCCTGGAGAGCCCAAGGGCACATCTTGTACCATCAGTTAAACTTTCTCTTAAAGCCAAAGAAAACTTAGATCCAAACAGGATTTAGTCTCAAGCTAAAACAAAAATGTACATCATGTTGAAAAGGCTTTTCCAAATGCTACAGTTAATAAGCAATGCTGTGTTTTTACTGGAAAAGCATGTATCTAGCCAGGCATTCTTCACATTTTTCCCAGGATTTAGTCATAAAATCATTTTAAACATATTGCAAGGATAAAATGTGTACATATCTGATAAAGGCAGTGATTTTTTTTTTTTCTTTTCTGCTGTATAGCTTCATAAGGATGGGAAAAAAACAAACTATAGATAAAAGCATGTATATGTATATATATGGTGCTTCCCAGGTGTCACTAGTGGTTAAAGAACCTGCCCGCCAGCGCAAGAGACATAAGAAATGTGTGTTCGATCCCTGGGTGGGGAAGATCCCCTGGAGGGGAGGGCATGGCAGTCTGCTCCAATATTCTTGCCTGGAAAATCCCATGGACAGAGGAACCTGGTGGGCTACAGTCCATAGAGTTGCAAAAAGTCGGACATGACTGAAGCAACTTAGTATATATATGCACATGTGTACACATACTTCTGTATATGTATGTGTATGGAGTAGGTATGTGTGTGCATAAAACAAACTATATAAAACAAACTACTTGCACACATACACATGCGTCCATTTTTACCACTGTGAGAATCTGGCTTTTTAATTCACTATTACGATTTTATTTTAAGTGGATACTGCAGATCTTTCCCCTGGATTTGGACTAAGTCAGATCCAGAGCATAGAACACTTCCTTATCATGCCCACCTGCCTACAGCATCTTTAGGAATTCAAATTGAAGTATATTTGGGTCTGATTTATGTGGACATAGCAGGGTGGACATCATTTCTGTGTGTGGTCAAGAAGAGAGCAGGGCTGTGGGGGGTTGTTATCCATCCATGGAGACATGGGTGCACTGTCCCGGCTGACTGCATTGCTAATCAAAGGCAGGAGGAAAGTGAATCCAGATGTTGATCATTTGAAAAGGAAAATTCCTATTTTCAAAACAAACGGACAGAAAAGCAGTAATCTGTGGTGGAGACTAAGTGACACTGACTAGACGCGGGTTTCTGGGTTTGGGTGCTGGCCGTGCAGCGTACTGGATCGTGGCCTTGGGTGGGCCACCTGACCTCCTTATTATTTCTCCTCTTTAGACAGGGATAGTGACAGCCAACCTGAGAGTAGCTATGGGGACTCAATGAGCTGATCGATCAAATTCTGTGAGCATGGAGAAAGACTGTACAAATGTCAAGTGCCCTTTTTTTTCTTGCAGATACTATTCTTGAGTGAGTTCTTGGTGACGCACACACAGCTACCGTGCTGAGTCAGACTTAATTTTTGTTGCGGATCATGGAACTAGTAAATCAGCCATAGCTTAATTGGAAGCTCTGGACCAGTAATGACCTGGTGGCAGCTGGTTTGCTGGCACCTGCTGGGCCTGTCATGATGGAAAGTCCACTGGCCCGTCTCTTCTCACCTTCAGAATTCTAACTCTAGTCCCATTAAGAAAAAGCTAGAGTGAATGCCATTCGTTGCTTAACAGCAATTCCAAGCTTGGCTCCTGGCTTGGAGATGACAGAGATTCCGATTGGTAGCATTTTGGTAATTTCTGTGATGTAAATATTAATACTCCCACAATGACCAGTTTCACATCATCAACAGGACATCACCCAGTGAGAGTTCAGGAAAAGGGACATAGTGACTCACCAGTATGTAGTATTTCCACTATGCAGGTTGATGGAATTAACCGTATAGATAATAGTCAAACAGGGTAAAATAATGAGGGAGTGATGAGTTTTGAATGTAACTTGTTAGGTTGTAAGTTATATGTAATTTAGTGTTTAATCATAGTGGTGTGTGACTGTTTGACACTCGCAAATTTAGCAACCGGCTGGTACAAGCTGGCTCTGATGTGCCACTGCTTCCCTTTGGTTACGTTAAAGCACAGTCTTGTACCGTGAGTCAGCGAGTGCAGGACCGTCTTGGAAAACTGGCAGGGAAAGTGCAGCCATAAATGGATTTTAATTTCTGTGGACTTTGGATGAGCCGTCTACTCTAGGTCTCACAGTTTTATACTGTATTTCCCTTCGGCTGACAAAGTGAGTATTGGTTTATGAGAATGATCTATAGTTATTGGGGTTAGAATTTGAAAGTTTCAGCTTTTTAATTATTTGAAAGATTAGTGAAGACTTAGAGCAGGATCTTTTTGTTGGTCATTGAAAGAAGAATCTGGAAACTATTCCCAAGGAGAAAGGGTAATTTTTTTTTTTTCTTCTTTTAAACTATCCCAAAAGGTTCAGGAGGAAATGACCATTGGGGAACAAAGGGTTGAAATTTTTGCCCATCCGTGATGTACATGTTCATCATGAAAAGAGACTTTCAAATGACTTGTACCTCCTTCTTTAATCAGTAGGTGATTTGATGGAGGCCTCGTGTCTGACTGTGGAGAATTGGAGAAGCCCGGCTAACACAGAGGAGAGGCAGCCTTACAGTTAACATCAAAAGACCTAAAAGCCTCTGGCTTCCCAGGTGACACGGTGGTAAAGAATCAGCCTGCTAACGCAGGAGATGCAAGAGACATGGGTTTGATTCTCCAGGCCAGAATACTGGAGTGGGTAGCCTTTCCCTTCTCCAGGAGATCTTCCCAACCCAGGGATCCAACCCAGGTCTCCTGCATTGCAGGCGGATTCTTTACCAGCTGAGTCACAAGGGAAGCCCAAGAAAATGCAGTATTTCAGAGGGGACTGAATTTTAAAATACAGTTTTGTTTTTTTGCAATTAACCTACAGTAAAGTATATACATTGTAGGTTAATTGCCAAAAAAGCATATTTCAAAATTCAGTCCCCTCTGAAATACTGCATTTTGTTTACCTGAACAGGACTTAAAACATTAATGCCATAGGCCCACGATTTTTAAACACCTGGATCACCTATCATGAATTTGGTAGAGCTGTTTGCAGGCAAATAAAGTGGTCAAGTCATGCATTTTAGAGTGAAACAACTCATCATAATTCTCCTATCTGAAAATTTGTAAATCATAGGCTCTTTTTCTGTTGGGGAAATATGCACTCTTTTAGTCGTTCTAAAAAAAAAAAAATAAGCCTTCCTTAAGCAAAAATGTCAGTCTGTTATTGTTTTGCTTATAAATTCACTTAGATCAAGTAAGATTTTGAAGATTCTTGAAAGAAAATGATTGTTACTTCATTTTGGTGCATTTACATTAAGGGATTTCAATGGTAACGGCTGTCAAATTTCTAGTGGGTCAGCACACCGCCTGGAGGGCATTAGCCCTGCACTTCTTCATGCCATATGTCCAAATGAAATCTGAGAATTGGGATTTCTGATGTTTCCAGGTGGTGGTGGTCCTCCTGATCCTGAGGACCACACTTGAGAACCACTGACTAGTGATTTTAGAGATAAAGAATGGATTGGAAAAGTGTCAAGCAAATCAGTAAGCGTAAAATGACCATTACTAGCTCATCAAGCATTCAGAATTCTGAGGCGGAAGGGAAGGTATTAAGCTATTTTGCTGCTGCTGCTGCTAAGTCGCTTCAGTCGTGTCCAACTCTGTGCGATCCCATAGACGGCAGCCCACCAGGCTCCGCTGTCCCTGGGATTCTCCAGGCAAGAACACTGGAGTGGGTTGCCATTTCCTTCTCCAATGCATGAAAGTGAAAAGTAAAAGCAAAGTCTCTCAGTCATGTCAGACTCTTCGCGACCCCATCAGACTCTTCGCGACCCCACGGACTGCAGCCCACCGGGCTCCCCTGTCCGTGGGATTTTCCAGGCAAGAGTACTGGAGTGGCGTGCCATTGCCTTCTCCAGAAACACTTTATTTATTATACCTGGCAGTTTTCCGGTTCATAGCTGCTGCTAAGCTCAGTTCTAGGGGACTTCTAAGACTGCCCGTTTCTGCATCCTTGGGTGTCAGCTGGGAAGCCCGGGTTTCTGTCTGTGCTCTTAGCTGCCCCCTCCACGTGGCATGCCTCTGTTGGTGGCATTGGAATTTCCCCCAAACTGAGCAGATGGACAGAATAGCCATCTGAAAAGGAGAAGGGAGCAGATTACTGATGACTGCTAGCGAGCATCGTTTCCACTGCCAGCCAGGCAGGCAGAGCTTCCCGCAAGTACTTGATCACCTCTGGAAACAGGTGCATGTTCTCACTGGGGGATCAGAGAGTTCTCTGCCACTGAGCTCAGCTTCTCCCCCTCCTGACTTCTTCTAAAGCCATCTCTCAGATGTCACTGATCCTGGCAACTGGCTACCAAGTGTTCACTGCAAGAATCGATCCCTAGACTGCTAGGTGGAGGAGGCACGGGGCCACCCCGGGGTGGGCGGAAGCATCAGGAAGGGATGGAGGATGCTGACTTCTCCTCTCTGGGCCACTGGGCCTGGACCACAGAGAAGGAAGGAGATCTGAAAGGGATGCGAGGGTTGGAGGCTGCAGCAAAGCCCCTGGGGTCATTGGCTGCCATGTACACGCTCCTCCCACCATACCTGTGGGTCAAGGTTTGGTTCACAGGATACACTGTTTTTCCAGTACCTTCCAGAGCCAGCATACTTCCTGAAAACTCTTTAGCCAGGGAAGTTGTTCGACTCCAGAGTTTCACTGAGAAAACCTATACTTAAACATAACCTCTGCAGGAAGGCACAAATTCATGAATCATAGTTATACTTAAATTTCTTCTGTTACAGAGAAACTAATTTTTTAAACTGTTTCTAATTACTTTATTTGACTATGTTGGGTCTTAGTTGCAGGCTTCTCTGTGTCGCGTGGGCTCCAGAGTGGGTGGGCTTGGTTGACCTGCTGCCTGTAGGATTTTAGTTCCCTGACCCAGGATCAAACCTGCGTCCCCTGCATTGGAAGGCGGATTCTTAACCACTGGACCACCCGAGAAGTCCTGAGGAACTTATTTTTAAAACGGGGATCCCAAACCTAGTTGATCAGAATCCTTTGGAGAATTTCAAAAAATTCCTTTGCACCTAGCCAGAGAATTCAAGTTCCACAGGTTCTTGGGGCTGTCTGAGCATCTGTGTTCCCTGTGAGGTGTGGCCCTGATCCTGAAGAGCCATCATGGGTGAGAACTCTGAGCAGTGCTCAGGTTTGATGGTGATAGTGATGCTGCCTTATGGGAAATTCAAAGGAGAAAAGTTTCTTTCTTTAGGAAGGGCCAGAATCCATAACTCTGATAGTTTTGATTTGAATAGTGTTCTCTTGTTTTTGAAAAGCCTTTATAACGATTGTTTTATTGTTCCTTCCAATGCTCCTGGGAGGTGGAGGACAGGACATGTATTACTGGCACCACTGTACATCTGAGATGCCTCTACAGAGGGGAGCCGAAGTGGGGCACGGACCCTGCTGCTCCCTGTCTCCTGCGCCTTCCACGACTGCAGCTTTGTTCTTACTCTTGTGGGTATTTGTTTTTGATACCTTGAGTCTGTCATCTTGCTTTCCACAAATGGATGACTGCCATTAATGCGGATCATCAGGGAGATGATCAAAGTGGAGAAGCCAAATTGTACCCAGCTGGAGGCTAAGGGACACCCAAGCGTCTCACAGCCCAGGTTCTAAACCAGGGAGCAAGGCCAGACTTCGTCTATTGCACAGTCGGGCTATTGTGGGTATAGGAGAGAAGCAAGCATCAGAAAAGCAGATCGGTCCAGGAGAGGAGGTTATTTGCATGCATACCATACAGAGAAATGTACAAGAAAAAAGTATGCCTGTGTGGGGTCCAGTGAGGTCCACGATCCAGGCCGTGGAGGTTAATGGCGCTTAGTTAGGAAGGTGATAGAGCAACAGATACTGATGACATAGTAATGAGGACACCAGCGTTCGGAGATAAGGATTTCCAGTACCAGCACTTGGGAAGTAAAACCAGAGTTGTGGGGGTTACGGGTCAAGGATTTCATACTTAGAGGACTAGCCCGAGGGTGGTCCTGAGTCTGCAGGTTGGTACCACGCCCTCTTTGAAGTCCAGGGAGCTCAGGTTAGCCAAGATGTTGCATATACTTTGTTATATCACCTTGAACAAGGCTTGCTTTCCCCAGCTGCAAAATAAAGAGTTGGCAAATTAGTAGTCTGTATACATGCCTCACAGGGAAGAAATCTACCTTTAGTAAATGAATAGCAAGAATGTGGTTTAGGGCAGTGAGTGGGTGTCGGGGGTTGACAGAAGGTGACCCCTATACAGGGCTTTTCAGTGCCAATCCTGGGACACTGGCATTATTGCAAGGGGCACCTCCTTGCACGCGTGGGGAACTGTTAGCTGCAGCCCAGTGAATGCACTGCCAGCCCGTAAGCTCCATGGACGGGTCCCACTCATCTGGACTAGAGCGACGCAGTGCCTGTGATGGTCATGACCCCGTTGACCCCCTTTGGTGCCACCGTTTTCTTTTTCACGAGAAGGAAAGTGAACAGAAGGTACATCCCACACTTGCGTGTTATCGGCTATGTAGTATTAGGGACAGGATTTCCAATAAACCCAGAAACCATGATTGCTGCCTCCTCTTCATTCATTCGCTAGTTTTACAGCCTTAAGGTGACAGGAAAATTAAGGGCTGTCAAGACAGAAAAGTCCAGTGAACCTGGGAAGCGGCTTTTCAGTCAATGCTGTGTAGAATGCCTGCCACTTACGGTTCCTTCTTAGTCTCTGCTGGCAATGAAAGTCTTTGTGGAGGTTTGCCATATAGTTGCCACCGGGGATGCTAAGGTCTTTTTAATCTGGGCACACTGGGCTCAGGAAAAGAGAAGGATGATAAATAGTAATTACATAAATGAAGGTTGTTGCTGTTGTTTAGTCGCTCGGTCATGTCTGATTCTTTGTGACCTCGTGGACTGTAGCCCACCAGGCTCCTCTGTCCATGGGATTTCCCAGGCAAGAATCCTGGAGTGGGTTGCCATTTCCACCTCCAAGAGATTTTCCCAGCATCGGGGTCTTTGCCACTTCTGCTGCTAAGTCACTTCAGTTGTGTCTGACTCTGTGCGAACCCATAGACAGCAGCCTCCCATAGAATCCCTCCTCCCTGGGATTCTCCAGGCAAGAACACTGGAGTGGGTTGCCATTTCCTTCTCCAGTGCATGAAAGTGAAAAGTGAAAGCAAAGTCGCTCAGTCGTATCCAACTCCTAGCGACCCCATGGACTGCAGCCTACCAGGCTCCTCCATCCATGGGACTTTCCAGGCAAGAGTTCTGGAGTGGGTTGCCATTGCCTTCTCTGAGGGTCTTTTCTAGCACTCCTCAAAAGAAAAACCTCTGGATCCTCCATTGTTTCCAGGAATTTCATGTGTTATTTTATGTGAAGAATTGCTTTCAGGCAAGTTCTATGTTTTGCTAGCGGAGACCTCAGCAAGAAGTGAGTCAAATACACGTGATGAGTAGAGCACCAGTGCTGCTGACCGGCTTCTCCCCAGGACTCCAGAGGTCAGCACTGTCCGGGGACCGACGGTCCCTTTCACCTTGTCTGCAGGTTCTTTGCTTAGGAGACTTCTTCAGTGCTTCCGGCTCAGCCCCAGCTCCGGGGCATCTTCACACTCCCTTGTGTGTATCCTGATGCTGGGAAAAATGGAAGGCAGGAGGAGAAGGGGACGACAGAGGACGAGATGGCTGGATGGCATCACCAACTCAGTGGACATGAGTTTGGGTAAACTCCAGTTGATGATGGACAGGGAGGCCTGGCATGCTGCGGTTCATGGGGTCACAAAGAGTTGAACATGACTGAGCAAAACAACAGAATGGGAAAGACTAGAGATCTCTTCAAGAAAATTAGAGATACTAAGGGAACGTTTCATGCAAAGGTGGGCTCAATAAAGGACAGAAATGGTCTGGACCTAACAGAAGCAGAAGATATTAAGAAGAGGTGGCAAGAATACACGGAAGAACTGTACCAAAAAGATCTTCATGACCCAGATAATCATGATGATGTGATCACTAATCTAGAGCCAGACATCTTGGAATGTGAAGTCAAGTGGGCCTTAGAAAGCATCACTACGAACAAAGCTAGTGGAGGTGATGGAATTCCAGTTGAGCTGTTTCAAATCCTGAAAGATGATGCTGTGAAAGTGCTGCACTCAAT
>SJYT01018771.1:236302-258342 GCA_006410635.1 Cephalophus harveyi
CCCTGGGATTTCTTTGGAAGGAATGATGCTAAAGCTGAAACTCCAGTACTTTGGCCACCTCATGCAAAGAGTTGACTCATTGGAGAAGACTCTGATGCTGGGAGGCAGGAGGAGAAGGGGACGACAGAGGATGAGATGGCTGGATGGCATCATGGACTCGATGGACATGAGTCTGAGTGAACTCCAGGAGATGGTGATGCACAGGGAGGCCTGGCGTGCTGCGATTCATGGGGTCGCAAAGAGTCAGACACAACTGAGCGACTGAACTGAGCAAGTGAACTGAACTGTGTGTACCAGGCTTTGGGTTCTTGCCTGAACTGAGATCCGGGATGGTTGTTGGACAGTTAAGTATGTGTACTTGGGGACCTGAGGAACCTGAGTTCACATCTTAGACTTCTCCACTTACTGGTAAGTTGCATTTTTCTCTCAGAATGAGTTTACTCATCTGGGAATTAAAAAACAGTGTCCACCAAGTTTGTTGTTGTGAAGATTCAGTTGTGTGAGAGATAGCCACCACCAGCATGCAGTGATGCTCAATAAGCGTTGGCTATCAACATTATTATTATACAGATCAGTTGCTCAGTCGTGTCAGACTCTGCGACCTCATGGACTGCAGCACGCCAGGCTTCCTAGATATCCTCAGATAGAAGACTTGGACAGAGGATGTTGGATAACCTGATTCGATATTCCATGCAGAGCGAATTAAATACACAAGGACCCTAGGACAGTGCCATCTATTCTAGAGAATGTTTAAACTGTCAGCGTTTCATAAGGGAGGCAGGCAGGCAGTCCTCAGCAATGAACACCCTCTCGCTCATTATAACGCCATTAGTACCCCCAGTCTAGGCTTGACATTCTAGTCCTGTCCCCAAGTTACTGCAGCAATCCAGAATGCCCCCGTTCCTCTTCAGATGTCCCTCCTTGGTTGAGAATGGCTGGCAAAGCACAGTCTGAGCTTGACTCTGAACCAAAGCAACATGGACACCACCCCCACCCAGCGGCCAGTGCAGAGGCCTTCCATTCTGAGCTTACAAGGGGGAACCTTCTGGTCTCTCTGACTTGTCTTTTTCGTTCTGTACCTCTGGAGGGGCTGGGGCTAAGCTTTCTGATGACCCTGCAGAGAACAGAGGCAGGTTAGTGCAGTGGAGGGGTGGGGGGGTGACTTTCCTTCTGCTTCATCTGTACACACACTTCAAGCAGGATTCTTGGTTCATTTAAGTGCTCGTCCTTGACCACCATTGAGCCATTGATCTTCTAATCAATCTGTAACACAGGGATTTGCTTGATCCCTTGTTCCAAATGCACTTTACTATGCATCTATTATATGTCAGGCGCTGTTAAACACGTCGTACTTAAAATGACTAAGATGTGACCCTTGTCCTTAAATAATAGGAAAGTGGAAGTGATACGGGGGGAGGGTGTTCCGTTCCTGTTTGGAGGCATTCAGTCTGTTATGCTAATTGCTCCATGCATACCTCTTTTAGCCATGATGGACGTTTCTTTATATTTCTTTTATTTCGTCTCCCACTGTGCTCCTTCACCAGGGAGCTGATATCCAGGTGGCCTGAGGCAGCAGGTCAGGGCGTTCTCCCATTCGCTCTCTGGACTTTCTAGATCATAGCATCCCTGCCCATGTGTTGCTTTATCATCCATGTCTCCTCCTTTTATGAAAAAGTTTTAAGCTGGGGGCTCAGTAGGATCTGAAAGGGAACGTTAACGTTCTCAGCATAACTATTCTAACTCTCTGATGTCTCTGCCAATATGTTAAAATGTTCTCAGCCACCTCCAGTCCCGAACTCACATTTTTTGTGGCAAGCGAGCTCTCACCCCTCCCCAGCAGTCTACAGAGCAGCTGCAGATGCAAGGCAGAAACCTTGCTGCAGACATCCACACGAGTGACTGAGCAGACGTGTTGTCATCCCAGGAGGGGCACGATGGTGGGGAGGAGTGATGGATGGGGCCTTTGAGGAGCAGCCTTCACTTAATGATTTTTGCATACATTCCTGAATTGCGGCTTCTTTGCCAGGGCGGGGGGAAAAAAATCCAGTAATGCAGACTGCTGTAAGAGCCTGGGATGTGTCGTTGTGTCTGGGGTTGCTGGCTTTTTCTCTGAGACCCAGCATTTGTTTCCACCTGGATAAAGGAAACCCTTTATCTTGTGGAAGATGAATAGCCTTAGGGTGAAGGAGAGGACAGAGACTCTACCCAAGAAAAAGATCGGAGGGGTTGTTGGTGATAATCAGATGAATGCACTGGAATCCTGCATTGGGAGGGAAAATGTGTTGGAAATGAGCGGGTTGTCAGAGGAATACTTGCATTTATTCTTTGAATAAGTTACAAGCTGTCCCTCTTTTTTCACGAAGGCAGAGTAATTCAGGAAAGGCAGATGTGTTGTCAGGTGGAGAAATTGATGCTTGTGTGTCTGTTCAAGCCTCCAGTGAGCGCTCAACTGATGTGTCTTCGGTCCTCACCATGTGTAGAGGACTGGAGAGAGCCTTCGATGTAAAGTTAACATCTTTCAACTTTATCCTAGAGTCAAAATGGGAAATTAGAGCTCTGGGGTTAGAAAGAAGCTGTTGCGTCATTTCTCCTGTATCCCTTCTCTGAGTGGCAGTAGCCAAGCCAAAACCCCCCTCCTGCTCCTGCGTGTGTGCACGTCCGGCCATCCAGTGACGGTGGTGTGCACTCCGCCTGCACAACCTCTCTCCCCCGGCCCCTCTTCACCACCCTCACTGCCCAGCACCAGGCTGGACCTCATGATATTCCAGCAACACTGGAGCAAGATCCTCCCAACCGTTCCCCAGCTTGTGGAACGTGGTCTCTTCCCACCATCCTCGGCACTGTGACCAGTGACCCTTTTTTCTTTGTTTTGACTTTTTTTTTTAATGTTTATCATAGTATAGTCACTTTACAACGTTGTGTTAGTTTCTGCCATACAGCAAAGTGAATCAGCTATACATTTGTATATATCCCTCTTTGTCACCACAGAGCCTCAGCCTCTGTTGAACAGTAGGTTCTCCTTAGTTATCTGTTTTATACGTAGCAGTATCCCAGGGACAGGGGAGGCTGGTGGGCTGCTGTCTCTGGGGTCGCACAGAGTCGGACACTACTGAAGCAGCTTAGCAGCAGCAGTATATGTATGGGCTTCCCTGGTAACTCAGCTGGTAAAGAATCCACCTGCAATGCAGGAGACCCCGGTTCAATTCCTGGGTGGGGAAGATCCCCGGGAGAAGGATAAGCTACCCACTCCAGTATTCTTGGGCTTCCCTGGTGGCTCAGCTGGTAAAGAATCCACCTGCAATGCAGGAGACCTGGGTTCAGTCCTTAGGTCGGGAAGATCCCGGGGAGGAGGGCATGGCAACCTACTCCAGTAATTCTTGCCTGGAGAATCCCCATGGACTGAGGAGCCTGGTGGGCTACAGTCCATAGGGTCCCAAAGAGTTGGATGCAACTGAGCACATATACACAGTGTTCATCTGGGGCCTTTTTAATATGAAAATGACCCTTCTTAGCCTCTTGAAGATTTTTCGTGGCCTTCAGGAGACGCCTTGTGTGGGGAGGGGCCCTGCTCTCTTCCTTCCTCCCCTCCTGACACTATGTTCTTGTACCTCCCCCATGTGCCATGATCCCTCGTGTGACACTGTGTGCCTTTGCACGCGCTCCTTCCTCTGTCTAGAGCTGTTCTCCTTGCTTTCATATAAAATAGATAATTCCTGTGTGTTCTTCAAACTCAAGGTTGCTGTCTCCTCCGAGGAGTCCAGCCTCACTGCCCCTTCGTGGTCTTACTGAGCCAGGCTGTGTGTGCTTCCTGTCCACACAGGATTTCTACTGTCTGTCCTCTTGAGAGTGTTTGCATAGTACGTACCATGGACTTGAGAGTAAGAACGATGTCTTTTAGATCTTCTGTTTCCTGTGCCTGGACAGAGGAGGCAGTCCGTGAGCACTCACTCCTTCAGGGAGTGGATGAGGTCTTGGGTCTGAATGCAGGTGGCGTTGACTATGAAGAGACATCATGCATTTGTGTTCCTAGGCACCTGGACCATTTGTTCTCCTATCTCATAGTCACTTCATCCCAAGGAAGGTCGTACACTATATTTAGAGAACCTTCTGGGGATTCAGTCATGTTCAGTTGTTTGTTTGTTTTTAATCACAATTCTCTTTATATGGGGTCCATGTCCCAAATAATCAATGAGAGTATTTTTCAAAGCTTCACTTGTCTTGGATACATGGAGAAAATCAGAAAAGGCAGGTGTATCTGAAGCAGCCTAGATACAACTTTCTGATAGTGAAAGAGATGGAATCATCTTGCCATTCAAACAGTGGTATTGTTTGTATTGCTATATAAATAATAAAAATATTGTTAAATAAACAGTAAAAGTGTTACATAGATTGCAGTAGGGTCCATGAGTTCCTTGAATTACCGGGAAGTACAAAATAGAATTTAAGACAGTACAGAGAGAATCCAGTCCACGTATAACCTTGGTTTGACCACTGGTATGAAGTGGCGTTGGTTAATTTTCTGCTCACAGATTAGCAAAGTTGCCCCAGATTTTCCTTTTATGCTTTTCAGTTCAGTTCAGTTCGGTCTCTCAGTCGTGTCTGACTCTTTGTGACCCAATGACCCGCAGCATGCCAGGCCTCCCTGTCCATCACCAGCTCCCGAGTCTGCCCAAACCCATGTCCATCGAGTTGGTGATGCCATCCAGCCATCTCATCCTCTGTCGTCCCTGTCTCCTCCTGCCCTCAATCCTTCCGAGCATCAGGGTCTTTTCAAATGAGTCAGCTCTTCGCATCAGGTGGCCAAAGTATTGGAGTTTCAGCTTCAACATCAGTCCTTCCAATGAACACCCAGGACTGATCTCCTTTAGGATGGACTCGTTGGAGCTCCTTGCAGTCCAAGGGACTCTCAAGAGTCTTCTCCAACACAGTTATGACCACTGGAAAAACCATAGCCTTGACTAGATGGACCTTTGTTGGCAAAGTAATGTCTCTGCTTTTTAACATGCTGTCTAGGTTGGTCATAACTTTCCTTCCAAGAAGTAAGCGTCTTTTAATTTCACGGCTGCAATCACCATCTGCAGTGATTTTGGAGCCCAGAAAAATAAAGTCAGCCACTGTTTCCACTGTTTCCCCATCTATTTTCCATGAAGTGATGGGACCAGATGCCATGATCTTCGTTTTCTGAATGTTGAGCTTTCAGCCAACTCTTTCACTCTCCTCTTTCACTTTCATCAAGAGGCTCTGTAGTTCTTCTTCACTTTCTGCCATAAGGGTGGTGTCATCTGCATATCTGGGGTTATTGATATTTCTCCTGGCAATCTTGATTCCAGCTTGTGCTTCCTCCAGCCCAGCATTTCTCATGATGTACTCTGCATATAAGTTAAATAAGCAGGGTGACAAAACACAGACTTGATGTACTCCTTTTCCTATTTGGAACCAGTCTGTTGTTCCATGTCCAGTTCTAACTGTTGCTTCCTGACCTGCATACAGATTTCTCAAGAGGCAGGTCAGGTGGTCTGGTATGCCCATCTCTTTCAGAATTTTCCACAGTTTATTGTGATCCACACAGTCAAAGGCTTTGGCATAGTCAATAAAGCAGAAATAGATGTTTTTCTGGAACTCTCTTGCTTTTTCCATGATCCAGCAGATGTTGGCAATTTGATCTCTGGTTCCTCTGCCTTTTATTTATTTTTTTTAAATTTAAATTTATTCAGGTTTTCCCTTTAAATGAAGAATTCCTTTATAGACTCAAGTTCATGGTAGTAAACTGAAGTATCCTGCCGTCGTTATTGCATTCATAAACTTTTCAAAGGCAGCTTACTCTTTTTTTGTATACTAGCACACTGGCCTTTACCTCATTGGCCAAAAGACAGTCGACCCAAGTCAAACTAATTTCCTTGAGTATCAAGCCCATCATCCCTGTGGGGCAGGAATGATGGGATCTTAACCATCTTTGCCTCCAGGTTACTAGCTGAATGCCTGGCACCTCAGTGTTAAAAAGAATATATTGTTCAAGCAAAGCTGTTAGTGGAATAATCTAATGACCATAAATAAGAAAGTGTGTGTGGGCAACTTATATTTCAAGAGTTATGTTTTAATAAGTGGTGAATTATTGGGGTGTAAATCCAGTATTAATTAGCATCAATAATGGATGAAATATATTGAGCATTTACTGTGCGTAAGCTTTACTGCCTCTCTCATTAAGTGAAAGACTAAATTTTATAGTTTAGAGAAAGAAAGGACGTATAATTTAAAAGTGCATTTAGGAGCGTAAAGAGCTCGAGGGGAATAAGTTTGGTATGACAGTCTTCCCAAGTAGATGCCCTCCCAGTTCTGCTTGCACTAATATGGGGTGCGCCACGTGTAAAAGAGAAACGACAAACCGTAATCATTCGCAGTCCTCTCCATCCCACACCATCTGAGGCCTGGTTCCCTGCTTGTCTACTGTGCTCTTTGCTGTGAGATGAGAAAGTTTTGAATGGCTTAACTGAGAGTAGGCCAGACTGCTCCTGGAGAGAAACCCCGTGACCACTGAGGGAGGGCTATGAGAACCGCTAGTGTGGGGACCACTGAGAGACGGTCGGGGGAGGTGAGCGGCAGGATGAGGAGCAGCTACCGCGCGAGCTGAAACTCGGGGAAGAGAGGTGTGAAAAGGGTTTTCAGGCAGCCTTTCTGTACGTGGCGCCCTAGACTGGTTCCACCCCACGCCCCACCCTTCCATCCGTTCCTGCTTTCTCCATGCCTCCTCGGAAGACAGGGCCCAGACCGACCAGACAGCCTGAAACCAGCGCTTCCTGGTGTCACATTTATGTTTCCTTCACACGTGACACTCCGACAGTAAAGAATCTGCCTGTAATGCAAGAGTTCGATTCTGTAAAGAATCGAACTGTAAAGACCCGAGTTCGATTCCTGGGTCAGGAGGATCCCCTAGAGAAGGGAGTGGCAATCCACTCCAGTACTCTTGCCTGGAGAATCCCTCAGACAGAGGAGCCTGGTGGGCTACAGTCCATGGGTTCGCTAAGAGTCGGACAGGACTGAGCAGCTAAAGAGAAACTACATGTAACACACGCTGTGCAAGGGCAGCCTTCATCCCTACCTGGGCTAAGTCACAGACGCTGAAAGTCAGCACTTTCACGGCCATGGATGAATGGGAAATGGGAAGACAGCTTTAAAAGAGTTTTGCATTTTAAAAAATATATAGGTAAATAATAGTTTAAACATTCCTCTCTTCTTAGCCTACCCTATCCCTAGCTTCTTTGCATTATTCACTTTCTTAGTCAATCCTATTTCCAGAAAAAGCACAAACTTCTGAGCGAATGCTTAGTTCCTCATTGGGTAGAATTACTAATAATAGTCAATTACCGATAGTGGAGCCTCAATTCAGGCTGTTTGGTCTATTTTGAATAAGCTTCCATTCAGTATGACTCAGTGTTTTAAAGCTGTAAGTGTAGAAGTGTAATCAACACAGAAATGTCAGCAGCTTTTAGACTGAATACATTAATAATGATACCCCATATCGGTCTGACCGCCGGGAACTTCTGTGGGAGGTTTGGTCCCTACCTAGAGACATTGTGCAGTGCATTGTGATATCCAGGGTGGATAAACCTGGCCGATAGAGTTGTCCATTCTGGAAGGGCGACAGTTCAGGTTACTGTATTATATAATGCACCTGTCTTTAGTGTTCGGTAGGAATTCTTGGTTTGGGTGCGTGGGCACAATATAAGCTGAGAGGACTTCAATGACATTAAATGTTATCACATGAAAGCTGAGTTTCAGTTGCTCCATGATTCAAGTCCTTCCTTCACACACACAGAGCTTCACCCCCCTATATTAGTTTGCCAGGGATGCTCTCACAAAGCCCCACAAACTGAGTGGCTTCAACAACAGAAATGTTTTCTCTCACATCTCTGGAGACTAGAAATCCAGAAGCAAGGTGGTGGCAGGGCCAGGCTCCCTCTGCAGGTGCTGGGGAAGAATCCGTCTCGGGCCTCTGTGATCCCTTACTAGTGGGAGACTAACTCCAGACGCCCTGTCTGTAAGCACACCAGCTGCTCTGCGTCGGGGGCCCACCCTACTCGGGTCCGGCCCCGTTTTAGCCAATCACATCTGTGACAGCCTTGATTCTCGATACAGTCCCCTTCTGAGATGCTGGGGGTCAGGACTTCACCATACGCGTTTAAGGGGTCACAATTCAGCCCCTAATGATGCTCCCAAATGATGGTTTAGAGGGCTCAGGCTGAGTCTAGCAGCCCTTCATTCAACAGAGTCCCCTTTTAGGGAGACGAGTGTCAGGCGTTCATTGATTTCTGGTGCCGAGGCCCTCTCAAGCCTGTGATGTGTTCTCACACTCCCCTAAGAGCTATTTATGGCCTACAAGTCTGTGAACACCGGCATGCGCCTGTGCGGGAAAGACAATCAGCCAGACAGGCTTCTACTCCCACTTAAGAGCCCTCACATGGATCAGTCACCCACCCTGAGCATCGCATTAGATTTGACATCTGAAATGTGTCTGGCATTTTCAGGTAGAGAAGCCTTTAAAAAAAAAACATCACGTGGATGCCAGTTCCTTACTCTCTCCCTGCAAGCGCCCAAACACAGAGATCCAGACACCAGGACCTGCTGGGCTATCAGACCGTGATCAAGCCTCTGAATAAGCCTAGAACGAGGGCGCAGTGTCTGCTGCCTCCCAATATTTAAGGACCATTAAGCTTAGTTTCCCGTACTGTTAGTCCACTGGCATGCAGGAGACACCCATCGGAAGTTTGTGGACAGATGACAGCCAGGGTCTCTGTCCCCTGGGCTTGGATGGTAAAGGTCCCTGCATTTGTCCCCTCCTTGGCCCCTCTTCTAAGGAGTGGGCAGCCTGATGCCCTGTTCCCAGGGTCGCATCACCCTGTGCATGCAATCCGGGCATGCCGGGTGCTCATGAGTCAGTGATGGAAGCCTGGATTGCATCCTGAGTGCAGTCAGAGACATCCATAGCCCGACTTGGCAGAAATCCTGCAGCTCTTGCTTGTTTTCCCTTCCTCCCTCTTTCCTTACTTCCTAAGCCAGTTTTTACGTATATCCTTTCAAGCCCCATCTTGAGGGGGTCTTCAGAAATGACCCGTCTTTGCCCGTATACTTGGGGGCAGTCAGTTGCTGGTGCCTCCTGTCCTCCCAGCATCTTGTGGAGGCCTCTGTGGAGCCTTTTATCAGCCTGCACTAGGGTGACCTGTACACACACCTGTCTCCCAGTAGGACTCAGAGTCTCAGATGCATTTCTGGAGGGTGGGCAGGGGAGGAAGTCTTTGTTTTCCTAATACCTAGAATAGTGCGTGGCTGGCACAAACTAGGTGTTCCGTAGGTGGCCATTGATAAACTGACCAAATGAATGAATGAACCCCTGCTGTGTGTTTGCATCGCATTGTGTCGTGGAGGTCTCAAAGAAGCGTAATTGGCAGGAGGGCGTTCTTTCAGACTGCTTACACTGTGAAAGATAAAACATAGATGTATTGCAAGCAAATAGCATCCTAATACTTTCATAGGTTGGTAGGCAGGCTCAGTAGTATAATGGAAAGAGCACTGCATATAGGCTTCAGAGATTCAGAGCTCAGTCTTGGCTCCACAAGTTATTATGTTTTCTACGGCCATGCAATGTAACCTATCTGACCCTCAGTTTACTGGTCTGGAAAATGGGCCTGATGCCACTCTTAAAAGATTACTGGGTGGGTATTAAAGGGAATGATATCTGTGAGCTTTGTGAGTGATGAAACGATGTGTAACTATAAGGTGTATTGTTGTTGCAACACAAGGCGTCATCTGGGTTAGCACCAGACAGCAGAGAGGTATGGGCAGTAAATGATCTGAGCTTCAAGTAATGCAGGGGGAGAGGAATTTGACCTGACCTTCCTAAACTAAGGCCATTTTGGATGCGCAGGAGGAGGGGAGTGGCTTTGCAACCCCCATGGACTGTATAGCCCATCAGGCTTCTCTGTCCATGGAATTCTCCAGACAAGAATGCTGGAGTGGGTAGCCATTCCCTTCTCCAGGGGGTCTTCCTGACCAAGGAATCAAACCTGGATCTCCTGCATTGCAGCCAGATTCTTGACTGTCTGAGCCACCAAGGAAGCAGTTGACATATTTTGGGGCTTTTGGCAGAAATAGTGATCACGTTGCTTTTTTTGTTTGCATTTATAAATATGGTCCATTTTTATTTTATTTAAATATGTGGGGTTTTTATTGTATAATACTTGAGGATACTGGAAATAAATTGATAAAAGCACTTGGGTAAGTGAATGAATGAATGAAACCATTTTGAAACTGGCTGGCCAGGTCCCTAGCCTAGATGTCAGGTATTTCTGTGTATCTTTTCCACCTTGCAGGAAAAACTATTCCTTTTGCACAGTGACTTCTTTGAGTGAGTAAGTACAGAATGACAATGCTTTTGAATTGAACAGTTCCAAAGACGGGTTATTTTGAGACCAAAGAGTAGAATTTGGTGTCAACATCTGGTTTTTAAAAAGGGAATTTAGAGTTTGCCATCTATTATTCGAGTGGTAGAAAACGTAATGTAAGTGGCATTCTTAAGAAATGCATTTTTGTATCCTTAGTTTTTAAGAAATGAAGGGAAACTGTCTGAAAAGCTGTTGTTTTTTAAATGAAAATGAAAGTAACACACTGGTGTGGCTTACTTGTCTACCTTTGAAGAAGCTCTGTGCGTGGGGGTCTCCCTTCCAGTCCTGCCTCACCTCATCAGGCCCCACGTTGGCTGCCCCCTTCCTGTCATTGCAGTGTATGTGAGTGTGTGTGCGTGTGTATGGTTTTTTTGGAAGGGGGCACTGTGGTTGGTTTAACCTACAGTCTATTCAGATTCATGAAAAAACTGGCTGATCGATAATGAGTTCTGCCAGATGAAGTGAAATCCTGTGGGTAGACAGACTAGTCCAAAGACAATCCCCACAGACCCCAAGTGAATATTCCTGTTCATTTCCACTATTCTGTGGGCACGAAAGAAAGGATTTAGTCCAAAGTGCCTTGAGGTTTTGTTCAGTCCAGGGTGTAATTTTTTTTTCCTTTTTTTTGCCTATAGCCATTTCCTTGACATTACTGAAAGGACTTCCACCCCCTCCCCCATGAAGCATGAAAATTGATTGTATCTTGCCAGGAGAGTTCTTCCTAAGTCTTAAGATATTAAAGATTTCATGAGAACCACATGAAGAATATCTTCCTGAATCATTTACATTTTCCCCTTTTGTAGGCTTATGTAACCATGCAGAAAATCTAATAATAAGTGTGCTATTAGTGTTCCATGTACCATCCCGCAGGCAGCCGTGCTGTGGGGGTTAGGAACACCCGTGCCCAGGGTTTGTGCAGATATTTAACTCGCACAGGGTCTGAAGCAAAACCCTGCTGGAAACTGTAGCTAATTGGACAGAGAGTCCATTTTCGTCAGGCTTTTTTTTTTTTTCTCCTTTCCTGTTCGGTCGTTGTTTTGTTTTTTTTTTTCCTTATAGCAGAAGGAGACAGAGGCCATGAAATATATTCACAAGGGAGTATATTTTTCAAAGCGAGTAGCTTAAACTGTTTGGATTCTTGAATCAGTGTTGATCTAACATGGGTGGTGCCCGACCCATATCTGAACAGGGCACAGATGGCTAAATTGGAGTTAGAGGGAGCCCTTAAGTTTTTAACCATCATAGGAGGGCAAGAAACAGGAAAAGAAACCAAGCTACAAACATTATCAGGGGAATTTTCACAGCATTTATTTACAAATCACAAGGAGTTTGTACTGCCAAGCCTTTTCTCAGGATCCAAAATTAAATAAAGGGTTCCATCCAGGTTCCCCCAGAAACTGCCGTGATCTTCAGGATGAGAAAATGAGGATGAAAAAAGAATTTTTAAATTCTCCCGTTTTTGTAACCAGACACAGAGGGACATTTGGTGGGCTGGGGGTAGCATCTGTAGTAGATAAAGGAATTGCAGAATCGTTGACAGCTGTGTTCTCAGAGACACTTATCCTGCAGATATTTGCTTTGGACCCTAAGCAACAGGGCTGTAGATCTTCAAGTTTAACTATTTGTGGTTGGGGTCAGTGGGGAGAGTAGTCTGTTGAAGATGACTTAGTCGTGGGAATCAGAGAAGTTGAGCCTGGGCGATAATGTATCATTTCCAAATCCTCATGCCTTCCTGCTAATCCCAGAGCTTTCCTTAGTACTCCTTTCTCCTTGGAGTTCTTTGATGTGGTTTTGGGGTCTGGGCACATCTGGTCTCTGTTTGCAGGGAGCAGGGAACCGTCCTGACCTGATCCAGCCTTTCTCATCCTCTGTCCTCCGCGGCACTTTTGCCAAATCACCAGGTTGGTAGGGGGAGTGGGCGCCTTCTCTCTGCCCGTCTAAGAAGTGTTCTCCGGAAGCAGAGTTAAGCAGGGCTCACTGCTGCCACACAGGCTTTTTGCATTTCTGCAAAAATTCGACATTTTTCAGGGACTCCAGCTAATGCCCCGCTCTCCTCTTTGCCTTGGAAAAATAGAAGAAAACACACAGGTTGCTTCAAAGGTATTCTGTGTTGAACAGATGTATTTCTCTTCTTTCAGAGTTTCTCCTTCCATAGTATTCCCATAATATTTATGTGCTGGGGTTTCCTCCTTTTATCCCATGGCCCAGCTTATGTCCACATCAGGCAGAGTTGGAAGTGGCTGATCTCTGGGGCACGTTTACCCTCTGACCTCACAGCATCCTTTCAACACCGCTAACCTGGAGGAACGTGCCACTGTTGATGCTTCACCATTTATACCTTTTGAGATGATTTCTCTTTAATTGATGCTCAGTTGGACCTGTGATATTTCATTAAGGTCCAGAGGTGCTCATTAAAACAAGCATTGGAGAACCTGTTAGAGTTGCCTCATCACTATGAATCCAAGGAAGGGCTCTGTGGAACTTATTAGAGAAGGCATTTATAGATTGTTAAATTAAAGGATTAGTGTTGTGCTAAACCATTTTCAGGTTAATCAGTTGTGGGAAACCAGATTTGATGTTTAAGCCGACTTGCGCTATGGCTTTATAGTAAGAAAAGTTGTTAAGCTACTGTTTCTTCTAATAAACCTTCTAGCTTGCTAATTGAGTGTACTCTGCAATTTTGCACTTAACCGAATATAATTTTGTCCTCTAATTTTGTTATGGGTGAGCATTATTTTTTCCCAACTGGGTCATAAATTCTTTTTTAGCAGGGACACTGTCTTTTTTTTTTCCTGCCCCCATCCTAACAGGTTCTGGTGCCTTTCTAGGTGCTGAGCAGCTGCTTAGGAATTTGTTTATTGAGTGATGGCTGTATCATTTGAATGTCACCACAGTGTTATCACATGGTTTATGTCATCGTGATGCACGTGAGGGTTGTGTGTGTTTGTAGAAAAACACTGAAAGCACATGTTGATGTGTACCTAGGTTGTTATCCGAAGTAGGGAAAGTGCTACAAAGTTCATAGGGATGTGGAGGGGATAAACAGATCTAACCTGGGTGTGATGTCATTAACCTGATAAACAAGTGGCTTCCAGACTGCCTCCCAGAATGAGCTAGATTGCTCTACCAGAAATAAGGGTGGAACCCATCAAAAGGTCTATTTGTCATTAACCTTTCTCTAGCTAATAATTGCCTTTCGCTGGTACACATCAACATGCCCAAGAGGCAGATAGAAAAGAAATTAACAGTTGTATAAATGGAAAAAGTAAGGCACAAATAAGAAATGTTAGGTTCTTTTTAAGTGGTGGCCAGATCATCTGTAAGTAGAACCATACTGCCGAGCCAGAGTGGAGATATTGATTACAAGCAATGGTTGCAGACTTCCAGGACTAGTTTTTGTTCAGTTGCTCGGTCATGTCCAACTCTCTGTGGCCCCATGGACTGTAGCCCACCAGGCTTCTCTGTCCTCCACTGAATGAGCCTTAAACAGAGGCAACTCAGGTGGCAAGATCAGGACTTTCACTTGGGCCTCTTGTCCAGCATCATATCACACGCTGCCTTCCTGCCATAGAAAGCCCTCATCTCTACCTTCTCCACTCCACCCTAGCCACATGTTCAGGGTCTTAGATGTTAATAAGACTACGATGAAGGAGTCAGTGAATTGCATACATGGGCACCCAATAACCATTTCCATCACCAATTGGAGTTCACCCTCTCCAGATGGACAGGCTTGGAGCTAAATGTGTGGTGGATGGAGAGGAGTTACTGCATTTCTGTGCTGGGGGGATTTCCCTCTTTGTGGTGTCTTCCTGGCTCACCCATCTGTCCCTCTTCTGAGTTTCTCTCCTGTTCTCTCTCAGCTTCTTTCTTTCTCTCCATATCCATTCTCTTCATTCTCACTGGTCTGGCCCTGGATCTGAGGAGGCCAGGGACGTGGGCGGATTCAGGCTCCATGCCAACCTTTCTTCCAAAGCATAGTCGTCGTCTTGGCATTCATTGAGATGCTCGACTTTCTGTTTTGCTAATATCCCTTCCGGTTTTATAAAAGAGAAGTAGGTCAGATTTGCAAAAAGCCTTGACTGGTTGATGTTAAGAAAATGTGATTTAAGGAAATGTGTATCAACAACATAATGGAAAGATAACTGGCTATTGACTCTAGCCTGCCCGGGGTTTAAGCAAACAGTCATTTTATTAAAGAAATTTTGAAAAATCACTTGGTCCAGTAGAGAAGGGAGTCAAAGAAATGTGTACATTTCTAGGACATCTTTAGACACCTGAGGTTAAACCAAATTAAAACATTTCTGTCAATTCAGTTTAAATATTGGTGTTTTGAAGAATAGATCAGCATATTGCATATCTTTTGCTATCAAGTTTTCTTTTACTTGACCAGCTAAAACTGAGATGTTAAATAGAAATACTAACATCTTCAAAAATCATAAGTTTTCTTGGTACAGTAAATCCCCACTTGTTCACATGTGCTTAGAAAAAGTCAAAAACATAAAAAGAATATAACTACATCATTTTTAGTTCCTGTATTAGCTCATATTTAGCATATAGAGATGCTCGTGGTGGTGGTTTTGTCGCTAAGTCGTGTCTGAGTCTTGCAACCCCACGGACTGTAGCCTGCCAGGTTCCTCTGTCCATGGGATTCTCCAGGCAAGAATACTGGAGTGGGTTGCCATTTCCTTCTCCAACAGATGCTTGAGTGGTACTCATTTTTAATTAATAAAATATTTGTATGCAGTTGGATATTTTTAAAGTGATTATGGTTCCTTCTTGTAAGTAAATTAGGTGTTTAATCTTAGAGCATAATTTACATCATTAATTTGCTTTGCAAAACCATTCTTTCTAGGGAATGTAAAGGCAAATTGAGCCTAGGTCACTCAAATTTACTGTAATTCTCTGATTTCTGAGGCTCTAGAATGTAAGCTCCCAACATCAAGAACTCTGTCTTACCCATCACATCCCCAAGCCTGCCTCCCCCAAGGATTCCAGCTGCCTAGGACTCAGTCAGTATTTGCTGATTGATTAAGATTTAGCTCCATTAAATTATATGCCAAAATCACTTACCAAGTGCTTTTGACAATTAGTTGCAATTTGTACTATAAGGTTTTTCCCATTTTATTTTGTCTTTAACTAGTTTTAAAAAATAGTTGATTCCATCCTGTAATTTTTGAATTACAATACAGTGTTAAGTGAAGGTAGAATTTTAAACTATATATTCAGATTTATTCTAATTTGTTAAATATACATGGGTAAATGTGAGCTTTAAATATACAGAGTATGTATATTTATTATATATATACATTATATGTTTTACATATATATACAGGCCAAAAATAATTGGAATGTAAATAATGGATATATCAGATTGGGGTTATGAACAATTTTTGTATTTTTAAAGTTTCTATATTTCTAAATATGAGCCCATTTTGTTTTTATATCAGACAAGCAAAAATATTTTAGTCCTACATTACAAATATTAGTTTTGGTGACAATCTAGGTATCTGAAAAAAATTGTGACTTCTTTTCTCATGGCTGTCTCAACTTTTCTTAAGACCATCTTTGTGTGCTTGTTCTCTTTAGACATTACTCAGTTTTTAATGTTTGCTCTTGAAACTTTATAAAGCCAATGGGAAAGCAGTTTGAGTAGCTTCTCTGTTCTTTCATAGAGCTGTACCTTTCAGAGCTTTGATGGTTATTAGTGAAGAGAATGGACCCAAATGAAAAACAGTTGCATTTAAAAAGTATGTCTGGCGGGGAGATGGGGGAAAGGGGGAATAGTTAATGTGGAAAGAACAGCTCCTCCTGAACTTGACAGCAGAAGCAGAAGCCCTGCTGTTTTCCATCTGGGTTGCCTGGAGCGTGTCATTTAAACTTCTGCATCCGTTCTCTCTTCTGGACATTATAGTATTGGTAATACCCATCTCGCGCCGGATTCCTGTGAGGAGCAAGTCAGATAATAATGCACGTGGCAGTGCTCTAAATGACAATCACGACATTCTTATCACCACTGGCATTATTTCCCCATCTGAAAGGGTAGAAGACGTGAGATGCAGAGGTTTTTTCTTGGCATAGAAACTAGGGAAACCCAAGTTTTTTTTCTGCTTTGCCCTCCAGCATGACGAGTCAGAAGGTAAATATCAATATTGCTCTTCATAACTAAATAGCCTCAAAGTTCATGACAGGTGATTTCTTGGTTTCCATTAGCATTTCAGAGACCATTATACACAGCAGTCATCCTGCATGGAGGTAGGGAAAACTCATTTTCCAAGGCATATAGTCTCCATGAAGGAGTCGGTCTTGGTGGAATGAACTAAAGAAAGGCAGTTTATCTTAAAGGTAAGCTAGCATTTAAGCAGATGCTGGAGATTATCAGACATGCTTGTGGAAGGCAGGGGTGGGGATTGTAGACTATGAGCTTTTGTACATCTTTAAATGTCTGTAATTGCTCAGAAGGCAGGAGTGAAACAGTGATGCACTCTAGTGTTACAGGTTAACCCCACCTGCAGGCATTCACCAAGGAAGTAAAACAGATCACACAGTACCAGATTCGGACTCGGCTACTCCATGGCTCATGCTTCTTATTTGCAAGGATGCACATTGTAAGGCAGCAACTAGGGGGCAGAAGACCTCTGCTGGGTACTGGGTTTATTTGTCCTTGGGGACTGGGCAGAGGTGTTACTGGAGATGGAGCAGAATAGGGGGAACTGCATATTGCCTGTCCCTCTGTCGTCATTTTCATTTTGAATATTAAAGAGATTTAGAAGACTGGGCAGACAATCTGAAGTTACTGTAATGTGAAGGGGGAAAGCTTCTTTCTGTTTGTCATGACCATAGAGTGATTTCTGGAAGTGAAGGTTGTGGGATGAGGCATGGGGCTGCCCCAGTTCAGTTCAGTCGCTCAGTCGTGTCCAACTCTTTCCGACCCCATGAATCGCAGCATGCCAGGCCTCCCTGTTCATCACCATCTCCTGGAGGTCACTCAGACTCACGTCCATCGAGTCTGTGATGCCATCCAGCCATCTCCTGGGCTGCCCCAGGTAGAGGCATTTAGCTTATCTTTTCTCACTATCTGAATTTAGAGAGTTTAGTCATATCCATTACTTTCAGAGGGTTATTCTGTAAATGCATCTAGGAGTGTGTTTTGAAAGCTATGGTATATTGATTATCTTGCATACATATTAAAATGTACTTTTTAACATTCCAGATTCTGACTCATCCCCCAAATTTGAAAATCTTCATTTAGCCCTCTCTAAAATATCAGTGCAAATTAATAGAGTTTTATCAATTTAAGTACTAAGATGCAGATTAAGACATGTGCCAGCTAGTGAATATAACTGGAAAGAAAAATTTCTCAAGTCTATTCATTCCTATGCCTTGTTACATTTTTTATTGTTTAATATCTCATTTCTTGAATATGTGTGATTTGGGATTAGATGTGCCAATTGGAAAACCTTGGAGGTTCAGAAATTCAAAGACGTGATATATAAAATGATATTCATTTGACAGATACTGATGGGCATATATAATAGAACCTCCATCATCTATCTTTAGAAGTAGAAGATTAAACAGAAGTGTAATTAATATGCCAACTCTGCTTCCCTGATTGAGACATTTATCAATGTTGATCTTTAATTATTCATTTCCTTATGTATAAAATAAAGTCTATTATGACCACTTAGGTCTGTTTGTAATAGGATTAGGTGCAGTTCCACACCACCACCACCCCTATACACACACAGAGGCTAAGAAAAGTAGACATTTATTTTTCTCTCACAAAAAAAGAGATTGGGAGGCAGGATTCCAGGGCAGATATGGCAGCTCACCAGGAGTGGGGACCCAATCCTATCTTTCTGTTTTGCCATCCTTAGTGTGTCTCTTATGTACAAAATGGCTGCTTAAGCTCCAGCCATTACATTTGCATTCCAGGAAGAAGGAAAAGAAAGGCCTAGCCACCTTTTCAAAGATGTTTGCAAGAGGTATCATAACATATTTTTGTTTACTTCATGTCAGCCAGAATTTAGTCTCAGTACACTTAGCAGCAAGGGATGATGAAGATAAGCCTTTCAGGTGGGCAGAAATGTGTGCAGTTCAAAAGTCAAGGTTTCTACTTCCTTTTTTAAAACTTTTTATTTTGTTATGGGAGGATAGCTAGTTAACAATGTTGTGATAGTTTCAGGTGAACAGCAAAGAGACTCAGTCATATATATACATGTATCCATTCTCCCCCAAACTCCCCTCCCATCCAGCTTGCCATATAATATTGAGCAGAGTTCCACAGGCAGCACAGTAGGCCTCAAGGTTTCTACTTCTGAGAAAAGGGGAGAGAAGGGATATTGGGAGAAACAATGATTAGCCACAAATTTCAAGCTCAGAATGGTGCGATCTCATATTTCGGGGAAAATCTGACCTGTTCAGTCAAGGTGAATATATACCAAGTGTATACAACCAGGGTGAATATATACAAAGTGTATACAATCAGACAGCTCTCACTATTGCCGTCATTAGCTCGGCCCCTTTTTTAGACCTGAAATTGTGTTTTTAGCCCTAGTTCAGAATCCTTTGGTTGACTCTTTGGTTGTGTGTGTGTGTGTGTGAGAGAGAGAGAGAGAGAGAGAGAGAGAGAGAGAGAAATGAAATCCTTTCTTTTAATTCACTCTGCTTTAGATTCTGTTCTCACAGAGGTCATTGCGGAGTACTGAGTCGAGTTCCCTGTGTTATACAGTAGGTTCCCATCAGATATCTAGTTTATAATAGTGGGTGCATGTCAATCCCAATCTCCCGATTTGTCCCTTCCCTCTTTCCCCTTGGTAACTATAATTTTGTTTCCTACATCTGTGACTGTTTTGTAAATGGGTTCATTTGTACCATTTTTTTAGATTCCACATATAAGTGATATCAAGGATATTTGTCTTTCTATGTCTGACTCACTTCCTTCAATATGACAGTCTCTAGGTCCATCCATGCTGGTGCGAATGGCATTATTCCATTCATTTTATGGCTGTGTAATATTCCATGGTGTATATACACCACATCTCCTTTATCTACTCATCTGTCGATGGCCGTTTAGGTGGCTTCCATGTCTTGGCTATTGTAGGATAGTGCTGCAGTGAACATTGGGGTACATGTATCTTTTCAAATTGTGGTTTTCTCCAGATATATACCCAGGGCTGGGATTGCTGGATCATATGGTAGCTCTAATTTTAGTTTTTTTAAGGAAACTCCATACTGTTCTCCATAGTGGCTGTACCAGTTTACATTTTCACCAACAGTATAGGAGGGAGAAACAAAATCTGTCCTGCAAGGTGTGATTTGTGTATACACCATTACTCAGCTGTCTAGAGCTGCCCTACCTCCCTCTCCAGGGTTAAAGCACATGATGTTCACCCCACATTGTCAACACTTCACATGATTAATAGTGACTGGGAAATGTATGCTTTCCATGAGAGTTGCATGCACCTGCTTAGGTTACTAGTAATTACAGCACTCTTGTATTATGCTCCATGCCTTGTCTGTTAAAACAGGCATGGTGGCTGAGGAGGAAGAGAAGATTCCCCTGGGATAACCAAGGGAGAAAGTCAACAGGAGTTACAACTCTGGTTTGGGCTCTATGCATAAGATCATTCTTGCAAGTCAAAGAGAAAAAAAGAAATCACACATTTGTACATTTTGTAAAATCAGTCCCGCATTTTAATAGCCAATTAAAACCAGGACTCTTCCATTCTGTGACAGAATCTCCACGGGACGTTTGTGAATATGTCATATGTGAGTTGCTTGGAGGTTTGGGTCTGTTTTATTGAATCGTTCATATTTTTAAGTGTCTCAGATTCTTGATCAAGCCACAACATCCTGGAGTCTCTTTTGTTATATTCTGCTTTTGTTAAGTCTGTTTCTGCTCCTGATGGTAGCAAAGAGGTCAGCTCATAGGATGCTAGAGCCTGAGTTTAGCTAAGTGTCAGGTTCTGAATTAATGTGGTGTTGCTGTGTGGTGATGGACAGGGAGGCCAGGCATGCTGAGATTCATGGGGTCGCAAAGAATCCTACACGACTCAGCGACTGAACTGAACTGATAATGTCGTTTCCTAGGAAACTGCCAGTATCCGGCTAACTTCCAGGAGCACAAGTGGTCAAGCCAGTGGAGGTGGTATTAGAACTGTTGTTATTGTTGTCTTTTACAGACAGACATGTTATGAAAACTCACCACAAAAGTCCCCTTTCCATATATCAACAAGGCTTTATAGGTAATAAAAGGTAGACAGCTGAGTGTTTTGTTTTTTTTTTAATGTCACTATTGGTCTGACCAAGATTTGGCAACAAAAATAAATTGAATCCCTGATGTTGAGATGAGGTCAGAATAAGTTGAAAGTCAGGGGAACAAATAAGCAGAAAATTATTTTGTTTTTCCATTTTGGTGTAGATGGGGATGGTACATATGGGGGACCCTGAATGGACCACCAGAGGCAGGTATATTAGTGGAGATGATTAATAGCTAGACAACGATGGAAGGAATTCTACTGCAGTGTGGAGAAGCAGCAGGAGGAAGGGAAGGAAATGAAAAGGGAATAGTTCAATATGAGGTCATTACAGGTTGTTTGGACATGGTAGGATCCCATTGTTTTACCCAAACACTGCTTGTAAACAGTTTGCAAGTTTGAATGTGCTCTTTGACTGTACAATGTGCTATGAATTGATTTGAATTGAAAAAAAAAATGAGAAAGAAAATACTTTTTCAAGGGGTTTTCTATTTGATTATGTTGTGATTTTCTTTCACTGACAGATCTAGGGAGGTTAAGCCCCTGCCGCGTCATTAGTTGTTTCTCTAGTGCCAAGCAGAAGGAAGACACAACACTTTGAAAACCAGCAGGGCGAAGTTAGTCCCCCCTGTTCCTCCTGTTTTTGAAAAACTCAGCGCTGGTTTACGACACACCTCTGTGTGTTTGATCCACAACATGCACAGCCCTAGCTTCACAGCATCGTCCTGAGAAGATTCAGGCTGGGATTGGCAGTCACGCCCTCTGTCCCCACTTCTGGATGGGAACCTCTTTGCAGGCGACAAGGCACCAGGGCCTCTTCCACCTCCTTTCCCATGACCCTATTCTTCCTGGTCCCTCCCCTGGTTATCGAATAATCTCAGTGAATGGATCACTTTCTAATGCATGGAGGTGGTGGTCTAGTTGCTAAGTCCTGTCCGACTCTTTGCAGCCCCGTGGACTGTAGCCCGCCAGGCTCCTCTGTCCATGGGATTTCCCAGGTAAGAATACTGGAGTGGGTTGCCATTTTCTTCTCCAAGGGATCTTCCTGACCCAGTGACTGAACCCACATCTCCTGCATTGCAGGCAGTCTCTTGTATTGCGAGCGGATTCTCGACCAACTGAGCCTCCAGGGAAGCCCTACTCATAGTGGGGTGTAAGTAGAAGGTTCCATTCGTGAACAGTGTGGTTCATGCAGCACCACACTTTCTATTGATTGGGCTATTGTAGGGGGAAACCATGCTTGTGTCTTACAACCTAAAAATATCCAGAACGTTGTCATGAAATCAATTTAAAAACGGTGAGCCCCCCACCCCCCCCCCCCCCCCCCCCCCCCCCAACCACAAAACAC
>SJYT01018771.1:258385-323217 GCA_006410635.1 Cephalophus harveyi
CCCCCCCCCCCCCATCAAATACAATAAGTTCAACTTGGGGAGTTATTTTTTGCAAAGAAGGTGCTTCTGATAGTCTGACTTCAGTTTTATCAGCTGCCCAAGTGCCAGTGTTGAGTGGAATTAAAATACCAGGAAGTCTTAGGTCATTATTAGAGATCTACCTTTAAGAGACGCTATGGTGGATTTAGTAAACTGGACATTCTTCAGCTCTAAGCTTGGAAATTAAAGCTAGCCCCTGCTGCCAGAATGCATTGTCTCATAATCAAAATGATTTCTAGGGCCTACTTGACGGCAGATACCCCGAGAAACTCCCACTGACATGGCCGGATCAGGTTGTAACTGTATTTCACAGTCACTTAATAGAAAGATTTCAGCAGATGTCATGACTGCAACATTTACCCATTAACTCTTGTTCTGGTAGTTATCTCAGCAGGCCCACAAGTTATATCGTGTCCCCTTTACCTGGGGTGAAATGAAAAGCTTACAAACTCAAGTCATGCCTTCACTCCCCACATCGATCCAAGAAATAAACTAGAATGGAAAGAGGAGTGGCTAAGGGAAAGGGGAAAATGGGGAAAATTTGAGAATGCAGTGAAAACTAGCTAGTTTTAGGTGATGGAGGTGGAAACATGTCCCTGCCTCTGGTTTTGTTCCGTGTTAAAAAATCTCAGTAGGAACTCAGCTGTGTTGAGGAAAACAGGTGCCTTCTTTTGTGATTAGACTGACCATCCTGAATAGATCAGTTTCTATCAGAGAGCATCAGGTTTTGCTTATTTAAACCTTGGCTTAAGTCCCAATTCATACCTGATTTACTCTTAGTGGAACCTTGAATTGATCCAAAATTTTTGTAAGTTTCAGTGGCACATGGGGCAGCAGAAAAGCCCAGTCAGCAAATACTATGAAACGCTCAGGATTATTTACAAGACATGACACTTAGTGCACAGGGGGAACTGATTTGTGTAACAAATATTTAGCACGCATCTATCAAGTACGTGTCGGGCCCTATGCCAGGGCCTTCAGGTTGGGAAAAAGAAGAACATTTGCTTGCCCTCGAGAATCTTAGAGTCTAGAGGCTTTCTTTGTGTTTCCACTTCTAATTCTGAAGCTGAACTGCCAACTGACATCCAGTAAGCATCTGTTTTTCCAGAAAAAAACTCTGTTAGGGATGAAATAATGTAGTAAGAGAGATGAGAAAAAATAGGCAGGGGTGGGCTGGAAATGGGGGAGATATCGTCACAAAGAAACTGTTGTTGTTTAAAGATTCATTTATCTGCCTTTGGCTGAGCTGGGTCTTCACGGCTTTGTGGGCTTTTCTCTAATTGTGCTGCACAGGCTTCTCACTGCAGTGACTTGCTTGTTGCAGAGCACAGGCTCGAGCGTGCGTGGGCTTTGATAGTTGTAACATATGGGCTTAGCTGCTTCACAGCCATGTGGGATCTTCCTGGATCAGGGATGGAACCTGTGTCTCCGGCATTGGCAGGCGAAGTCTTTACCACTGAGCCCCCAGGGACGCCCTGGTGTTGGACTCTTTGCAGCCCCGTGGACTGTAGCCCACCAGATTCCTCTGTCCATGGGATTTTCCAGGCAAGAACACTGGAGCGAATTGCTATTTCCTTCTCCAGGGAATCTTGCCAACCCAGGGATCAAACCTGCATCTCCTGCATTGGCAGGCAGATTCTTTACCACTGATCCACCAAGGAAGCCCAGTCCTACAAAGGAACGACACACATTTATATGATATAGGTCTGGACTTGTACCCATGAATCATCTCACTTAATCAGATATAATGGCAACTGGGCAAGTGCTTACTTAAATGAGACATTCCATATAAAATGCTAGCATATACTAAGTGCTTTATACATATTAGCTATTATTCCTACTTCTTGTGAACACATTGTAGAGACTCAGTAAAACTTGTCAAATGAGTGACTAGGAGATGAAATGAAGCACTGGAATTTAAGCCTGTACATAAACTGAGTATGATATCTATATGAGTAGAGAACCTTGTATAGTATGAGTAAGATTTTCACGTTCTATCCTGACAAAGATGATCAGAAATCTTCACATAACTGCACAGGCTTCAAACATGTTTCTCTGTCCAACATCAGCTTTCATTTAAAAAAAAAAAATGACAGCAGCGTCTCCAAGGTGCTGCTGGCAGGAAGAGGCATGGGAAAGTGTCCTTCTGTTTCACTCCGGAGAGGAAAGGTGATAATGGGAGAGGAGGCAGGCAGGAATGAAGTGATGACGGTGGTGATGGAGGCCAAGGCGGTAAGCAGGAGGGTGCGGACCAGGAGAGTGTGAACCAGCAGACAGGGCTGACAGGTAGGCACTTGAGTGACTTCCCTGGAATATCTCCCAATGCCAGCACCATCCTTTATCCGAAGTGCCCAGATAGAGCTAGCTTCTTGCTTTAGAAGCATAATGCTCCAGATGATTACAAACATTGGGTTGGCCAAAAGCTTCATTTGGGTTTTTCCATAACATTGTACAGAAAACCCGGAGAAGGCAATGGCAACCCACTCCAGTACTCTTGCCTGGCAAACCCCATGGATGGAGAAGCCTGGAAGTCTGCAGTCCATGGGGTCGCTGAGGGTCGGACACGACTGAGCGACTTCACTTTCACTTTTCACTTTCATGCACTGGAGAAGGAAATGGCAACCCACTCCAGTGTTCTTGCCTGGAGAATCCCAGGGACGGGGGAGCCTGGTGGGCTGCCGTCTCTGGGGTTGCACAGAGTCGGACAGAGTCGGACACGACTGAAGTGACTTAGCAGTACAGAAAACCCAAGCTCTTTGGCCAACCCAATAGCTTTGTGAGCCAGCCTCCAGTGCTATCTGCTCAGGAGATTTAATTGCCCTGTTTCTCTATCGTAATAAGCTGATTAATGTTGGGGGGGGTGAGGGGTGAATAGATAAGAATGGCCTCTGTTGTCTCCAATTTGTGCATTGGTCTGAAGCAAGCTTTAGCAGTTCGGTAGGGCGTGAGGAACTAGCAGTCTGCAAGTATGACCAGACACTTGGCCAGCTTATTGAAGGAACAAAGGGCATCCATAGGTCAGATCAGGCAATTCAGGTAAAGGGATCCATGGATTTTCTAGAGTTGCCCAAATTCACCAGGCCATTATGCAATGTTAATACTGCTTTCTTACCCCTGCGTGCACACAGCCTCAGTAAGGAGAAACACTTTAAATGAATGATTCCTAGGACTCCAGAAACATCAATCATTTAGGATCAGAAGATTCTCACTCGAGATTGGCCTCACAGGAAGATCTAATATAAGGATTCATGCAATGAGTTCAAATTGGACAATGGAATTGTGAGTCTAACATTAAGACAACGGAAGGAATGGAGGAGGAGAACTTTGGGAAGAGAAAGGTCAGTGGAATGTTCAGGGAGTAAAATGTATTATGGAACATTAAAAAAAATTGCAAATTAACTTTGAGAGTCATTTTGTTTATATCTTAAATGCTGCAATGTCCTTTTAGTTAATTGTTTATACGCATGTTAGGGGCCAGTCACATGTTTTAATCTACAATCCACACTTACTCCCAGAGTGCTGCCCTTGAGACAGTCCATCAGAGAGTTCCTCAAGGCTCTGGAAAAGGGGATAAAAGGCATATTTTAAGAGGTGGGTGTGTATGTGCAAGCTATGTTTGTTTTAAAGGGATCTTAGATGCTGTAGAAATAATTAGCCATGTGCATGAACCAAAATAATTAATACCAAATGGTACAATATCCTTTCTGAATCCTGTTTCAAAACAGAACTTGAATGAAACATTAAGTTCTCTCTCCTTGTTTTCCCCCATGTTGCTCCAGATTTTATAAGCATCGCTAGTACCTTCTTGGCTATGAAGTTAATATCCTTGTATAGAGCCATCTTCCTCACTTTTCTTGCCTTTCAGAATGCTTCATGGTTTCGGGTATTACACAATTTGCTTTCCAGAGAAATATTAACTGTTGAGTATTTTAATTACCCAAAACAAATGCCTGTGATAAATGTACAACAGCATTGAAGAAGCTGCTATCTACATGCATCCTGATCCCTGGGAGTCATTTATTACCTATGCTGAATAGGTAAAGACATTCTCACTTGTTGGATTCAAACTTCTTACCTTGGCGTGTTGGTCCATCACAGATTGACAGGGCTATTCTAGAATCCATTTTTCGACTTTAAGGAAGGACTCTAGTGATGTGTTGGGATAATGGAGATAGGATTGTGTGTGTGTGTGTGTGTTTCAAATGTAAACCTGTGAGATCATGTTACTCATAATTTGCATTACCTCTCACCAAGTTTACCATCAGAGGAGCTGAGATTGGCTAAGGGTCTCCCAAGATTGAGCCCTAGGCTTAAAACTCTGTTGAAGAGGGAGCAAACCACAAAACTAGTATTTTCCAAGAGGTTTACTTCCCTTGAATTGAAGCATAATCATGTTCCCTAGCTCTCGGGGCACTTGTACAAAGCCCATCTGTTTATTTAAGCACTTGCTTGATGATGTGGGAGGCTCAGCCAGAATAATCCCAGGCATGAGGTTTCCAAATGCTGAATATGTTATTCAAGGACATTATTTCTCACTGACATACCTAAATTTAAACTAAGATAATCAATAATGCCAATGTCACCATTGAACCTAAGGGCTAGAGAACACATTTAAGATGTCACTTAGTACATATATCCATTCCCCTCCTTTTAAGGAGAACTATAAAGTATTCTCTTTGAAATCATCTGCAGTCACACAGTTTAATCCAGTGGTCATTAACCCAGATTCTGAGTCAATATCTTTTGGAAGCTCACCAGTGCTTCTAATGTTCAGCATGGACTCAGCCACTGGGCTCATCAGTGGCCTTCCTTAATTCATGTCTTACTCAGGTTCTTGGCTCCATTTAATATAGCTGATGTCTTAGTTTTCTTACACTTCCTTGACCACTTTTCCTCTTTTGAGCCAAAATTGGGTGTATGCTCCCCTCTTTTTTTTTTAAACTGTCCTTCTTGGATATCTCTCTGAGCCTCAGCTTCCTTCCTGGGATAATAGTTCTGCCTCCTGAAATCTCTGCTCCCCTCACCTGCTCTCTGTCCTCCCAGGCGAGTAACAGATATCTCTCCTGGGGCCAGAGGTGCCTGTGGGCAGCAAAGCAGACTGGATTCTGCTCTCAGACACCTGGAGCAAGCCTGGATCAGGCCAAGGGAAAAAAGCTGTGGACCCGCCTTCTCTTTTATGCAGCCCAGTACAGGCCGTTAGACACTATACACAACCGAGGTCTTCTCTGAAGGAAGGGAGGAGGAGATGCGTGCACACAGGGTATCCGGAGACTCAAGGTGTGCTGAAGTCAGACGTGTTACAGCACAGAGGAGCATGCGGCTGGCAGGGCCTGATGGCTGAGGCTGGCTGTGGTCCTGATCGTAAGACGTGAGCTCAACAGCATGGCTGTGACCGCACGGAGCTTCCTGATTATCAGAGAACTGGGGGCCTGATGTCCATGAGGAGTATTTGTTGTCCATATCACAGTCCAAATGACATCAGGCTCCAGCCAGTCTTTCCTGTTGACCTCGAGGCTGGCCCTTGAGCAACTCGGCACTTCTTTTGGGGCTCTGAACCCCCAAAGTCACAGGAAATGATCTCTAAACATCTCAAAAAAAAAAAAAAAAAAACCACTCTGCAAACAAAAACCTTGGTTTTGTTTTCTGGGAAAAGCTGGTTCAATAAAAGCAAATTTCACATGGGCTGACAAATAAAATCGGAGCTCAGTACCTTCATAGATTTTTGAGGAACTTGGCATTTCATTTATGTTTTTCTGAAGTTGGGACATTTGTAGGCTTTAGAACAGTGCACGTCTGGCTTTATAGTGGAGGGCCTGCTGTATGTCAGCCACTGTCCTAGGTGCTGGAGTGGCTGGTACTTAAATGAACATGAACTTAGGCGCTGAGTGATGGTTCTCAACCTGAGCTGAAATTCTGGATTCCTGGTCCAGCCTTTATGACATGATGGGCTGGGAGTGCAGCCTTACCAGCAGGATTTTTATAAAGCTCCCCACACATTCCTAACCTGCTGCCAGTGGGTCTGGTGTAGTAAGTTCCCAAACTGAGCTGCTGATCAGAATCGCCAGAGTTTTTCAAAATGCAGATTCTTGGGTCACGGTGCAGATTTGCTGAATCTTGGAAATCGACAGGGAATGTGTGTTTTTAGAGTCACCAGTGGTTCTGATAACCAGCTTGGGGAGTCCGCCCCACTGTGATGTACTCATGCATGGCTGTGATCTAGAAACATAATGCTTATAACAGTTTTGACTCCTTTATTCTCATAGACAAAGCCGTTTTTACTCCTCTGGATAATGGCCAAGTGTTTGCAGTGGTTCTTAATGAGAATTTCACAATTCTAAAAGCTACCAGTCCACCAACAGCTCTCCCCATTCTCTGAGCTCCTTTCTCCGCCATGTGTCTGTCAAGGAACTTGTTTTCTGCCTTGCTAAAATAATCCCTTTGGAGTGCGGTGTTTTCTTGTGTGCATGCATGCTCAATGACTTCAGTTGTGTCCAACCCTTTGCGATCCTATGAACTATAGCCCACCAGGCTCCTCTGTCCCCATCTCGATGCATCTACAGCCCTCCTCTGTTACTGAATCTGTAACTTTCCCATCTCACATCTGTGGAACCACAAAGCCGGCCATCGCGATGTGTCTGGCTTTGGTCATTTCCTCTAAAGATTTCCCACCATCCTGAGATTCATTGACCACAAAGTGGTCCTGGCAGTCTGTGTGGGGGAGCTTGTAAATCCGTGCATTTAATTAAACGTCTTCCACACTGACCTTGAGGAGAGTTCCAAGACAGCTGTGAAATAGAAAACAAGACCCACCCATCTGAAGTGTTGCTCCTACCTGGCTGCTTGGCACGTGTGTCAGCCTCCCAGGCCGGTCCCTTTCTGATCACCCGTTGAGAGCTGTCTGTGAAGTTCTCTGGAGCTAACACTTTGTACGTTTTACCACATAGGTTTAGGATGGGTTCGTTTTTATCATTTAATTTGGAAACATTATCGATTGACTCGGTCACTGCTTTCCTGTTGGTCTTCACCAGGCTACCCACCCCTCATGAGGTAACCCCAGCAAAATGGAAGCTAACTGTATATTTTTCAAACCTAGAAAGGGGAGAAAGATCCCAATTTTTGAAATATGCTCTTATGAGGGGGAAAAAAAAAGTGTGCCAGACAAGGAGATCATATGTCTCAAAATGGAAGGGGTGCATTTTTCTACTTAACACTGAGACATTTTTCTAATGGGAGGCTCTTTTATTTACATTTTTGTTTATTTTAGGAAAAGCCTAACTTATTTTAAGAAATTATCTCTTAGTGTAATAAAGGCCTTTCCACAGCCCCCCATTTCCCAGTCTAAAGTACACTCTGGAAGAGATCAGGAACAATAGTGGTCCTCTGCACATATCTGGGACTGTGGATAGCCCACACCTTGAAGTCAGGGGACGCTGATGGATAGGAGCTGAAAACACTGAAATGAGGCATGGTTTCCCTTCACTCTGCTGGAATTACATTGTAAGGAAAGCACATCGACCCTACATTCTCCAGACTGAAGGCAGAACTTTAAAAAAAAAAAAATCAATTGGGAAAAATAATAGATTTCCTAGAAAAGAACACAAGCAAAAAACTCAAAATGAAAATCCTTTATGGCAAATAAGTCAACTACTGAATATACTGACAGAATTTTCAAGAGTTCTGACCATTTCCATCATCTTCTCATAGAGGAAAAGAAGTTAATGTGGATATTATTGGTGGTGGTGTTTACTCGCTCAGTCATGTCCAGCTCTTTGCAACCCCATGGACTGTAGCCCGCCTCTGTCCATGGGATTTCCCAGACAAGAACACTGGAGTGGGTTGCCATTTGCTTCTCCAGAGGATCTTCTGACCCAGGGATCAAACCTGCATCTCCTGCACTGGCAGGCAGGTTCTTTACCACTGAGCCACAAAGAAAACCCTAATATGCCTGTAGTTCCTATTGAATATAAGGAGCATTTCTTAGCTAACATCTTGCATCATACCCTGTGCTTGGACACTGCACTGAATGCTTAACATACATGATCTCATTTGATGATCACCCCTGATGGCTCAGACGGTAAAGAATCCACCTGCCAATGCAGGAGACCAGGATTCAATTCTTGGGTCGGGAAGTCCCCTGGAGGAGGAAATTGCAACCCACTCCAGTATTCGTGCCTGGAGAATCCCATGGACAGAGGAACCTCGTGGGCTACAGTCCGTGGGGTTACAAAGAGTTAGACACGACTGAGCGTTTAACACTTTTACTTAATCCTGCAGAGTAGATATTTTAAGATGTGGAAGCAGAGCCCTGGGTTAAGTAACTTGTTGTGACTCAAGGCGCCTACCCTATAGCCATCAGGTATAACATAGGTTATCTCCCAGAAGACTAAGGCAAAGTCTAGTCCATTTAGGGAGGAACAAGGCTAAATTCCTTTCTCCATGGTGAGATGGAAAAAAGGGATAGATGGGGGGCTTTTTTCCCTGATGGTTGAGACATTTTGAAGAAAGATTGACCCTTCTAGGTGAGTAGCTGGATAGAGGGGTTAAGTGGCAAGGAGGCTTCAGAATCAGTGCTTCTAGACTTGGGGAAAGGGTGCAGAACTGTGGCACCAGCATGGACGCAGGGGATGCTGGCTTGAGAGGGATGATAAAGGGAAGTTGGGGCAGTTACATGGAGGCATCTGTCCCACAGGTAGCTGGAGCTAAAAGCAGTGTTCAGGAAAGAGAACATATTTGGATTTTTTGTGATAGACATTGCACTTTCTCCCATGAAGGGCTTCCCTTTGGCTCAGACAGTAGAGAATCCTCCTGCAACACAGGAGACCCAGGTTCGATCCCTGGGTTGGGAAGATCCCCTGGAGAAGGGAATGGCTACCCACTCCAGTATTCTTGCCTGAAGAATCCCATGGACAGAGGAGCCTGGTGGGCTACAGTCCATGGGGTCACAGAGTCGGACACAAAGTTGAAGCGTTTCTATGAAGGTTCCCAAGAGGCAGTTGGAACTGAAAGCAACATTCAGGAAAGAGAACATACTTGCATTTGTTATGATAGACGTTGCCCTTTCTCCCGTCCATCATCTTATTTCATCTCATAGCAATCTTTTGGAAACGTTATCATCAATTCCCATATTATAGATGAAGGAAATGGAGGTTCAGAGAGGTGAACGGTCTTTCAGTTCAGGTTCAGAGAGGTCACAGAGCTAGTGAAGAAAATGAGCTTGCTTGTCAACAGGGCGCTGACTGACTTTTTTGCATTTCTTCTTGTCCAGTAAACATTTTATTGCCTCTTTAGATTATAGTCATTCGATGCCTGCAGCTTCCAGCAGCATCACTTGTTGTCTTTCATTTGCTAGAAGGGTCTTAAATAAAATAGCTGGCCAGTTTTTGTGCATTTATAATGTTGTGGAGATTTTCAATGGGGCCTGGGTATTCTAAAGAGGTTAAATAGGAAAGGGATTGATTTCATTTGTAATGAATAATTGTGAGTAAAATAGGTACCGTGCTCCACATTCAAAGAAGCCAGAAAGCTTCTATTGATAACTGTGGGGAGAAAGCAGATAATACAAACAACTCCAAATTTTAAACATGAGCGTATTTGAATTTTATTTTTGAATGCAGATGTGATTGATCATTTGTTTTGCAGGCAAGGCTTTAGTCCAGTTAGGGGGAAAAACATCAATGCACTCATATCAATTATTTTCTAGAAGAAGTTTTAGAGACTTACTAATAGTAAACTTTCTAAGCAGCTGAGACTTGAAATTCCTCTTTAATGGAGGTGGGGCAAGGAGTCAGAGCTTGTTGCACACAGCATCTTTGCTGCAGTTGACTGGCACCTGTGTTGCCCGAAGTAATCCAGGAAAGAAGTCAAGGGAAGAAAGTGTGCCTTTTTAATACAGAAGAAAATACCACCTCAGTGAAGGAAGTGTCCTTCTCAAGAGAGAATTCATCACTTCAGCCTCCAGTATTTATCGGTCACGCAGTGAGTCAGGCCCTGGTCTGAGTTCTTTGAATGTGAGAACTCCCAGCAAGTCTATATGGGCTGATTTGTTGTTTATTCACCAAATCGTGTCCAACTCTTTGCGACCCCGTGGGCTGCAACCCGCCAGGCTCCTCTGTCCAGGGGATTTCCCAGGCAAGAATACTGGAGTGGGAGTGGGTAGCCTTCTCCAGGGGATCTTCCCGACCCAGGGATGGAACTCGGGTCTCTTGCATGGGCAGGTAGGTTCTTTACCACTGTGTCACCTGGGAAGCCCATGTGGGCTGAGGACTGGTATTCTCACTGTAGAGATGGGAGAACTGAGGCACAGCTGGAGGGTGAAGGAGCCAGGATTCCCACTCCAGCAGCCGGGACCCCAAGCCTGTGCCCTCAGCAGCCATAAGGGGAGGTCATTTGGTGCCTGGAAGTGGTTCATGGCTGGCGATGACTTTCTTTGGCCTGCTTCAGCCTGCTTGCTGGGCACTGCCTGATCCCATGCCATTTCCCTAACGGCCCCATGAAATAGAGTTCATTATTACCTCCATTTTCTTAAAGAGGAAACCAAAGCTTAGAAAATTGAATATCTTCCTTAAAGTCACCGGTCCCCAAACGCCAGAAGTCTCTCCCTGGCTTCTGCAACATCAAAGTCAATCATCGGTTGACTGCCCAGTGGTCAGGGCTGTAGTCTAAAGTGCTGGATGGGATGCCTCCAAGTACAGAGAAATGAGCAAAGCCTGTCTTCTCTTCCGTCTTTGACCGGCTTTTTATAAGAGCCTTCCCTTCATGGCATATCCAAGAAGTCCTGCCTAGAGGGGGGGGATTCCCTTCTTCTCAGACCCTAAATTGAATAAAAGAATCTAAAACCCGTCCCTGACATCTCCTGCTGCAAGCTGTCGACTTGACCGTGTGCCTCTTTCGGAGGGCAGCGGCATTCTTCCAGGGCGAGTGTAAACTGTTCTCATTGAATGAATACCTGATTAAGTTAATGGTGCTGAGCCAGGGCGAGGAGGAGCGATTTGGCAGCCGAATTCCTGGCAGCTCATTCAACGTCCTTAATGTTCCACCGGCTTCGTGCTGGGCCGCCTGTGAGCCCCCGGGAGGGGCCGCCGGTAATTACTCAGCGTTTTGATTGAAAACAGCTGCAGGTAGCGCGTCATCCCATTGTCCGTTTCGCTGGTGATTGGAAATGACTGGGGGCATCTTGGTCTCCACTGCGCAGCCTCACTCCGGGGAGTGGGGGTTGGGGATGCGGGGAACAAGGTAGAGAGTAGGTTTCCCACTTGCTCCGCTTTTCAAAATGAACCATTCATCTTTTGAGGGTCAGAACTCAGCCACCCATTCAGTGAGTGTGAGTCAGAGCCCTAATTCTAAAACAAACGTTTATTTCAGGGAGAATTCTTATCTTGGCTGATCCTCACTAGCTCCTCTCCCTGTTCTTTCTATGCTGTATTTAAGCTGGTTTCAATAAGATCACTGTCCTTGTAAGCACGTATTCCTTCCAGTAAATCCAAAGAGGATCCTCGGCATTCCCCTGGGATAAATGGGGGACAATCTGGACATAGTTTCGGATCATGGGATGTGGATTTTTAGAGGTTAAAGAGGCTGCAGCTTCACTCCGGGAAGTATCCAGGGTTCATAATCTCACGTGAGAATCTGCGCTTAGAAATGGAATCTCTCAGGCCAGATGCTTTTTAGATACACAGTATTTACGTCCCTCTGTCATGAGTTTCACTTTCCATCCAACACCGCATGATCACGTCCAGAACTTTAGAAGAAGATCCAAAAACACTTTGCCTTTTAGAAGCCAGCAGCGAACAGCAATAGACAGACACAGGATGAGAACAGTCAGCCGATGAAGAAAGGACAGCAGCCCGAGCGTCCCACAGGGTTATGAAATTCAATCTGCCTCCAGCACAGGGAGCTGACCGTCTAGTGAAAAAGATGCATGGAAGTAAGCAAAGAATGCAGTGAACAGGTTACATAAGTGATGGCGAGCCTCAGAAAAAGGGCTGTGCAACGCTGCCTTGCCTTAAGTGGCTTTGTTATGATTTTAGGGGATGATTCCTATAGATGGTGGGCTTCCCTAGTGGCTCAGATGGTAAAGAATCCACCTGCAATGCAGGAGGCCCGGGTTCGATCCCTGGGTCGGGAAGATCCCCTGGAGAAGGGCATGGCAACCCACTCCAGTATTCTTGCCTGGAGAATCCCACGGACAGAGGAGCCTGGTGGGCTACAGTCCACAGGGTGGCAAAGAGTTGGACACGACTGAGCAACTCACACACACACACACAGTAGATGGTAGAGATCAGGGGCAGGAGTGGGGATGAGGTTTAGGGAGAGAGAGGGAGCGTTTCAGTTTAGGAAAGGGAAAATTCGGGAGATGTCTGACGTCGAGAGCTGCACAACAATGTGAGCGTACTTAGTGTCACTGAAATGCACAGTTAAATATGATTAAAATAGTATGCTTTGTATTAGGGGACTTTTACCACAATTTAAAAAAAAAAATCAACCAAGGAAGAAGCATATAGGGCAGAGATCTGGAGGGGGTCCAAACCTGGGGCTTCCGTCCTCTCCCCGGGCGGGGCGGGGCATGGAGGGTGGCGGGGTTCTCCCACCCCTTCAGTGTGACAGCTCACGAGTACAGCCACCCACCGAGGCTTCCTCGCGCCCTGGTGTCTGGAGACTCATTGCAGCTCAGTCGCAAACCAAGGACATGGCTGCTCTTGACTCCCAGCTCCTCCCGGAGGTTAGGCGAGTACCGTTAGTACCTCCTCCAGAGGCTGGCACTGTTACCGCCTGCGGCCCAAGCACCCATCATAAATGATATTTTAGACTATCCAGTGGTCAAAGCCCCCAGGCAAACACAGTCCCACAGGCAGGACATTCCAGAGGCCTAAAGGTCACCTCCCACTAGCCAAAGACAATGATGAGAAGTCTCTTTGGGTGAGATTAATCCTGCACTATATACCAGCAGCTCACTGCATAATCTGAGCACTGGGACCCAGATGTTTGTATCAGATGAACCAAGATTTTCATCTTATTTCTGTCACTTATGAGACCTGAGACTCGTGTGTGGATGCTCAGTCGTGTCTGACTCTCTGTGACCCCGTGGACTGTAGCCCATCAGGCTCCTCCATCCATGGGTTTCTCCAGGCAAGAAGACTGGAGTGCCATTTCCTCCTTCAGGGGATCTTCTGGACCCAGGGATCAAACCCAGGTCTTCTGCATTGCAGGCAAGTTCATTACTAACTGCACCACCTGGGAAGCCCTTCATGGAACCTTAGGGGACTCATTTAACATGCTGAGCCTCAGTGTCCTGGTCTTTACAATGGGATGAGCACACACTGATGTAGCTTGCAGGAAACGTTTTGCTCTATTTTCCTCACACACACAAAAATAGCCTCAGTGGCTTCTGTCATAACCCGCTTTGCTTGGGGACACTGGGTCCCAGGAGGCCTCACGGCCTTTGTCACTAAGAAGATGGCAGAGTGGTACAGTGTCCCAGAGACTAGAAGACAACCACAGGGGGGGACGCTGCCGTGGAACTCCCGGGGGTAATGACTTGTTAGTTCATGGTTATCTAGAACGTCCCACTGTCCTTCGACTCAGCCACATCCCAGGGCAGCAGATGCCTCAAGACCCTCTCAGGATGCCTCAGTTCCAGAAAGGCATTTTTCTGACCTGATGGGGATTTTCATGTTTTCCGATTGTCAGCGTGAGAGCCCCCCGGGGGCCCTGGTCACTGGTGGGATCTGACCAAGCCTCCTCCAGCGCCTGCTGGCCCTTTGCTGTGTGGTGTGTAGCGGAGCTGCTGAGAGCGTGTGTCAGAAGACAGCTGGCAGCCTTCCCCGTGGGGTAGGGAGAGAAGGTTCCGCGTTTCCCCACCAGGCCTTTGGGGAATTACTCATCTTCGTGTTGTGGAAAAGCAGACCACGTGGAACCAGGAAGCATCACGCTTAACCCTCGCTGAGACACGCCAGGCTCCAGGTTCCCGGCTCACCCTGCTGTGGACTCCGTTTGTAGAGGCTGAGCAGCTTTCGTGCTTTGGGGTGTGAATCGGGGGCCTGTGCGCTGGGAGCTGTTACCAATATAATCTCTTCTGTCAGCTGAAGAAAGTGAATAAATGCTCAAACATCCATGACTTTTTCTTATGTGAGTCACAGATGTGAGGAAAAAAAAAAAAAGACCCAGATGCTGGAAAGGATTGAGAGTCTGAGGGTATCGTGTTGACTTGATCATGGAACCAGGAGAGATCAGTGACAAATCAGTGTGGGTGAAAACAAGGCATTCCGCAGGAAGCATGTGCTGAGTACAGTTAGGATGGCCACCGTGTACTGAGTGTGTACATTATGCCAGGCACCAGGCGTGTTAATTCCTCCCCATTTTATAGGCAGAGATGCTCATTACAAGGTCACACAGTATTGAGACACTCTCTAAACTGGACCCCTATATAATTTGGAGTAAAATAAGGGTGACATTAAAGGAAGGGAAACGGGCAGTAGTGTGAAGCCAGGGTGTTTTTGCCATTGTTTTTTTTTTTTCAATTTGAGGGTCTTTTAAAACAAAAAAATTTTTTAAATAAAATTTTTAAAGGTTACTTTCCATTTAGTTATTACAAAAGACTGGCTCTATTCCCCATGTTGTACAGTAAATCCATGAGCCTGTCTTTACACCCACCAGCTGTATCTCCCCTTCTACCACCTCTATGTTCCCTTTCCTTCCTCCCCACTGCTAACCACCAGTTTGTTCTCCCTATCTGTGAGTCTGCGTCTTTTATGTTGTATTCATCGGTTGGTCGTATTTTCTAGATTCCACATATAAGAAGTATCATTCTGCATTTGTCTTTCTCTGACTTAGTTCACGTAGCATAATGCCCTCTGAGTCCATCCATGTTGTTGCCAATGGCAAAATTTCATTCTTTTTCATGGCTGAGTAATATTCCATCATATGTATATACCACATCTTCTTCATCCATTCATCTGTTAAGGGATACTTCGGTTGCTTCCACATCTTAGCAATTGTAAATAATACTGGTGTGAATATTAGGGTGCGTGTATCTTTCCAAATTAGTGTTTTTGCTTTTTTGCCTGCAATGTATGCCCAGGAGTGGGATTGCTGGATCATATCACTTTTAGTTCTTTGCGGAACCTCCATACTGTTTGTTATAATGCATGTGAGTGCTCAGCCACTCCACTCTTTGCAACTCTAGCCTGCCAGACTCCTCTGTCCGTGGGATTTCCCGGCAAGAATACTGGAGCGGGTTGCTATTTCCCTCTCCAGGGGTTTGTCATGATGGCTGCACCAACTTACATTCCCACCAGCAGTGCACGAGGGTTTCCTTTTCTCTACACCGTCGCCAGTGTTTGTTACTTGTGGATGAAGCCAGACTTTGACCTTGTCCTTTACCTCCACCCCAGGAGTAGGCTATTCTTCCTACTGCTCCTCCTTATTAGTACTAGTAAGAATATGCATGTTACCTTCCTATCAGTGATAACATTTTATCCCGATACTCCAAAGATGCCAGTGGAAGTGAGTGCAGAATGACTTCCATAGTGAGATTTTTCACTGCCGTGCTAATAAGCACATTCAGTTGAGAGTCAAAAATAACTTGTCTTCTAACCCCAGTTCTCACCGTGTTACTATGGCCGGTTCTTTGCACCTTATGGCCACAGTCCCTCTGTCCTTAAAGCGGTTCACTCTGGCGTGGGGTGCAAACTGCTGCAGGGTTGTGGAAAGCACCCAGGGAACTGTTCGCAGCCTTCGGTGGGTAAATGGAGATTTGGGTGTCGCTCCCGGGGTAGCTTACCTGCCACACAGGACACTTGAGAGCAGAAAGGTATTTGCTCACACATGGAACCAGGAAAGGTCTTGACAGAAAGGCATTTCCAGCTTTTCTTAAAAACGTCTTTTGGACAGCTCATTTGGGACCGCTTTCAATCCAGATGGTGATCCCTCCAAGTGATTATTTTTCCATCTTCAGCCTTTCCAGGAATTCCAGCACGGGCAGGCTGCCAGGGGACACTGGCTGCCCAGATGCTGCAGCGACATCCCACATGAGCCAGGGACAGGCCAGCCCAGCTGCGGGCTTGGGCCCTCCTCTCTCGGCCTGGCCTCCTGCAGAGAGACGTGGACCATATCCCCATACCGTGGGCCCCACCCACAGGACAGACCTCCCTGTTTTTCCAGAGGTGGCAGAACCCACTAGAAACGCTCCCAGTGCCACACCGTCATCACGTGGACGCGATACGGGTATGGCAGGAGCCAGGAGCCGAAGAAAGCTTCACCCAGGCCTGATGAAGCCTGTCGCTCTGTGATGCAGACAGGAGAAGCAGATGCCGGAGCCCGACGTAGGGAGGAGGGTGATGGGGGTTAGCTCCACACCGAGCAGAGTTCAGGGGAAGGACAGCGGAGCAGCCCTGTGTCTGGAGCAGTCCCCTCTGCATCTCCATGAGGAGGTGGATTTTAATCAGAACAAAGACTCTGAGTTTGTTGCCCTCAGAGCTTCCCTGAGCCCAGGGAGCCCCCAAATGCAGCTGTGTTCTTGTGGGTAGACTTAAATTTTTGAATTAACATATGACATTGAGTGATTGTATTCATTGCCCCCAAGTCCCCACGACTCTAGCCCGCCAGACTCCTCTGTCCATGGGATTCTCCACGCAAGAATCCTGGAGAGGGTTGCCATTCTTTCCTCCGGGGGATCTTCCTGGCCCAGGGATCAAATCTGGGTCCCCTTCATTGCAGGCAGGTTTTTTACCATCTGAGCCACCAGGGAAGCCCCTATAGATAAACAGGCCACCCCAAAACTATTATTCTTGGTTCTAATAGAAGGAATGGGACTGTTTTCTCCTGCCGATCCACATTCCCCTGAAATCCCAGTGTGGATGGTAGTGGCAGACCAGGGCCTCCCCGGCCCTGTGTGGCGTGCATCACTGCTCTGACTGAATGAAGGGTCCTGCACCCTGATACAGACTCTGGTACCAAACTTGCTTTTGGTGACCCTAGAGGGGGAGAGAGAGCTTGTTAACTGCATGATGGTATCCATGGTTCTCCACGCCTGATCTGGAGGACTTGCCCTCTGGGGGAAGTTTCAGCACTGCTGTGCCCTGGATCACCACTAGGTGGGAGTGTTGAGCTTGGTGCTGGGTGAGGCTGAGGGTCGGTCCCTGGCTCCCTTGCCTGGAAAGTCTGAAGATCGCGCTCTCTTCCTTATTCAATTCGGCCTCTAACCTGGAATGCCACACCTGCTGCAGCCCATGATTAGAGCTAGGAGGGATGCCGCGGTGCCCTTGACATCATCTCCCCCTCTGATCCCTTTGCATTCTCTTTTCCACATGGGACCATCAGCAAGTGTCTCTAAACGCTGCCTCAGTGCTTAGGATGGCACGGGGATTCCCTACCTCATGCAGCCCAGCCCATTTGACCAGTTCTGATTAGTTTCTAATGTCTACTGTATACAGTCGTCCATCAGTATCTGCAGGGGTTTGGTTCCAGGAGCCCCTGATGCCCAAGTCCCATGTCAGCCCGCCATAGAAGTGGTTCTGCATTCTGGAATTCAGCCAACCGCAGGTTATGTCGTACTGCGATACAGGAGACCTGGGTTCGATCCCTGGATCAGGAAGATCCCCTGGAGGAAGGCATGGCAACCCTCTCCACTATCCTTGCCTGGAGAATCCCAGGGACAGAGGAGACTGGTGGGCTACAGTCCGTGGGGTCGCAAAGAGTTGGACGGGACTGAACTGACTGAGCACAGCACACAGCAGGTCTTTATTAAAAAAAAAATCCCCATATAAATGGACCTGTGCAATTCAAACTCACGTTTTTCAAGGCCAAAGTGTCTATCAATGTAATTTGGAGCTCAGCTCTGTTCTGCTGTCTTTCACGGATGGGCCTTCGTAGATCTGAGCATCACATCTCTGCTCCGGCTTTTTCTATCCTTCCCCAGACCATACATCTTCAGTTGCTGCCGCTGTTACTTACCTTTCTTGGGTCCAGACCTCCCGCTAACCCCATCACTCCATCCTGGGCATGCCTGCCAGTATCCCCTTGCCTCAGGACTTTGTGACCTTAACCAATGCTGTATGCTATTGCAGTATTTATTTTGTTACTGAGAATACTGTGCTTTTTAAATGAAGCTATACCAACTCTTGCCTGGAGAATCCCATGGATGGAGGAGCCTGGTGGGCTGCAGTCCATGGGATCGCTAGGAATCGGACACGACTAAGCGACTTCACTTTCACTTTTCACTTTCATGCGTTGGAGAAGGAAATGGCAACCCACTCCAGTGTTCTTGCCTGGAGAATCCCAGGGACGGCGGAGCCTGGTGGGTTGCCGTCTATGGGGTCTCACGGAGTCAGACATGACTGAAGCAACTTAGCAGCAGCAGCATACCAACTTTTAGGCACCAAACCCAACAGCTGGTTCATATTGAATGGATAGTCAAACAGAAAATTCCTGGGCTGTTTGAAATGAACTATTCTTCAACCGGATCTCTCTAACCCTGCTATTAATTGAGCTATTGAAACCAAGGGTAGGGCATTTACTTATTCTTGTTCATTTTAGTATTTTTGGCTTTGTGCCATCACTTCCAGCTTCTTAGGATATATTTGAATATTAATTGCAGGTAATATATTAAGCCAGCTTCCCGATAGCTCAGTTGGGAAAGAATCCGCCTGCAATGCAGGAGGCCCCGGTTTGATTCCTGGGTCAGGAAGATCTGCTGGAGAAGGAATAGGCTATCCACTCCAGTATTCAGTATAATATAGTAAGCACCCCTTCCAGCCTTCTGTTGCCTTGAAATATGATAACCAAACCACTTAATAAAATGTTGAACAGAATAGAACTGAAAATAGAGTTCTTGCATACCCTTTGCCCCACACTGACATTGAACAGTTAAGGTCCACGATACAGACTGGAAACTGTTTGATGAGTGACTATGTGATACACTTCCTTTGAGGTACGCTTGCTCAGTCAGCCTTGAGGATATCTAATTGTGCTGCCATCCAGCACACCTTTCTCCATTTTGGAAATTTCAAGCATGTCAGAGTTGGGCCTACTTTTAACATTTAACCTAAACAAAGTGCATTCTGCCTTTGCACTACACAGACCAACCTGTTTAATAATTCAGTAAAACAAGAGATTTGCATGCCAGGACTTCAAGAATCCTTGCCAAGCCCTAGTGACCCCTCCCATCGGGTCTAGGCGTTCTGTCTTTTAAATGGTCGCATGGTTTTTCCAGAACTGACACAGGTTCACCAGGCTTTATTTCCTCCTCTTTAAAACGAAAACTATGTATCTGTTGTGCATGGACATTACAAGCCAGTCATGGGTTTCCCTCAAACTGAGAAACTCACAGGATGGAGGGTGCTGGGCAGAGCAACCCAGTGTATCGCCCTGACCTTGGGATGCATGTTTAGGACTGTTTGTATCAGATTCTAGGCGTGTTTTCTATTCAGAGCAGTTAGTTCGTATTTACGGGACTTGGAATCAGTAGGGATCATCTCATTTTCCTGTCACTTCTGAAACAAGCTGAATCCATGGTAATGGGTAGGGGGGGTTACAAGGATTTTTGAATGATAGCAAAGACAGAAGTGTCTTCCTTTATTAAAGTTTGCTTTTCCTCCCAGAGATGACTGAATCATATGTATAATTTACAATAATAGTCTTTTTAAAGTGTGTTTCCTTAGAGTTTTCGAAGACAGAAAGAACCAGAAGAAAAGGAGCATCTGTTATTTAGAACTGTATCAAGTTTAGGCGACCCCAAAGGGAACAGCTGAGTTCTCCCTAAATGTTCCTGTATGTGCTTAGTCGTTTCCGACTCTTTTGCGACCCCGTGGACTATAGACCACCAGGCTCCTCTGTCCATGGGATTTCCCAGGCAAGAATACTGGAGTGGATTGCCATTCCATTCTCCAGGGGATCTTTCCGACCCAGGGATTGAACCCAGATCTCCTGCGTTGCAGGCGGATTCTTTATTGTCTGAGCCGCCAGGGGAATAACCCTGAATATTAGCTGCTTGTCTCCAAGGCGCCATCAGTTGTCTGCTCACAGAACCTAGTTTGGTTCCCCAGCACCTACTCCATTAGAAAGAGGCTGAGATGTCTACTCAGGAGCTTAGGTGTACAGGCTGAGTTTCTCACCCCTTGCTGTGCATATGAATCATCTTGGGATTTTGTTAAAATGCAGACTCTGAATCAGGAGCTTTGGGTAGGACCTGAGTCTCTGCATTTCTAAAGCTGCTGGGGGAGCTGATCTGAGGACCACACTTGGAATAGCAAGGCCATATGCCACTGAGCTAAATTTTAAGATACTGATGGAGAGAGCGACATAAATGTAGATGTGAAGATGCTTAAGATGACTCTATTCACAACAGTGATTAGCAGGCAAATCATACGTAGTAAACCCTATATAAATTTGTCTTGATCCATCTATTGACCCCTGTTCACTTCCCCTTTCCTAATAATAATGTTTAAACATGATCCACCTGTGTGGCTCTTTGGTAACTTTGCAGTTATATAATCGTGCTCAGCCCTGTTTCTGTTGTGGCAGGTGCATCCCGGAGGCACACACCTCCTGTGGGGGACTCAGGTGAACGAACCATTGGTGTATTTCAGAACCGAAAAGGCAATTAGGGACATGAAGCCCATTTGTCTGCAGCTAGAAAGAAGCCCTAAAAGCAGACATCCACTCTCCTTTCTTTTTCTCTTCTTCCTACTCTCTCTCTTTCTCCCTTTCCCCTCCTGTACTTTCTACCTTCATTGTTTTATCTCTCCGTTTTTGTGTTTTTTTTTTTTTTTTTTTTCATCCCGTGAACTATCATCCAATGTACCAGGGACACGGTGGCGTCCTGTGGTGCCCTCTCGTGGTTCACTGAAAATACAGCTAGACACAGTCCCTACTCTCACAATGACTTCCCCTGCTGAGAGATACAGACGGCACAGAGAGCCAGTGAAGCGCAGAATAGGGACACGTGCCCCAGAATTACAGCGACCCAAGTCTGTAGCTGCTGGTAAATAGGAAATACAGTCCTTCTAAATGCAAGAGGGTGAGTCGAAATTTACATCAGTCTGGTCCCAGGGTTGCTCCAGTTAATCTTTGTATCCTTGACTTAGTCTCAGTTATTATCTGGAAAAGATGTTTATCAATGGACCACTTTTCAGAAGAGTGCATTTGAATTTGTGTGCTAAGGCCGATATGTTTTTAGTGGTCCATTAGCAGAAAAAGCAGCCATGGAATCTATAATGAGATCTTTAAGGCCAACAAAGCCACCCAGTGTCTCTCAAAACAAACAGAACAACAGTGTATATAAACCAAGGCACTGCTAAGAACCAAGTCGGCATTGTTTTTTCAGATTCACTGAAACTGAGTTCTGTTTTAAAAAGTACCTTCAGAGGAGTTTTCTAGTTTTGTGTACGGTGCATCCCATTGTGCAGCAATTTCACATTTGCATTGCTAATGGACCTCTTTGCAAACGTGTTTGACATTTTGCTTGGCTTTGAAAGGACTTTTATGCTGCTATTTTTTCCTTCCCTAGAGCTGCCTTGGGCTAATTAACCTATTCCCTTACTGGCTGGGCTGCTATATGCAAATACTCTCATTCTGGATTCTGACACACTACTCTTACATGAACATCCCTAATGAAATCCTGTGGGGTTTTATTGGAGCAGTGCTACTGTGGGGCCAGCAGGGGGCGCATGGAGCAGTTCATGTTGAGTCCATCTCCTAAATCACTTTCCTTTGCTAGTCCCAATGGGAATGCCAGTTTACGCAGTTCTCTTTCTTAGAGTAACTTGAAACCTAGAGATAAAAGATCAGCATCAACACTTTTTAAGCAGTCAAAAGCGTCAACTGTTTTCAATTTTGGTAGTTTATTCTGTCGTTTTGAAAAGAGTACTGTCATCTCAGTAGATTTGTATATATTAAGTGTAAATTACATGCTATGAACTTCCTAAGAGGTTATACCTGGTGCTTAATAAAGCTGGAGGTTGGGAGGGTAATGCTGTAAACTGCTGCCTTATTGTGTCTGTTTTAACATCAGACTATAGAAAGCAGGTCTGGGTAGGAGAAATGCTAAAACCCAGGTCCTGGAATTCCCAGAACCTGATTCAGCTACCTTCCAGGATCACAGCACAAGCCTGCTCACAGCCTGTAGGCAGCCATCACATCTGCCTCCTGTTAGCCTAGCTCCTGTTGGTTCCACTGATGATCTGCCTCTCGCCAGGTGGACATCTGCCTGCCTACACAGTTCTGGTAACAGAGTTCGGTGGTTCCCGAAAGACTGAGATAGGTGTCCGTGAAAACTGGCTCCCTACTTGTATGTCCAGGTTGAAACACACAGGCCTGATTGGTCTAGCAGAGGCTTCATCTCCAAGGTTCATGGTGGACTGGCCCTTTCCAAGAAGAGGTTGTAGAGTATGGAGAGAAAATTCAAAGAGCACTTGGAAAGGAAGTAAGAGGCAGAGATGAAGCAAGCATGTTGCCCTCATTAAGGACACTCTCAATGCCGATTATTGCATTTTTAAAAACCAAACCATGTTCCTGTTTTAACTGTCTTATAGATTCCTTTTGGCTGTTACCATATGAGTAAGCTGTACTGGGAGCTGTTTGGAAACGTGTAGAGAACATAATTATCTGGGGCTGCCTCTGCTCAGTTGGCCTGTATATAGTGTGTGTGTTTATGTCTCTGTGTGTGTTAGGCAAGAGAGAATTGTTGTAAATCCAGTATGAACCCAGAGTCACTAGAATCTTTGAGTAGGGCCTATGGCAGAGCTTCCCTGATAGCTCAGCTGGTAAAGAATCTGCCTACAATGCAGGAGACCCAGGTTCAATTCCTGGGTTGGGAAGATCCCCTGGTGAAGGGAAAGGATACCCACTCCAGTAGTCTGGTCTGGAGAATTCCATGGACTGTATAGTCCATGGAGTCGCAAAGAGTCCGACCGGACTGAGCCACTTCCACCTTCACTATGCCAGAGGAGGGCTCAGATAACCTATGAAATCCGCTGGGGACTTCCCTTCCTAAACCTGGTCCTCCCAGTGCCTGGCTCAGGGGACGGCTGATCGTTACTGGTGCCATCCTCCTTGTAGGCTTCATTTGATCCTCCAGAGACTGGGTAAAGATACAGCTGAGGAGTGGGAGGGCCATTTCTGGGAAGGAAACTGAGAAATGCATTGTTTGCCCTCCAAAAAGAAAAAGGGGCGGGGGAGGAGAAGAAGGTATTGAGAGAGAGATCTTAGAAGACTTACCAAGTCCATAAAAAAGGTTTGACTTGCTCCATGGCTTAATGATCTTCCTGATGTCCTACTCAACACGGCCAGCGTTTTACCTGCTCTGATAGTGGGGCTGGCGGCAGGATTTGGGGGGATTCACATGAATCTCGCGGGAGGGTGTTCTTTTCCGGTGTTGATGTTCTGACGCCCTGTTCCCCTGCCCCCCACCCCTTTCTCCCTCTTGGTCCCGACCCTCTGCCTTTTCCCAGATTCCAGAGCAGCTGCTGGAGGATCGCACCCACGGGGAGATGATTCCTCATGAAGAGCCTGGATCCCCTACAGAAATCAAATGTGACTTTCCGTTTATCAGACTAAAACCAGAGCCAGTCCTACAGTGAAACGGTCACCGTGGAGGGGGGACGGCGAAAAATGAAATCCAACCAAGAGCGCAGCAACGAATGCCTGCCTCCCAAGAAGCGCGAGATCCCCGCCACCAGCCGGCCGTCCTCGGAGGACAAGGCGGTGCCCAGCGACAACCACCGCGCGGAGAACGCGGCATGGCTCCCCGGCGCCCGGGGCCACGTGGGCGGGCGGCTGGGGCCGGCGGGGCCCCCGGCGGAGCTCGGTTTACAGCAGGGAATAGGTTTACACAAAGCGCTGTCCACGGGGCTGGACTACTCCCCGCCCAGCGCGCCCCGGTCCGTCCCGGCGGTGGCGTCCACCACGACGATGCCCGCGGCATACCCGCCGCCCCCGCCGTCCGGGGCCCCCGTGTCCCCGGTGCAGTACGCCCACCTGCCGCACACGTTACAGTTCATCGGGTCTTCCCAGTACAGCGGGCCCTACGCCGGCTTCATCCCTTCCCAGCTGATCTCGCCCACGGCCAGCCCGGTCACCAGCGCGGTGGCCTCGGCGGTGGGCGCCGCCACGCCCGCCCAGCGCTCCCAGCTGGAGGCCTATAGCAGCCTGCTGGCCGACATGGGCGGGCTGAGCCGAGCCTCCGGACACAAGGCTGAGCCGCCGCCACCGCCGCAGCACCTAGGCCGGACCGCGGGGCTCCTCCCCCCGGGGTCCCCACCGCCCCCCCAGCAGAGCCAGTACGTGCGCATCTCCAGCTCGCCGCAGAACGCCGCACGCCCGGCCTCGCCGCCGACCCTCCCCGTCCACCTGCACACGCACCCGACCATGATCCCACACACGCTCACCCTGGGGCCCTCCCCGCAGGTGGTCGTGCAGTACACCGACCCCGGCAGCCACTTTGTCACCCGCGAGGCCACCAAGAAGGCCGAGAGCAGCCGGCTGCAGCAGGCCATGCAGGCCAAGGAGATGCTGAACGGGGAGGTGGAGAAGGGCCGCCGGTACGGGGCGCCCCCTGCGGCCGACCTGGGCCTGGTGAAGGCGGCCGGCAAGGCGGTGCCCCACCCGTACGAGTCCAGGCACGTGGTGGTCCACCCCGGCCCCGCCGACTACAGCGTCCGCGACGCGGCGGGGGTGCGGGCCTCCGTGATGGTCCTGCCCAATAGCACCCCCGCCGCCGACCTCGAGGGGCAGCAGGTCACCCACCGGGAGAACTCGCCGTCCGCCCTCAACGACAAGAGCGGCCTGCCCCTGGGGAAGCCCGGGCACCGCTCCTACGCGCTGTCCCCGCAGCAGGCGCTGGGCCCCGAAGGCGTGAAGGCCGTCGCCACGCTGTCCCCGCACACGGTCATCCAGACCACACACAGCGCCTCGGAGGCCCTCCCGGTCGGGCTGCCGGCCACGGCCTTCTACGCGGGCACGCAGCCGCCGGTCATCGGCTACCTGAGCGGCCAGCAGCAAGCGATCACCTACGCCGGCGGCCTGCCCCCGCACCTGGTCATCCCGGGCACCCAGCCCCTGCTCATCCCCGTGGGCAGCGCTGACCTGGAGGGGTCGGGCGCCGCCTCGGCCATCGTCACGTCGTCGCCCCAGTTTGCTGCAGTGCCTCACACGTTCGTCACCACCGCCCTGCCCAAGAGCGAGAACTTCGGCCCCGAGGCCCTGGTCACCCAGGCCGCCTACCCGGCCATGGTGCAGGCCCAGATCCACTTGCCCGTGGCGCAGTCCGTGGCCTCCCCCGCCGCCGCCGCCGCGCCCCCCACGCTGCCGCCCTACTTCATGAAAGGCTCCATCATCCAATTGGCCAACGGGGAGCTGAAGAAAGTGGAGGACCTGAAGACGGAGGACTTCATCCAGAGCGCGGAGATCAGCACCGACCTGAAGATCGACTCCAGCACGGTGGAGAGGATTGCGGACAGCCACAGCCCCGGCGTCGCCGTGATCCAGTTTGCCGTCGGGGACCACCGAGCGCAGGTAACGTTGCGTCCGCGTCACGCGGGTAGGAGGACACCGCGCCGTGCTGCCTCCCTCACCTCCTCGCGCGGTGACTTTCTTCCAAGCGGCAGACCTGTCTGCGGCTCTGGGGGTGATTGAGGGTTTTCTTTCACTTTCACTTTGTACCTAAAGGTTAGACTTCTCACGTTCCTCCAACCACCGTTCTCTAAGAGAATTAAACCCTAATGCACCCGGAAGCATCCTCTGTTTGTAGTGAATTAATTTCTCTGCTTCTCCAACGGGGGCTGGTCAGGTACCATGCTTGGGACAGTTAAGAAAGTCACCACTCGGGTTGTTTTGCTGATGTTGTTCTGTGGGTTACATGAGTAACCCTGATTAAGAAAAGCCATTTTCCACCCCCACCCTTTTTTTTTTTTTTTTTGGTCAGGAAAAGACAGTGCTGCTTCAGGGGAGAATGTTAGTCGCCCAGAGTTGCCATATCCCATTACAACATCAGTGTTTTGTTATTGTTTTTCTTTATTTATTTTGGCTGTGCCGGCTCTTAGCTGCAGCACTCGGCATCTGATCTTTAGTTGTGGCGTGTGAACTCTTAGCTGCAGTGTGTGGGATCTAGCTCCCTGACCAGGGGGTCGAACTCAGGCCCCCTGTATCAGGAGCTTGGAATCTTAGGCGCTGGACCACCAGGGAAGTCCCAACATCCATGTTTTAACATGTAGGTTTTGTTATCACTTAGGTATGGTGAGGCCAACAAAGAATACATCTGGTTATACTCCGATCCCAAGAAGAGGGGATATGCCCGGCCTCGTGGACTGACATGTGGAAGAAGCCCAGGGGCTGCTACAAGGCACTGGGAGCCAGGGGAATACATGGACAAGAGCCTTTGTTGTTGTTTCAGTGCGAAGGAGTGGGTGAGGCAGGGTAGCAAGCGTAGTTGGAATCGTTTCAGCAGGCTCTGGGTGCAGGAGCTGTCCCTAGGTGTCTGATAGTGGCCTGGAGAGTGAAAGTCCCATTCACTGAAGAGGAAGCTGGGGTGTGGGTGTTTGCTTTACACGTGAAGAACATTATCCCCAGCAGGGGAGCTGTTGGCTATGTCTAGGAATTAGCTAACGCAGGGAGGGACAGTCCCTCCAGTGTCAGCAAGACCCCAAGATGTCAAAGCATCAGATACAGAGAATAAAAGGCATGGTTCATATAATCTGGAAGGTCACGGCTGTCCCAGGTGATCTCCTGGACTTCTGATAAATAGGAACCCTCAAGGGCCAGATGCAGTCTAGCTGAGTCATGTTAAAACTAGAATTGGGATCAGCTCTTAATTTCCGTGAGTTCCTTCAGTCCACTCTTTTCCAGCTTCTTAAATCACTTGAATGCCTTTATTCCACCCGTGTGTATGGAAACGGCAGTTTCACTGCCCAGCTTGCTTAAGGTCAGGTTTGGCCCCAAAGCGGGGAACTTCCCAGGCTATAGCGCCTCAGTGCCTCTGGGAATGGGATATGACAGCACCTTCTTCAGTTTGAAATGAGTTGAAAAATGGTCATGGTGTAGCTGGTATTTGGGACAGTCAAAGATAAACAAACTAGTTAATGGTTTGAATTGTTCTTAGAATATTTTTAAAAAGATCAAGTGAGGTGGGGGAGTCTGATTTTCCAAAGCGCTTTCCAGGACTGCTTGTGAATGTCCGGATGTGGGATCTTGCACAATATCAGAGGGCCTGTGTTGCCAGGAGCTTTTAGCCCCGAAGACTTTTCTTTTTAATGGTGAGATGTCGCTGTAAACTTTGGTGAGGCCCAAGAAAAATTTCTCAGGGTTCTGATGCAAAAAAAAAAAAGCAAAAATCAGGAGATTTGGAAAAGGGCATCATTATGTAGAACTTCCTGCCCACATCTAAGTTTCTGCTCCCTCTCCACTTCCTACGTGGATTAGGAGTGGGTGGATCCTCATTGAAAAAAGAATGAGCTGACTTACTAGCAAAGTTGTCTTTTAACAGACCCTAAGTGAAGCCTGGGAAATAAACAAGAAGGAAAAGTAAATGGTGTTTGGTTTTTTTTTCATGATCCTTTTAATCCTTAAAGCACTACTGTAAACAGAGGTAAGCAGAGGAAGAGGGGTCATTTTGAAATGCAACTATCTCCTGCCCAGCACCTCTTTTCAGCTTTCAGTAAAGAACAGCTCTGAGCTGCAGGCTCATCTCCAAGGCCGTGGGCGCCCCCATAGACCGGAGCCTCACAGACCTCTAGGCAGTGCTGAGGGAGGTAGCATCTCTGCGTGCTCCTCCCGCCTGATCCTCCGCAGAGCGAATGCTTAAACTCTCGAGAAATTGGCTTCCGAGTGTGAAGTCTCATTTCCTTCCCATCGCCAGGCCACCGTTCTCTTTGCTGACGGCCAAGGTGCAAATTAGAAGGTAGCGGGTTTGTCAGGGCCTGTTTGCAGGCTTGTGAGGCCGCCCCTGTGTGGCGAGGCCGCCCCTGTGTGGCCCGGCCACCCTCTGGGAAGGACTCAAAAGGGTGGCTGGGGTTCCAAGCTGCAGAAACACAAGTGCAGGGCCCGGCACGCCAGCGATGTGTCACTTTACTCAGAAGCCTATCAGAAACAGGCTGACATCATCCCAGCTAAAATACTCCACCAGCTGTGTTTGCCACAAGCGACGGGGGCAGAGTCAGCCGAGAATCAGAGAAAGCGAGAGGGGGAGAGGGGTGGCGAGGGAGAAGGAAGGTCCAGATTTAATTTACACTCTAAGGGCTGAGGGCTTCCCTTCCTCCTCAGGGGGATCTCTGAGGGGTTTTCTCCCCAGGCCTGGAGATCCGGTCTCGGTCTTCTCAATGATTAGAAATCTCTCAACACTTGCACCCATTAGGGAGGTTGAGAGATGTGCAGAGTGTTTTCACTTAATTAGCCAAATCACAGATTTGATTGGGGAAGTTGTGGGAGGAAGGGGGTGGTTTTCTAAAGGACGGATGGCTTTGTGACCCCAGGTGTAAATCCTGCACGGAGGCAGGACCACAGGGACACTTGACTTCATAATCTACCACAGGCGTCCCTGGTGAATGCGGTGTGGCTGGTGGGAGAAGCCCTAAGCTTGGGGTCTGGACAGTGGCAGGACAAAAATGGTCTCACTTCTCTATGAGCTAGGGTTTTTCTCATCACTAAAATGGGAAAATGATTCCTTATACAAGATCATATCTTCAGCATCCTCTTTGTTTTTGTATTCCTTTGCTTTCCTGCCGTGCAGAACAGCCCTTGTAAAATTTACTAGCATCCACTAAACAAAAAAAAGGGGGGGGTATACAGGGAAAGTTACCTGACTTTATGCTAATAATCAGCATATAGATCCAGTGAGAAGGAAAGCCACTCTCTATGGAAACAAGGGAATTTTCACTGAGGGATTATTTTCAGGAGCCGAATTCCTAATTATTATTGTGAAAAGAGACCTTCAGGGTGGTGGATCTGAGGCTCCCCGTGAGGCAGTGTAGGAGAAGACTGCTTTTGCATATCTGTCCCCATCCCTGTGGCTTTGTCGTTCCCAGAGCTGTATTTCTTGGCCCAGGCAAAGTATCCTTGCATCCCAGTTCCGCCCAGGCTGGTTCTCCTCCAGGAGAATTGAAGGATCTCAGGCACTGTCTTTCAGCCTGTGTGCACCACCCGAAGCCTCTCGGTAGCCACCCGTGGCCTCCTGAGTCTATGGTGAGCCCAGAAGGGATCCTGAGATGATAATAACATCCACTGGGGGGCCCGTGTGAAACAGCTGGAGAGCGGAGCATCGTCCGCTTGGGTGGGAAGCAGGTTAACTGGTCAGAAAATGCAAGACCTGGAGCTGAAAAGACCCGAGGCCGAATCTGTCCTCCACCTCCGGAGCTTTGGGACTTGGTGCAAATCACAAACAGACTAGTGCACACACGCTTCATGGTGCAAATGACACATGTGCCTTCCATCCGGCTCGTGTTGTAGTGTGAAGAATGAAAGGAAAGTGAAACCAGGGTGTTAGCCGCTCAGTGGTGTTCCTCTTTGCAACCCCATGGACTGTAGCCTGCCGGGCTCCCTCTGTCCATGGAATTCTCCAGGCAAGCATACTGGAGTGGGTTGCCATTTCCTTCTCCAGGGGATCTTCTCAACCCAGGGATTGAACCTGGGTCTCCTGCACTGCAGGCGGATTCTCTACCGGCTGAGCCACTGGGGAAGAAAGGAAATTCGTACAGAAGAACCAGTTCAGTCGGTAGTGGATAGTAGGTCCCCAGCAGTGTTAGTTTCCCTTCCTTGCTTCCGCTTGGGTGGGACTTTGACCCTAAGAAGAGAAAGGTTAGGCCCTGAAAAGTGAATGAGTAAAAGGCTTCATGCTCTTACAAGAGCTTTTGGAAGGAGGGACAGTTTAGAAAAGTCTGGAAGGAAGGCTGAACTTTTCTGGTGAGCCTCATAAGCCATTTCACTCTGCCTGTGTTCTTGCGGCATATTCCCAGGAGAGGTCCAGGAGCATCCCTCGCCATCGTGATTCTGTGAAGGAAGTGCCATGACCTCACGCTGGTCTGCGTGCACGCAACACTGTCTGGTTTTCCTGAGTGTGAGCTGGACTGGAGGGGTCATTTGATGGTCGAGCCCTGCACATCAGTGACCAGTGCAGAAATGGGCTCATGCACCTCTCCTTTGCAGAAAGGATCTGGGCACCATGCCCACTGAGGGACCCCCAGCCTGGGACGGCCCCACTGGGGGAGCCCTGGTCTTCCATCTTTGCAGCCTCCGCAGCCCTCCATCTCATGCTCCCCAGGCTTGACTTTTCTGAAGAGTACACAGCATTTTGTCAGTACGATTTATCCGTGATGAGGCTGCTTTTTTTCCCTTCGTTCTGGGCTCTGTCTCTCATTACGGCTGTCTGTCGCCTCCCAGAGTCAGGAGCTGCCTGCTTCCTTTTACCTCCTTGGTGGCAGCTTAATATTCCATGTCATTTTCTTCTCCCAACTCGTGTGTGTGTGCATACGTGTGTGTGCACACACACACCCCTACAGCATGTTACAATGACATGCTCACTGTACATCTACTGTTTCTTCCATTCCACTATTTTTTCATTTGACCGCTGTGTTTTGTGGGCCATCAGTGTCTGCCTTATGCATTTAATGGGTTAGCTGGTGCCTAAAAATAGCCAGAGCCCCCCTGCAGGCAGCTCAGACGCCTGTATAGCCCCTGAGCAGCCAAAGCAGACTGACTTGCCAAACGTTTTACACGTGGGGCTTGGTGGATGTGAACCCTGATGAATCAGAAAATGGGTAGTGGCTGCCCTCGATGCAAAGCTCATTACTGGCCCTGGGGTCCTCCCAGCTCTAATGCCAGAAAGGCTCCAGCAGAGAAGCAATATCAAACGCATTGTTCTTCGTCTGTGTTCCCTCCCATTCCCCCCAGAAGAAGAAAAATGCTCTGCTTTAGCATGTGTGTGATATAAGTGCCCCGAGCTTGGGGGTCTTACATGTGTTATTGAAGCAGATTATCTGGGACCATTGTAGCTTATAGCTTTCTTTTTTTTTTAAGTAGACTTTATTGTTGAAAATAGTTTTAGCAGAAAGTACAGAGTTCCCAGACACCTCGAGTTTCCCGTTATTAAAATCTTGCATTTTAATGGTGCATGTGTGACTTGTAATTGATGAGCTAATGTTGATGCATTATTATTAACTAAAGTCCATACTTTATATTAGGATTTACTCTGCTCTACATGCTGTAGGTTTTGAGAAATGTGTAATATCACATATCCAGCCTTCCAGTGTCCTAGAAGGTCGTTTCCCCGCCCTAAAGATCCTTCATGCTTTACCTGTGGGTACTCCCCACCCCACTCCTGACCCTGGCAATCACTCATCTGTTTCCATCTCTGGAATTCTCCCTTTTCTAGAACGTCATGCAGTTGGACTCCTATAGTGTGTCGCCTTTCAGACTTCTCTCACTCGGGAACATAAATTTACAGTACCTTCATGTTGTTCTGTGGCTTTGAAAGCTCATTTCCTTATAGCACTGAATAGTGCACGTTTGTTCTTTAAGGCACGCATTTTCAGACCCTGGTAGGGAGGGAAGGCAACTGGGACAGACCCATGTGCCCCAGAGCTGCCCTGGTCACCTGCCAATTGGGTCTCTGGGAGCCAAGCAACATTGCGAAAAGAACTCAGCTCATCCGTCATGTGGGGCTTGTGTTTGGAGGCGTCTCTGTGCTGGGATGTGGGTTTAATGAAACAGCTTCCACCAAAGACTGAGTCAGGCTTAGCGTGAACGTGATGAAATGTTTTAAATAGAACACTCACAGACGCTCTTACACTCGACTGAAGAGGTGTGACTGTTTTTATTAATGATTTTTCAACATTGAAGTAAATCGGGCCTCTGTCAGCCCCTCCGCCTTTGCTCCAGTGTTTTCAATTTTTTTTTCTTTTGACATGGAGAATGTGGTCATGCAAACCAGTCTTCGAGGAGAGCAGACAGACTTTTCTCTATGGGTGAAACAGGACCCAGAACTTCACTTGCATGTCACCAAAAGTGAGAGGTCCTCACTGACACCCACTTCTGAGTCATGTCCTCACTCCTGGATGCAGGCAGAATGTGTACATTTGCGAGAGGCTCGAGAAAAAAATGCTTTGTAAAACAGATGCCCTTCACATTTGTGAAAACAGGGATTCTCATGAAGGAAAAGGGAGACAAATTTAAACAACAGATGTTTTGTTTTCTTTATATCTTGCTTTTGGTGATACATACATATGTGTGTGTATAGAGAGAGCACCAATCTACTGTTGAAAAATACAGCCAGACAGCATAGATGTGCGTATATGCATGCACGGTTTAGATACGGTGGTCTTTAAGTAGCTAAAGCTAAGAATGATCATAAAAGGCGGTCATTCGCCAGACCAGGAGGCGACACTAAATAATTATCAGCCCAAAGTGAGGATGGTACCTCTCTGTCTTGGTTTCTTCATCGTGAATAGAAGTTGGAGGCGATCATTTTAGAGGAGCTGCTGGTTTAGCGGGGCTGGAGAGAGGGAGGGGAGTTGGGGCAGGTTCCTCTTTGGAGCCGTGGGGAGCGGTGGGTGTGTCTGCAGCCATGGGAAGAAGGCGGGAAAGGGCACAGGAGGATGGAAGGTGACCACCCCTATAAAAGAGAGGTGCTGGATACAAGGCATCCAGGGATGAAAGGCAGAGGGGGCCTCAAGCTGACACCAGGACAAAGGCTATTCATGCTCCCATTTCATCCTCCAGTTTGCTTCAAGTGTTTGGAAAAGGATGTATTTATGTGATGAAAAAAGAGAAACTGGCTGTGCCGCGCTGCCAGGAGTTATATAACAGGTTTTAGTCTTGTATGGGCCTGCCCTCATGAATATATTTTCATTGGGGTTTAATCGGAGCCCATTTGAACCTCGACAAGGTCATAAAACGAAATCATGGTTATTAGCACAGCTGAAAGCGCAGGAAGGAACCTCACGCTTGGGGAGAAAGGAACTGAAGTATGACTCAGTGAGATCAGGGTGAGCACCGCATCTGGCAGGGGACCGTGGGTGAGGCGGCTGTGGCTTGGCCTGGAACGGCGCCTGTGAAGAGCTGAGTGAGACCCAGGGATGGTGCAGCTCCTCTCTGGGCCAGGAGCGTGAGCCCGGTGGAGTCCCGGCTGGCGGTTGCAGGCCCAGGCATCTCTCTGTAGCATCTAAACACTGGCCTCTGTTGGCCAGTGGTATGTTGCGATGTTTTCACTAGTGGAGGGCAAACACAGAACCAGCCTTTCAGATTTGTCCTGAGCACCTATTAAAAGCCAGGAGGTGTCCTGCACCCTGGGGATAAATCGGTGAGCAAACCAGGCGGTATCTCAGCACAGCACCCCCCACCCAGAACATACAGTCTCGAGATTTCATGGGCCGAGGTGAAATGGAGAAATATGGAAGTAAAGAAAATGACACATCAAAAGATAACCCGTGCTGTGGGAAAAAATAGAGACTAAAGAGGAAGGGGAAAAGAAGGACGGAGAATAGTTAAACAGGGTGTTAGGTGACACTCTCTCTGAGAAGGGGAACGGGAGGCGACAGGACACAGAGCAAAAAGGCTTTCAAGTGGAGCGAATAGCAGACGCACAGACCCAGAGGCACAAGAAAGGACAAACGAGAAGACCAGCGTCACTCAGTGCAGGAATGAGGGGTGGGATGCCGGGCTTGTTCACAGGCTTTTTCTCCCAGTGAGAAGCTGGCTTGGCCAGGACTGTGACCGTGGAGGCAGCAAGAAATAGTCTCATCCTAGCTGTATTTGGAAGAGAGAACCCCTTGGACTTGCTTGTGATTTGGATGCATGCGGTCTGGGAGGAGGAGCCCAGGCTGTTGACTTGAACGCTGCAAGTGTGAGGATGCGGCTCTTGGAGGTGCCAGGAGGAACCCAGGAGGGGCGTGTCAGGGGTCTGTTTGGGACATGTTCAGTTAGAGTTGCCAGTATATAGCCAAGTGGACATTGCCAGGTAACATGGTTGCCAGCATCCAAACAGGCCCTGGTGAATTTACTGGATTTGCATGCGTGTCCTGGCTCCTCACTGAAGGCAGGAACTAGGTCTTAAACAGTAAGTCTCACAGTCTCAGTGTTACATTTTGAACTTGATTCAAACTGCAAAACCTGGAGTGTGAAATAATATTTCTCAGCACCAGAGGGAGCCCCACATGGGCCTCAAGTTCAAGCAATTCAGACTCATTTCTGGTTTAAAGCGACATGTCCCCCGACCATGTCCGTTTCATATCCACAGTAGTACCTGTTGGCCTTGACAGCATGTTTTGAGGCAGATAATGCTCCTCTGTAAGGGAATTTCAAGCGGGCAGACCCAGCCATATACATTCTCACTGAAGAATCTGTCAGTATGATTTCTTCATTAATTGTTAATGATCAGTTAACCTTTGAGAATGTTTATGTCCTCTGACAAACCTAATTACAAAATGAAAATACTTTTGTTATGACTACCTCAATGTGCTTATTTGAGATTTGTGCAGATGAGAGTTTAACCTTCACCTGAGGAAGGGAAAAACCTTCCTTTAGTTCACGTATAACCAGACCCCTCAAAAAAGTGCATTATCTAGATAATTCAGGCTACAGTATTAGGGAGGGAAGAATATTCATGAGGATAAATATTAGCGAGGATAAATAATTAGGAGAAAAATAACATGGGGCCTGAGCCATGCAGTCAACTGCTTATCACGATCAGATGACCTGAATCTTTTGCTCCTAATTTGTATGGACCCAGCTGAAGGGGTGGCATCTTTTCCTGGGATGGCAGAGCTCTCTGGGGAGAAGACAAGTGAGCTTTTAGGAGGAAGGGGCCAAAGGCAAGCCTTTGAAATGACAGAGAAGATTTCTCCAAAGCTCTCTAGGTTAAAATAACCCATTATCATCGCCCTTTGCAGCATACCTCTCAAATATTCTCCTCTCTCCTCATCACTTTTCTTCCATGCATTATTAGGTAGGCTGTTCAAGCTATCAGGCACCTCACAGAATTTCATTCTAAGACCTGCTTTTCGAGTTTTGAGATGATAGAACGATGAAGGGCTTTTAAATGCCCCCAAATATGGTGTATGTAACGGGGGAGCAGGTACATCTATACCAATCCTTATGGACTCATCAGTAACGTTACTTGTCACCAAGGCTTTGAAGCCATCTTCTTAATGAGTCTGTCGCACTCGGCAACATGTAAAAGTCTTCAGGTAGATTTGTACCCAGTAGAAGTTATTTTCAGAATGTGAACGCTGGCTGCTCTGAGGAATGTGTGATATGGCTGACGCTGCAAGAACCTCTTGGTTGGTAGTTGTTGGGCTGCCTGTCAGCACAGGTCTACCCAGGAGCAGGGCTCACCTAGGAAATGCAGCCAACAGTCCCCACTTGAAGTAGGATTTGTTTCCTCTGCTCTGTGTATGATGTTAATGGCTTTAAGCAGTCTGGGACAGGATTCACGGAGCTAGCTAGGTTGGTCCTCCCAGTTGGAACTCAGTGGGCATCCTCATCTGATACTGTAACTTGTAGGTATGTTTGTAACGTTTGCATGATGTGACCATAGCTCTGTAATTGATTATCAGCCTCATATATAGGGAGACACTTGATTCGCATAGCAGATGTAAGACTGAGGCTATTTCACAATTTTTTGTCTCATGGAACAAATCCATAACCTCGGGTCATTGGATTCTATTTATTCCAAGTAACATTCACCACTTTTGGGGTAGTGGAAATGTTAAGTTCATCTCTTCTGGTGATACTACAATATCTTTGTTCACAGGGGCAGAGATCAGTAACATAGGAAAAAAGAAAATGGGTTTTGGGGCCACAGAGACTAGGATTAAATCCCAACTCCATCAGGGTATAGTCATGACGTTAGGTCACTGATTCAATCTCTTTGACACTTAGAGTTTCCATTTTTCTTGCTAGTTTATTGTGAGTATCAAACAAAATACTTTTTGTGAAGTGTGTACCTAAATGTTTAACAGTAGGAACTCAAATTTTTTAAAATTCTCTTTTCATTATTCCGATAGTCCATAACAATGAAAATTTCCCCAGATAATATGAACAGTTATAAGGGCTCATGCCCACACACTGGAGAAGGAAATGGCATCCCACTCCAGTATTCTTGCCTGGAGAATCCCATGGACAGAGGAGCCAGGCAGGCTACAGTCCATGGGGTCGCAAGAGTCAGTCACGACTTAGTGATTAAACCACCACCATGCCTACACACATACTGTAGTAATAGGCTTTCATATAAATTCATTATAGTTGTTTTTCTAAAAACACTTAGGTCTTCTATGGGACAAATAAAATATATCATTCAAGAAGTGCATCTAAAACAAGATTAATCACAGTTATCAAAAAATAGGTTAAGTAGAAAAGCCACAATCCATGTAAATTACATGAAAATTTACTACTTTTAAAGTAAGATATTTTAATTACTTATGTGTTTCTGGATGTGTGCCTATACATGAAATTCAACAACATTTTCAATATTATTGTATTTAGTCTATACAGCCATCTTTCCGTATCTGTGGGTTCCACACCTGTGGAGTCAACCAATCACAGATTGAAAATATTTATGGAGGAAAAAAATTCTAGAAAGTTACAAAAAGCAGAACTTGAGTAGTTCCCAGGCAACAATTTACATAGCATTTACATTATAAGTAATGTAGTTGAGTTAATAATGTATGAAGACAATGTGTGTAGGTTATATGCAAATACTGTGCCCTTTTATATGGACTTAGTATCCTTTCAGTCATTTCAATTTATTGAAATTTATGGTAATACATGGCACGTGGGTGCGTGCCCCAGTCGTGTCTGACTCTGAGATCCTGTGGACTGTAGACCGCTAGGCTCCTCTGTCCATGGGATTCTCCAGGCAAGAACACTGGAGTGGGTTGCCATGCCCTCCTCCAGGGGATCTTCCTGACCCAGGGATCGAACCTGCGTCTCCTGCAGTTCCTGCCTTGGCAGGCAGTTTCTTTATCACTAGCGCCACCTGGGAAGCCTGCATGGCACATAAGCAGCCTAGGAAAAACAACAGCTACTGAAAGCACGCTGGACTTCCCCTGCTTTTGTCTTTCAGACCAAAGAGAGGCTGACTGGAGTGCCTGGGGCTTGACCGTGTAGCTGGGCCAAGCCCGTGAGCTGTCTTGTATTCATTGCACCCTCAAGCCCCTTAAAGTGGTGCCCAGGTTTCAGGTCCTGGGGAAGCCCTCCCTGTTTTCTCCAGCTCTCGTTGGATCTCCTTCTCCTAAATTCCTAGAATATGCATTTATTTGTCCAACAAATATTTATTTTCAACTACGTGCCAGGTACTCTTTTTGGGGCCAGGGACACAGTGATGAACATGTAAGTGCCTGCCTCATGAAGCTAAAACACAGTCTTAACTCTGATGCCTGTTCAGCGCTGCCATTGCTGAGGAGAGCATCTGTCCAGTGAGTTTATAAAGAACAGGGACATACTTTGGGCGTGAGTCATATGCAGCGCCCAGCGCCTGAACACTGAGCAGGTGTTTCGTCATCCTCGGGGTGGGGGGGCGGGGGGTCCATTGACTTGTTTTAACAGAGTCCAGGTACAGAGCAGATACACAGTAAACTATATTTTGAATACTGAATGGACTTTGACTGGCTTCGCTATATGGTAAACACAGGTACAGCAGAAAATTAAGAGGCTTATTTACATGTGTTGGTAGAGGCAGGTTGGGGAACTGAGTCTGTCTTTTCTTCCCATCAGCTTACGTGCGAATGTATGTTTGTGGACATGTGTATATGCAATAAAACAAGGATAAAACATCTTCATCTTTTCCTTCTTTCCCTTCTCCCTGTCTCTCCCTGTTTCCACAGGTCAGCGTGGAAGTTTTGGTAGAGTATCCTTTTTTTGTGTTTGGACAGGGCTGGTCATCCTGTTGCCCGGAGAGGACCAGCCAGCTCTTTGATTTGCCATGCTCCAAACTCTCCGTTGGGGACGTCTGTATCTCGCTCACCCTCAAGAACCTGAAGAACGGCTCTGTTAAAAAGGGCCAGCCCGTGGATCCGGCCAGTGTCCTGCTGAAGCACTCAAAGACCGACGGCCTCACTGGCAGTAGACACAGGTATGCCGAGCAGGAAAACGGGATCAGTCAGGGAAGCGCCCAGATGCTCTCTGAGAACGGTGAACTGAAGTTTCCCGAAAAAATAGGATTGCCGGCCGCGCCCTTGCTCACCAAAATAGAACCCAGCAAGCCCGCGGCCACGAGGAAGAGGAGGTGGTCAGCGCCCGAGACCCGCAAACTGGAGAAGTCGGAAGACGAGCCACCTTTGACTCTTCCCAAGCCTTCTCTCATTTCTCAGGAGGTTAAGATTTGCATCGAAGGCCGCTCTAACGTAGGCAAGTAGAAGCTGAGTGGGGAAGGGAAAGCTGGCCCTCCTTTACCATTTGTATCCAGATTACAGATGTACTGTAGGTTAAATAACTCAGTATTTACATGTTATCCTCTTACTTTAGGGTTCTGTTATAACCTTGTCATTAGAGTTACAGCTGGCGTTGGGCAGGCGATCGGTGCATATGCTTTCTCCGGGCGTGTCTCTCAGCAGGTGGGGTGCCAGGGTAGGTCCAGCCCAGGCTCCAGGCAGGTGGTGGGCATCCTGGTTGAGATGAAGGTAGCCCCATGGCACTCGCCTTTTCTGGCATCGTGGATGCATCCACGGGGGCACCGACTTCCACCGGCTTCAGAGGGATGATCTCGAGAAGGGAGCTGCGTCAGGGGGGTGTGCGCGTGCCTGTGTGCCAGGGAGGGTGCCTGGATGACACTTCTGTGAGGGTGTCTTTCTCTCTGCCTCCCTCTCTCTCGCTCTCAGCACCAGATTGGAGGTTTAGGGGAATGTCCTCAGGAGGTTCCCCCGTGCAGAGTCAGCATCGGGGCCTCCGAGAGAGGTACCAGACAGCAGATGGAAAGCTAACCGTGTAAAAGAACATTTCCCGCCCCCCAACTTATTTTACAATAAAAGCAACTTTTAATCATAGAGATAAATATATATATATATATATATATTTCCCCCTATGGGGCCTGACTGCACTGATATTTTTTTAAAGAGCAACTGCCACCCATGGGATTTCGTTTCTGCTTTACTAGTGCGGTAGTGATGTCTCCAGGGCGTCATGGTGGGCAGGCGGCCCCTGCTGGCATCGCTCCGCACTGGTTGGGGGGGGCGCTGGGCAGCAGGGGCGGGGGAAAGTGAACACCCCCTCTGGTCTCTGTGCAGTGTTAGGAAAACCAATCAGGTTAATTGCATTGACTTCGCTCCCAAGAGATATGACACAAACTGCCCTTCAAAAGAGCTGCAGAAGCTCTTTGCTTTGGGTTTGCAAATCTTTTGTCTTTTAACTCTAGTACTGTTTATAGTTCATGACAATGGACAACTCGGGTGCCACTTTTTTCAGATTCCAGTGTGACGTGAGGAAATAAGATTTTGAAGATAAGCATATATATTACTATCTCTAAGTACTTAAAATGCCGTTCACACTTTATTACCAAGCATCTTGGTCTCTCATTCAACAAGTACTGTATCTCACTTTAAACTCTTTGGGAAGAAAAACAGAAAAGAAAAAAAAAAACTAAGTTGCTTTCTTTTTTTTTTTTTTTTAGATGAACATGTAAGTGCCTGCCTCATGAAGCTAAAACACAGTCTTAACTCTGATGCCTGTTCAGCGCTGCCATTGCTGAGGAGAGCATCTGTCCAGTGAGTTTATAAAGAACAGGGACATACTTTGGGCGTGAGTCACATGCAGCGCCCAGCGCCTGAACACTGAGCAGGTGTTTCGTCATCCTCGGGGTGGGGGGGCGGGGGGTCCATTGACTTGTTTTAGCAGAGTCCAGGTACAGAGCAGATACACAGTAAAACTATATTTTGAATACTGAATGGACTTTGACTGGCTTCGCTATATGGTAAACACAGGTACAGCAGAAAATTAAGAGGCTTATTTACATGTGTTGGTAGAGGCAGGTTGGGGAACTGAGTCTGTCTTTTCTTCCCATCAGCTTACGTGCGAATGTATGTTTGTGGACATGTGTATATGCAATAAAACAAGGATAAAACATCTTCATCTTTTCCTTCTTTCCCTTCTCCCTGTCTCTCCCTGTTTCCACAGGTCAGCGTGGAAGTTTTGGTAGAGTATCCTTTTTTTGTGTTTGGACAGGGCTGGTCATCCTGTTGCCCGGAGAGGACCAGCCAGCTCTTTGATTTGCCATGCTCCAAACTCTCCGTTGGGGACGTCTGTATCTCGCTCACCCTCAAGAACCTGAAGAACGGCTCTGTTAAAAAGGGCCAGCCCGTGGATCCGGCCAGTGTCCTGCTGAAGCACTCAAAGACCGACGGCCTCACTGGCAGTAGACACAGGTATGCCGAGCAGGAAAACGGGATCAGTCAGGGAAGCGCCCAGATGCTCTCTGAGAACGGTGAACTGAAGTTTCCCGAAAAAATAGGATTGCCGGCCGCGCCCTTGCTCACCAAAATAGAACCCAGCAAGCCCGCGGCCACGAGGAAGAGGAGGTGGTCAGCGCCCGAGACCCGCAAACTGGAGAAGTCGGAAGACGAGCCACCTTTGACTCTTCCCAAGCCTTCTCTCATTTCTCAGGAGGTTAAGATTTGCATCGAAGGCCGCTCTAACGTAGGCAAGTAGAAGCTGAGTGGGGAAGGGAAAGCTGGCCCTCCTTTACCATTTGTATCCAGATTACAGATGTACTGTAGGTTAAATAACTCAGTATTTACATGTTATCCTCTTACTTTAGGGTTCTGTTATAACCTTGTCATTAGAGTTACAGCTGGCGTTGGGCAGGCGATCGGTGCATATGCTTTCTCCGGGCGTGTCTCTCAGCAGGTGGGGTGCCAGGGTAGGTCCAGCCCAGGCTCCAGGCAGGTGGTGGGCATCCTGGTTGAGATGAAGGTAGCCCCATGGCACTCGCCTTTTCTGGCATCGTGGATGCATCCACGGGGGCACCGACTTCCACCGGCTTCAGAGGGATGATCTCGAGAAGGGAGCTGCGTCAGGGGGGTGTGCGCGTGCCTGTGTGCCAGGGAGGGTGCCTGGATGACACTTCTGTGAGGGTGTCTTTCTCTCTGCCTCCCTCTCTCTCGCTCTCAGCACCAGATTGGAGGTTTAGGGGAATGTCCTCAGGAGGTTCCCCCGTGCAGAGTCAGCATCGGGGCCTCCGAGAGAGGTACCAGACAGCAGATGGAAAGCTAACCGTGTAAAAGAACATTTCCCGCCCCCCAACTTATTTTACAATAAAAGCAACTTTTAATCATAGAGATAAATATATATATATATATATATATTTCCCCCTATGGGGCCTGACTGCACTGATATTTTTTTAAAGAGCAACTGCCACCCATGGGATTTCGTTTCTGCTTTACTAGTGCGGTAGTGATGTCTCCAGGGCGTCATGGTGGGCAGGCGGCCCCTGCTGGCATCGCTCCGCACTGGTTGGGGGGGGCGCTGGGCAGCAGGGGCGGGGGAAAGTGAACACCCCCTCTGGTCTCTGTGCAGTGTTAGGAAAACCAATCAGGTTAATTGCATTGACTTCGCTCCCAAGAGATATGACACAAACTGCCCTTCAAAAGAGCTGCAGAAGCTCTTTGCTTTGGGTTTGCAAATCTTTTGTCTTTTAACTCTAGTACTGTTTATAGTTCATGACAATGGACAACTCGGGTGCCACTTTTTTCAGATTCCAGTGTGACGTGAGGAAATAAGATTTTGAAGATAAGCATATATATTACTATCTCTAAGTACTTAAAATGCCGTTCACACTTTATTACCAAGCATCTTGGTCTCTCATTCAACAAGTACTGTATCTCACTTTAAACTCTTTGGGAAGAAAAACAGAAAAGAAAAAAAAAAACTAAGTTGCTTTCTTTTTTTTTTTTTTTTTAACACTGTAACTACATTTCAGCTCTGCAGAGTTTCTCACGGAGCAAGATGCTGAAAGTTTCAAAGTGGTTTCAAGGGATGAATGTGAATTATGAACTTGTATGTGACAATGAATGACCACCAAGTACAGCCTGACAGGAGGCACTCTTCACTTTGATGTCTCAGAAAGGATTAAAAAGCATATGCAGAGCTGGCAGAGGAACTGAGAGGGAAGGGATGGGGCAAAAAAAAGAATACTCACTTTTGTCCAGTGTTTTTCTTTTTAAGACGAACTTTTAAAGAACCTTGCGATTTGCACATCTTGAGTTTATAAATTTGTGTGATATTCCTGCAGTTTTTATCAAATAACATTGTGGGAAAGGCTTGGGGGACTGAACGAGCATAAATAAATGTAGCAAAATTATTTTCTAACCTGCCTAAACTCTAGGCCTTTTATAAGGTTATGTTCCTTTCAAGATTCATTTTTGGTCTTCTTACCGTATCTGTCACATAAAACCAGGTCTTAGCAGGACAACTCTGAGAATTTTCTTCAGATTCATTGAGAGAGTTTTCCATGAAGACATTTATATATGTGAGCAAGTTTTTTTTTTTTTTTTTTTGAAAACAATTGTTGTTGTTGTTATTAATGTTATTTTCAAAATGACTTTTTATCCATCTGAAATCAAGATTTAATGTTTGGTACAAACCCAGAAAGGGTCTTTCACAGTTGAGACCATTTATCCCCAGAGATCTGAAAAATTGTTTGTGGGTTTTGAGTGTGCGTTTTAAGTGCTTAAAAGTTTTATAAGGAGAGAAATTTTTAAATATTCTTACTTGGAATGGCTGCAGAGAATCTGAACAAATACCTGATTTTTCTTTTACCATTGAAAATAGTACTTTTTCCATTTCACAGATTTAAAAAAAATTCTCGTCAGCCCACATTCTGGCTTTCCAGTATTCCTTCACATTTAGCTCTCAGCAGAACTGATGATTTTTAGAAACCATTTCTGGGGTGTACCAAAACCATTGGAGTAGGTTTTGAACTGCTAGATCCAGTCCTTGACTTTCCTCGGTGTTCATTACCCTCTCAGCATGCCAGCAGAGAGCTGGGTGAGGCCATTCTTGCAGTCATATTGCTTATTTAGTGCTGTATTTTTTTAAACGTCTCTGTTCAGAGAACTTGCTTAATCTTCCATATATTCTGCTCAGGGCACTTGCAATTATTAGGTTTTGTTTTTCTTTTTTTGTTTTGACGGTAAGAGGAATACGGGGCTGCCATACAGACTTTGTCCTCATCAGTACCACTAAGGACAGCGATTCACGCGGACTCAGAGAAACACCCACCACCTTTTGGCTTCTTTTGAGTATTGAACTAACCGGATCCACACCTCCAACACTAAAACAGGAAAACATGCGTGGTTTGGAGCAATAGGAACATCATCATTGTTTTTCGTGCTTTTGTTTCAGGTATAGGAATTATCAGAGAATCGGTTCTTTCTAAACATTGTCCTGTTTCACCTTCTTGCTTCTTTAGCGTGTGCAATACTTTCCGTGCCAATAGAGTCTGATCAGTGTGCTCTAGACAAAGTGTAGGTAGGCCCCTCTTGGCTTTTTCCTTATTCTCTCTATCCTTTTCACAGAGAATCGGTTCTTTCTAAACATTGTCCTGTTTCACCTTCTTGCTTCTTTAGCGTGTGCAATACTTTCCGTGCCAATAGAGTCTGATCAGTGTGCTCTAGACAAAGTGTAGGTAGGCCCCTCTTGGCTTTTTCCTTATTCTCTCTATCCTTTTCCTGTGCCGGCCAGAGAAGGGCTGGAAGGAAGGAGCCAGGAAGGGGAGAGCATCCTGCTGGGCGATTGCCCTGCTCGGGAAGCCGAGGCCCCGGGGCAGGGAGCTTTTGGGGGAGCCCCGCGTTTCCATCGCCCTGTTGCAGGAAAGAGCAAACAAAGCAGATGCCCTCCTCACCACGAGGAATAGTGGCGTGCAGACGGGAAGCAGGCAGACTCGCTTCTAAGGCGCACTCTTGAGCAATCGAGCCAGGATCATCCCCTGTTCCACGGTCCTTTCCTCGAGTAGGTGGGCCCCCACCCGCTCAGGTCTGTGTCCTGGAGACTTGGAGCCGTGCATCCTCCAAGCGTGGGCAGGAAGCGTGGTCCACCGCGTGCGCGCCGTCCGAGCCTCGGGCGCAGGCGGCTGCGGAGGGGCCGTGCCTCCTGCGGACAACGGCCACCGCTCCTCTGGGGCAGCTCTCGCCTCCAAATAGGAAGGCCATCCGGAGGACAGGGGCCCTCCTCCCGTTGGCTCACGTGGGCGAGCGCCGAGGCCCCCAGAGCAGCCGGGTCACCGCGCCCGCGTAGCCCACCTAACAGTGCCGGGCGTAGAACCCCTCCGGTGCTGGGCAGCTTGCAAGGAGCAGCCATGTGCCTCTGTACCGGGTCCACTTTGCAATACTTAACCTAACCCATCTTTTGTTCTCCTTACCCGTTTTCCATTTTTAAACTAGTAACAGCAGGCCTTTTGCGTTTACAGTGGAACACAATCACCAAGAAATTAGTCAGGGCGAAAAAAAAAAAAAAAAAAAAATTTCACTAACAAACAAGGACCTCTCTTTCTAGGGATTTCTAAATATATAAAATGACTGTTCCCTAGGATGTTTCAACTTCAGAATTATTTCAGTTTGGGCCACATTGGGGGCGGGGCGGGGCGGCTAGAGAGATGGATACCACTTACCTCAAATCTTTTCAAGTGGAAATCCAAAATCGCTTTTTCATTTGGACGTTCAGGATGATTTTCTACGTCGGTCAATTTTGTGTCTTTTCCAACTCACCCCCGTTTGTTTTGGGAGGAATTTCTTCTTTTTGTCCCCATGGCAGTCCTCAATCCCATTACTCACCCTGAGTCATGACCCTCTGTATGTCCCGTTAGGGAAGCGCGTTGGGTTATCTCGCCCCCCGGGAAATGGCAGCGCCCCTCCTCTTTCCCCCCAAGGAACTCTGCAGAACCTTTCACACCTCTAACTCAGGGACGGGGCTGGCGTGTGTGTGGTACACGGACGTGTCCAGAAGCAGCACTTTGACTGTTCTGGGAGTAGGGTTGTACAACTTCAAGGAATGTTTGGATTTCCCGCATCTTGTGGATTTCTCCTTAGATACCGCATAGATTGCAATATAATGCTGCATGTTCAAGACGAACAGTAGCTCCTAGAAATCATAAAATCCACTCTTTGCACACAGTTCGATCTTTACTGAAATACATTGCCAAAATTTACTTTTGTTGTATAGCTTAGATTTCTCCTTAGATACCGCATAGATTGCAATATAATGCTGCATGTTCAAGACGAACAGTAGCTCCTAGAAATCATAAAATCCACTCTTTGCACACAGTTCGATCTTTACTGAAATACATTGCCAAAATTTACTTTTGTTGTATAGCTTTGGAATTTTTTTTTTTTTTAAGGAAACAATTGACAATACCCTTTAACATCTGTGACTACTAAGGAAGCCTGTTTCTTTCATAGAGAAAAAATATCAAATGCTTTTGAAGACACTAAATGCCATGCTATTTCAGATCTGGGTGAAGAAGCAGAGCTCTGGGGACGGAAGGCTGGGCTTTTTGAGCTGTGTTGGTTGTCATGGCTACTGTTTGATGAACTGTAAGCAGCTCGACAAACTGTGGTCCGTTTCCTCCTAAAACGCTTTGCACGTCCTATCTCCTAGTCACCCATGATAATCCCAGGTGAAAAAAGGGCCAGCAGTCTCCGTGGCCCAATCCCGCTTCTTCAGGGTGATGTGAAAGCAAAGGGGATGACGCTGTGGACTTTTCAAGTGAAGCGGAAGTCTCTGCTTCCACCTTTGTTTTCAACCCAGAATTTCTGAAATAGAAAATTTAAGAACACATCCAGTAATAACTATACAGAGAACATACTTTGCTATAAAGCACATGCCTATCTATGCCATTGTGTTAGGTTGGTTTCCTCTTTTTTCCTTCCACGGACAGTGTTGTGTTTCTGTTGATAGGGAAACTCCAAACTGTTTGCACACCTCTACTCCGGAGCTAAGATTTCTTTTACATAGATGACCTCGCTTCAAATAAGTTACCTTACTGATAGATCTTTTCTTGTAGCACTATACCTTGTGGAAAATTTTTTTTTTTTTTTAATGTACACCTAATTTGAGAAGCTGAAGAAGAAAAAAAAAAACTTTGAAGCACTCACTTTGAGGAGTACAGGTAATGTTTTACAAAATTGCACAAAAGAAAAATGAATGTCAAAATGATTCATTCAGTGTTTGAAAGATATGGATCTGTTGAAACAATGAGTTTCATACCTTGTTTGTAAAAAAAAAAAAAAGCATAAAGGTTGAAAGTTACATGTTTTTTGTATATAGAAATATGTCATGTCTAAATGATCAGATTTGTATGGTTATGGCCTGAAAGAATTACTACTTAAAAGGCTCTTCAACTATACCTATGCTTCCTCTAGGTTTTTGTTACATAGAACCCTCTTCTGAGGGAGAGTAATTCTGTATTTTGCAATTAGAGAATACTGTTCATTCCTATGCCGAAAGTACTTCTCCGAGCTCCCTTCTTAGTTTAAACTCTTAAGCCATTGCAACTCCTTTTTCTCCAGAGATGATGTTTGACATTTTCAGCACTTCCTGTTCCAGTAAACCCAAAGAATATAATTCTGAACAAGAAGTGTTTCTAACAAGGGATCCTGGCTACCACGAAAACGCGGCTCATCACGAGGACACACACACAGAAATGTTCAGCCTTCTCTCCCCACCGACACCTCATTTCAATGGCGGGGGGTGGGGGGTTAAACAAGAAATTCAGTTGAAATGCCTCGTTTCACTTTGGTTTTGATTTTTTTTTCTTTACCATTAAGAGGCCAAAATTAACGTGGAGCAACTTCTCAGAAGTCATATTCTGTCCAGAAATCAAGCCAGCCAGCAGAAACTGGACAGCTGGCAGGGGAGGGGCGGGATGTTGAGCAGATCCCCCTCCAATTCTTAAAATTCAGAATCTGAGCCCCCTCCCTTACATTACACGCAGTGTTTCTGGTAGCTGACATTCACCTGTACGACGGTGGGAGGGAACAGCGGCTTCAGTTTCTCGTGTCCTCACAACTTGCATACAAATGGTTCAGCTGTATTAAAATTAAGTGCTTTTGGCCAATAGGTAGTAGCTCTCCAGTAACCGTCTCTTAAGAATTTCCGTCACTTTTCTTAGCTGAAAGGACTCCAGTCTTCCGCTGCAGATAACTGGAGACTTTACCCAAGTTTTCTTTCCCTTTAGTTTGTGCGTTTGCTGTCTGGGACGGCCGATGAGCCAGCTCCTTTTCCATGGCCAGTCTGAAGGCCCCCTTTGGAAGTGCGGTTTGCAGTCATCCTTGCTGAGGTAACAGGAACTGTCCTCTGGAATAAATGGCAAGTCTGAACGGTTACCAAGCTGGGTGTGTAGGTTTCCTCTGGTTCCTAACACGAACCGCCTACTCTTCAATTAATCCAGTTCAGGAGTGGGGTGAATTTCTTTATTGTCAGTGAACATTAAACTTGATACCTGTGTGCATCAGTTCTGTGAATACTGCCCTTTTGGCCTTTTAGGGGAGGTGTTTTTTTTTTCCTCCTCAGCCTTCACTGCTCCCTGTACACCCAAATTAGTGTCAGCTGAAAGGCTCCAGCAGAGCCCTGCCAGCATTTTCTGGTGGCCTTTGGTTAAGACAAGAATCCTAATCTCTAGCCAGTGGGGTCCTGGCCCCAGGGCCATCTCTGAGAGTCACACCGATGTGTTTTTCTAATATCAGCTCACGACCTACCAACCTTCCAATCGTACGCCTCCCACCGGCCAAGGAAAACGAGACACCAGAACTTTGAGGGCACTATCAGACTGACACGGCCAGTACAGAGGAGAACTAGGGAAGGGATGATGATTTGCACCTTATTGAAAAGAAAAATTTAAGTGCATACATAGTTAAGAGCTTTTATTGTGACAGGAGAACTTTTTTCCATATGCGTGCATACTCTCTGTAATTCCAGTGTAAAATATTGTACTTGCACTAGCTTTTTTAAAACAAATATTAAAAAAAAAAATGGAAGAATTCCTATTCTATTTTCTAATCGTGGTGTGTCTATTTGTAGGATACACTCGAGTCTGTTTATTGAATTTTATGGTCCCTTTCTTTGATGGTGCTTGCAGGTTTTCTAGGTAGAAATTATTTCATTATTATAATAAAACAATGTTTGATTCAAAATTTGAACAAAATTGTTTTAAATAAATTGTCTGTAAACCAGTACAAGTTTATTGTTTCAGTATACTCGTACTAATAAAATAACCGTGCCAATTGCAAATGTGTCTGTGCCTTATGTCAGGTCCTGGGAAACCAGGAAGGCCGAGGAAGTGGTGGTCCTTCTTCCTTCTTGACCCGCTGTGATCACTGGGTAGGTTTGTGGTGGCAAGGGTGACATCAGGCTCTGCCTTTCTTACTAATTTTGGGGAGTGGTAAGCAGGTCGGTCGTGCTTGAGAGGAGAATCAAAGGCAGGTTTCAACATCTGATGTTTCAGCTCGTTCCATTTGTTTCTCCTCTCTGTACACTGCTGTTTTTACAAGAGATTTTTCTTCTCAACAGAATTTGGCATCTTTGTGGGCTTGTAGCATTATCAATATGTTTCTGTAACCTTTCTGCATACTGATTAATGGTCTGAAGGTGGAAAGTTCCTTTGTGTTTCTTGGAGTTCATGCCTGTTAGAAACTCAGAGGTTTGCACGGTGCCCGCTCTCAGATGGAGACTTGGCAGTTGCCCCAGAAAGGAATTCCTCCAGGACCCAGGCAGGTAAGGCCCTCTACCTACATTTGCACGTGTGGCTGTCCGATCCTTCCAGCCTTCAGGTTCTGCAGTGCTGGAAGAGAACTCTTGGCATCCAGTTCAGCGTTGTTGCTTAGCCCAGGCAGGGATGGGTATCTCCTTTCCTGTTAGTCGACTCGCTTCGGTGTATGGGGACATCTCACCAGGACTCTGCTGTCAGCCCTGCGGCATCGAGGTCCTGTTGTACTAAGAATGCTAGTGTGAACGAGTGTTGGTGTGTAAATTAGCAGTGATGCACTGAGCCTTGAAACCCAGACAGGGCTGTCCAAGCCCTCATCCTCCAGAACGGTCTGGGCAGACGTGGGCCGCTCTGGTGCAGCGGCCTGAACCGCCGCCTGCGATGCTGCTGTAATAGTAGCTGCTAATGGTCCTGGCGAGTCTGGGTTCCAAGAGCTGCGAGTCACCTGAGCCAGTCTGGTTGATGAGAGGAAAGCCTTTGCTTCACAGGCGGCAACAAGGTCGACCTTGAAACCACCAGGAGCCTACGGTGCACAGGAAGCCCTGTACACTCAGCAGGTCTGAGGGCGTCCAGGGCAGGCTCTCCCACACCCACTGCTATCGGAGGCAGGGATGGACCTGCAGAGGGTCAGGGAGCCTTAGAAATGAAACCTCTGCTTCAACATGTTCCTCACGAGGTTCTGGCTTCTGCGATCATGTTTTCACGTCCCTAAATAAACCAGGTGAGTGAGGAACCTGCCTCACTCCCCTTGGTGGAAACAGAAAAAAAAAAAAAGCATAAAGGTTGAAAGTTACATGTTTTTTGTATATAGAAATATGTCATGTCTAAATGATCAGATTTGTATGGTTATGGCCTGAAAGAATTACTACTTAAAAGGCTCTTCAACTATACCTATGCTTCCTCTAGGTTTTTGTTACATAGAACCCTCTTCTGAGGGAGAGTAATTCTGTATTTTGCAATTAGAGAATACTGTTCATTCCTATGCCGAAAGTACTTCTCCGAGCTCCCTTCTTAGTTTAAACTCTTAAGCCATTGCAACTCCTTTTTCTCCAGAGATGATGTTTGACATTTTCAGCACTTCCTGTTCCAGTAAACCCAAAGAATATAATTCTGAACAAGAAGTGTTTCTAACAAGGGATCCTGGCTACCACGAAAACGCGGCTCATCACGAGGACACACACACAGAAATGTTCAGCCTTCTCTCCCCACCGACACCTCATTTCAATGGCGGGGGGTGGGGGGTTAAACAAGAAATTCAGTTGAAATGCCTCGTTTCACTTTGGTTTTGATTTTTTTTTCTTTACCATTAAGAGGCCAAAATTAACGTGGAGCAACTTCTCAGAAGTCATATTCTGTCCAGAAATCAAGCCAGCCAGCAGAAACTGGACAGCTGGCAGGGGAGGGGCGGGATGTTGAGCAGATCCCCCTCCAATTCTTAAAATTCAGAATCTGAGCCCCCTCCCTTACATTACACGCAGTGTTTCTGGTAGCTGACATTCACCTGTACGACGGTGGGAGGGAACAGCGGCTTCAGTTTCTCGTGTCCTCACAACTTGCATACAAATGGTTCAGCTGTATTAAAATTAAGTGCTTTTGGCCAATAGGTAGTAGCTCTCCAGTAACCGTCTCTTAAGAATTTCCGTCACTTTTCTTAGCTGAAAGGACTCCAGTCTTCCGCTGCAGATAACTGGAGACTTTACCCAAGTTTTCTTTCCCTTTAGTTTGTGCGTTTGCTGTCTGGGACGGCCGATGAGCCAGCTCCTTTTCCATGGCCAGTCTGAAGGCCCCCTTTGGAAGTGCGGTTTGCAGTCATCCTTGCTGAGGTAACAGGAACTGTCCTCTGGAATAAATGGCAAGTCTGAACGGTTACCAAGCTGGGTGTGTAGGTTTCCTCTGGTTCCTAACACGAACCGCCTACTCTTCAATTAATCCAGTTCAGGAGTGGGGTGAATTTCTTTATTGTCAGTGAACATTAAACTTGATACCTGTGTGCATCAGTTCTGTGAATACTGCCCTTTTGGCCTTTTAGGGGAGGTGTTTTTTTTTTCCTCCTCAGCCTTCACTGCTCCCTGTACACCCAAATTAGTGTCAGCTGAAAGGCTCCAGCAGAGCCCTGCCAGCATTTTCTGGTGGCCTTTGGTTAAGACAAGAATCCTAATCTCTAGCCAGTGGGGTCCTGGCCCCAGGGCCATCTCTGAGAGTCACACCGATGTGTTTTTCTAATATCAGCTCACGACCTACCAACCTTCCAATCGTACGCCTCCCACCGGCCAAGGAAAACGAGACACCAGAACTTTGAGGGCACTATCAGACTGACACGGCCAGTACAGAGGAGAACTAGGGAAGGGATGATGATTTGCACCTTATTGAAAAGAAAAATTTAAGTGCATACATAGTTAAGAGCTTTTATTGTGACAGGAGAACTTTTTTCCATATGCGTGCATACTCTCTGTAATTCCAGTGTAAAATATTGTACTTGCACTAGCTTTTTTAAAACAAATATTAAAAAAAAAAATGGAAGAATTCCTATTCTATTTTCTAATCGTGGTGTGTCTATTTGTAGGATACACTCGAGTCTGTTTATTGAATTTTATGGTCCCTTTCTTTGATGGTGCTTGCAGGTTTTCTAGGTAGAAATTATTTCATTATTATAATAAAACAATGTTTGATTCAAAATTTGAACAAAATTGTTTTAAATAAATTGTCTGTAAACCAGTACAAGTTTATTGTTTCAGTATACTCGTACTAATAAAATAACCGTGCCAATTGCAAATGTGTCTGTGCCTTATGTCAGGTCCTGGGAAACCAGGAAGGCCGAGGAAGTGGTGGTCCTTCTTCCTTCTTGACCCGCTGTGATCACTGGGTAGGTTTGTGGTGGCAAGGGTGACATCAGGCTCTGCCTTTCTTACTAATTTTGGGGAGTGGTAAGCAGGTCGGTCGTGCTTGAGAGGAGAATCAAAGGCAGGTTTCAACATCTGATGTTTCAGCTCGTTCCATTTGTTTCTCCTCTCTGTACACTGCTGTTTTTACAAGAGATTTTTCTTCTCAACAGAATTTGGCATCTTTGTGGGCTTGTAGCATTATCAATATGTTTCTGTAAGCTTTCTGCATACTGATTAATGGTCTGAAGGTGGAAAGTTCCTTTGTGTTTCTTGGAGTTCATGCCTGTTAGAAACTCAGAGGTTTGCACGGTGCCCGCTCTCAGATGGAGACTTGGCAGTTGCCCCAGAAAGGAATTCCTCCAGGACCCAGGCAGGTAAGGCCCTCTACCTACATTTGCACGTGTGGCTGTCCGATCCTTCCAGCCTTCAGGTTCTGCAGTGCTGGAAGAGAACTCTTGGCATCCAGTTCAGCGTTGTTGCTTAGCCCAGGCAGGGATGGGTATCTCCTTTCCTGTTAGTCGACTCGCTTCGGTGTATGGGGACATCTCACCAGGACTCTGCTGTCAGCCCTGCGGCATCGAGGTCCTGTTGTACTAAGAATGCTAGTGTGAACGAGTGTTGGTGTGTAAATTAGCAGTGATGCACTGAGCCTTGAAACCCAGACAGGGCTGTCCAAGCCCTCATCCTCCAGAACGGTCTGGGCAGACGTGGGCCGCTCTGGTGCAGCAGTCCGAACCGCCGCCTGCGATGCTGCTGTAATAGTAGCTGCTAATGGTCCTGACGAGTCTGGGTTCCAAGGGCTGCGAGTCACCTGAGCCAGTCTGGTTGATGAGAGGAAAGCCTTTGCTTCACAGGCGGCAACAAGGTCGACCTTGAAACCACCAGGAGCCTACGGTGCACAGGAAGCCCTGTACACTCAGCAGGTCTGAGGGCGTCCAGGGCAGGCTCTCCCACACCCACTGCTATCGGAGGCAGGGATGGACCTGCAGAGGGTCAGGGAGCCTTAGAAATGAAACCTCTGCTTCAACATGTTCCTCACGAGGTTCTGGCTTCTGCGATCATGTTTTCACGTCCCTAAATAAACCAGGTGAGTGAGGAACCTGCCTCACTCCCCTTGGTGGAAACAGAGCGGGTAGTCTGGAAAGTCTTTGCACAAGATGGATAAAGCAAGCACACGTCCTCATGGATAGGACTGGACAGCCCCAAGTCAAGACAGGAGTATGAAGGATGCTGTTCTGGAAGTTTCCTGACTACTTACTGGCAGTCCCTTATTAAGAGCTTTAAGACTTCTCCTCCACGTCTTTCCCTTCTTTTGCTGTGAAGGATCTCTTAAAACTAATGAACTCAAGGGCTCGAGTGCGACACACATCTAGCTCAGGTACAGGGGTTCACACCTCAGACAACCAGACAGAAAAGGTGGAGTACCTCCAGCAGCAACGCACATCCCGCCAGAGGTTCAGCACCCTGCAAACCCTCAAGTGTGTGGGTGTTCATGTTCCTACAAGAATTACTCTGGGTGGATTTAGGAGGAAAAAGTATTACCACGGAGCTCAAGTTGCTGGATTTTTGAACGTTTTCTTCTAAGACTGTGAGATTGGACCATGAAGAAGGCTGAGCGCTGAAGAATTGATGCCTTTGAATCCTGATGCTGGAGAGGACTCCTCAGAGTCCCTTGGACAGCAAGGAGCTCAAACTGGTCAATCCTAAAGGAAAACCGCCCTCAGTATTCATTGGAAGGACTGATGCTGAAGCTGAAGTTTTCCAATACTTGGGCCACCTTATGCGAAGAGCTGACTTATTGGGAAAGACCCTGATGCTGGGAAAGATTGAGGACAGGAGAAGGGGGTGACAGAGGATGAAATAGTTGGATGGCATCACCAACTCAACGGACATGAATCTGAACAAACTCCGAGACATAGTGAAAGATAGGGGAGCCTGACGTGCTGCAGTCCATGGGGTCACAAAGAGTCGGACACAACTGAGCAACTGCATGAACAACAAGGACTATAAACTCAGGCCTGTAAGTCCCTGGAGTGCGGCGGTTTGTTCGGATTCCTCGTACAGTGTCAGTCACCAGGAACATCGGGCTGTTAATTTGCTCTCACGCAGCAGGAAGGAGGGGCTCCTCTCTCCTCCAGGGCCGTCACTTGTCTCTCCAAAGAAAAATTAACTCCTGTATCTGCTTTTTTAGCCTCATTTAAAAGGAAATGAAGCAAACCATCCTGGGCTGCATACACTTCCCAGTCCTAATACTCAAGTAACGCTTCAAAAGAAGTGGCCGGTCGTCATTAATGCATGCGGGTTCACCGTTTAGACAAGTGTCACCGGGCACTGGGGTGGGACTCCCACCAAGGCCGTGAGTCTTTTCTCCAAGAAAGTACAAATGTCACCAATGAATGCATGGACCCTAAGACAGCAGCGCCCACGGCCCCTCCTGGAGAGTATTCGTTGCTGTGACAAGGGGACGCTAGCTCCGATGCTAAACCGATGTCAAGGCTTCAGCTGCTTTTCACTGGGACTCTACCTGCCAACTTTTTAGTGGATAACCTTGCAATGGAAAGATCCCCTGGAACTTCCTCAAAATAATGTTCTCTCTTTAAGAGAGAGGACAGCCTGGAACTGAGGGGGAGAGGGGAGAGATGGAGGAAAATGAACCTAACGAAAACCCAGGACAAGACTAGAAGCAGCGTGAGCACAGTGACAGAGGACCTGTTCCCCAAAGGCATGGGTAAGAGGCGTGCGAGTGTGTCCCCGCACCTTGGGGACACCGAGAGGAAACCAAGTTCAGCTGTCTGGGTGACTGCCTTCATTCTTCCGCAGCATCTGTGAGCTGGATGGAGCGGGGGCTGGTTCCCCTGGCTGCGGCCCTCCTCCCCACACCCTTCCCACCCAGGTACCTTGACCACCAAGAGCCAATCGTGGGAAGGAAGCAGAAAACCCCCAGCTCCCCCAACAACGTGGTCCTGTAAATGCAAACTCCAGCACGCAAGCAAGTCCTCATAGCATTATATTAAAGTGAAACCATTTTCTTTAAAAAAAAAGAAGGCGTGAGTATTAGTTTTACCAATGAGGTTACACATTTCGGGCAGGTAAGCTCCAACCGCTGACTCACTGAGTGCCCGACTTCTGGGCCCCTCGACCTAGGGGAGCCCTGCAGCCTCCGGGTGACGGGAGGAGAAGGGGGCCCCACACCCCAGGACCTGCTGGAACCTCTGCCCTAACATGAGGAGGGAGATGGAAAAGCAGGCGTGTGTGGACGCCTCCGCCGGCTGGAGGGGGCCTCGTCAGCAGGGTTAGCTGAACACGGTGTTGTATTGCTGGGTCACTCGGATGAACGTCGCCCTCCTGCTGAGCTCTTTGAGTTTGGCGGCCCCCACGTAGGTGCAGGTAGACCTCAGTCCCCCGAGAATATCCAGAATAGTGTTCTCGACGTCACCTTTGTAAGGCACTTCCACAGTCTTGCCCTCAGGGGCTCTGGAAGAAAAAGGAGGTGTTTCTTTCAGTCTGGTTCTTTTCCCTGAACTACCCAGCCAGGATCCCCAGCTTTGGCACTTGAACCCACCCCAAGGCACTCGGGCGGCTGCATGCCACCCTCTGATCCGACCCACTCTGGGAGGACCTTGGCCTCACTGCACACGCCACGTGGGTCAGGCCAGCATCTCAGGTGAACACACTCCTCCCACTCAAGACACACAACCTGGCTGCTGACTGCCCAGAGTGCCAGGAACACAAAGTCTCCATCAGCAACTCCTGGAAGAGCTGCAGACCCAGCCCGCACCCCACCATCTCCTGAAGGTACGCCACACCTTCCATCCTCTGCTAATCTGTACATGGGCCTCCAGCTGACCCAGAGTCCCGAACACCAATGGGGTGGGGGAACAGACCTCCCACCACGGCCTCTCCTGCTGGCCTGCCCTAACTGATAACAGAACAAGCCCAGAGTGTCCCCTTCCCCCACACCCCTGCCAGCCCTCCAATCAATCAGCATCAGACAGAGCATCTTCACAGGAGACGATCGAGAGAGAAGAAGGGACAGAGAAAGTGGACAAGTGGGCACTGTGAGCTTACATGGAGACCTCCATGAGTGAGGTAAGTGACTCCACTCACACGGCCTCTGTTGGGCACCCCTCAGCTTACCTCCCTGCGTCTGCACAAATCACCATGCCTAGACGTGCTGTGGGGCCTCTGCAAGGTGGACCCAGAGCAGAACTAAGGACCTCCTCAGCACCCAAGGCTTTGGTAAGCATCCTTCATGTTTTCTGGGGGACACTTAGAAATTCAGGTCTGGCTCATGGCACAAACGTTAAACCACATCTGACTGTCCGGCTGAGTCCTTGTCCCACTCTTCCTAAGGCCACCAAGCAACACTGCCAGATTCCGCGTCACACCCCCTTACTGCAGGTTTTGAAGATAACATCTAGACTCGCGTTAGAAGGGGCATTACAAGAAGGGAATCTCCAGTTCACACAAAACTCTACCCCCCATCCAAGGGTCAGGAAATCTGGAAATTCTAACAATTTACCAAATACCGGAACTTTAGCTGGTCTCTTCACATGAAAAAACAGCATCTCTTGATCAAAAAGTCATTACCTAGAATTTCAAAAGGGTATTAACTCTTGTGCATTGAAATCTACACATGCAAGACTACCCTCAGGTAAAGTCTAGCAGTTTAAACCATTGACCAGAACAAGACAAGGATGTCCATTCTCACCACTGTTATTCAACATAGTTTCTGAAGTCCTAGCCTCTGCAATCAGAGAAGAAATAAAAGGAATCCAAACTGGAAAAGAAGTAAAACTGTTTGCAGATGATGATACTATACATAGAAAATCCTACAGAGGCCACCAGAAAACTACTGGTGCTAATCCATGAATTTGGTAAAGCTGCAAGATACAAAATTAATGCACAGAAATCTCTTGCATTCCTATACGCGAACAACGAAAGATCAGAAAGAGAAATTAAGGAAACAATACCATTTTACCATTGCAACAAAAAATAAAAATACCTTGGAATAAACCTGTCTGAAGCAAAGACCTTTCCTTGGGTAAAGGAGAACAGTATGGAGGTTCCTTAAAAAACTAAAAATAGAGCTACCCTATGACCCAGCAATCCCACTCCTGGGCATATACCAGAGAAAACCCTTAATTCAAAAAAGATACAGGCACCTCAGTGTTTATTTACTGCAGCACTGTTTACAATAGCCCAGACATGGAAGCAACCTAAATGTCTATCAAGAGAGGAATGGCTTCCGATGTGGTACATATACAGAATGGAATGTTACTCAGCCATAAAAAGGAATGAAATTGTACCATATGCAAAAACATGGATAGACCTAGAAACAGTCATACAGAGTGAAGTCAAGTCAGAGAAAAACAAATATGCAAGAACACGTATATGTGGAATCTAGAAAAATGGTAGAAAGGAACTTATCTACAAAGCAGAAATAAAATGGGAGGGAAATCCAAATAAAGGGGATATAGGTACACACATGGCTGATTTACTTTGCTGTAAAGCAGAAACACAACACTGTAAGCAAACAACTATAGTCCAATAAAAATTAAGGGAAAAAAACACAAACCATTGACCAGACCAAGGGCTGGCTAGTTTACAGCACCAGGTTCATGAAGGCGGTCACTGGCCACACGCAAGATGACTGGTATTGCTGTATTCTCTGACCACAGACCAACACGTGCATATGTGCCAGAAATAATACCCATTTCGGTTTTCAATAAACATTTCCATGGCCTCCCCAGGCTTTACAGACACCCTCCAGATCCTCAGCATCACTTCTTCCCTAAGTGGTGATGGTACCTTTTGCAAGTCATTTATCTTTGACGCCCAAGTCTTCTCATCTGTAAAGTGAAGGGCTTGGATGTTTCTCAAGGACAGTGTGAGAACCAAATGGGTAATGACTGGGAAGGAACTAGCAAAGCATAAATAACTCTGCCTTAATTAAATACAATGTCAAACTAGGAGAACCAGTCTTAGGAGGAGATCAGATGATGATGGGGGGCAGGGTGCGGGTTAGGGGGGTGCAGAGACAGAACGCGGATGCAGCCTAGAGGGCTCGCGCTGCCTCTGGATTACGCTTCTCCTTAAGTACTTTCCTTCCGCGTCTAAGATTTGATTGAATCCACTTCCTGAACGGAGTCTTGGTACTCCCGAATCTTCTATTTTCTGTTTTGTCTAAACCCTGCTGGAATCGCAGAAGACGGTTTTTTGTTCAGCTCCTTGGTTTCTGTTTGCGCTCTGGCCTGGTCTGGCCTTCCCTACCTGCTTTTCTTAGAAACCCAAAACAGATGCAGTGGCTAGAGGGCAGAAAAAGTCCTCCGGGCAAAGCATCTGGCTGCCACGCAATCGCAATGGCTCCTCTCCCAGACCAGCACATGGGAGAAGGCACAGGCCCGTGACCAGCGGTCCTGGTAAAGCAGTAAGCTGCTTGGCAGAGGTTCAGGTCAAAGGGGAGGCAGTAAGCCCCTTTCTCTCTCTCCCCCGACATTGTCCGGCCTCCTCCACCAGTCATCACACAGGAGAAAGAGGCCTCTGGAGGCTGCGTGGGACGGGGTGTCCCTCTTGTCCTACACTGTCTGCAGCTTCCAGGATGAAGGTATGAATGTAGCCCCCAGCTCCTTGTTCCCACCCCGCTGTCCCCATAACTACACCATCTTTTTCTTATTGAGATTCCCCCCAAAAGAGAAAAAGACTGCAGAGAAAGAGGAGTGAAGTTAGACTACCAGTACCCGAGGAACAGAGCTCTGGTGGGGGACCCCACCCCTCCCACCAGCCGGGCCACCTGAAATATCTCAGTGATTGAATTGTGTACCTTGAGCTTGGCTCAGACCTTACATAATGCATCCAAATCCCACGTCCTCATGGTAAGCTTTTGGGTGTGGAATAAGTGGCAGGAAATGGAGGGTATCGGCCCATGGCAAGGGGCCTGAATTCCCATCCTTCTAAGGATTCAGGAGCTCCTGTCCCATCCACATGGTGCAGCTGTCATCACTGCCAACTCTGATGAGAAGCAATGGCAGACTCTATGGAGCAGGGCGAGGCGGTGAGCAGATTCTGCCACAACATTCTTCAAACACACATGCACACAATTAAAATGGAAGTGGAACAGATAAGCAGATGTGAGCATCCCTTCCGCAGACTGATATGATTAAATGCCTACAAAAGCTGCCTGTGTCAACTGTCTAAGCCTGCAGGCAGGGGCGAGTCCTGTGGGAGCTGCTGCAGGTGACACAGGGCATTCTTCCCAAAAGGTCTGACCTCCGTGAAGAGGTCTCACCCACCCCATCTCACATGCAGTGGGAGACCCTTCAGCTTGACTCACGCCAGGCTCCACAGGGGCTCTCTCAGGACAAGGCTGGGATATTCTGGCCTAGCCCCTTGGAAGCCTAGTGGGTCCCCTCCAGGGCTGGCTGAACAAAAGTCATAACTACTCACACATACCCCTAATTCCATTTCCAACTCGACCCCAAACACTGCCAATGCTAGTTGGATAAAAATTATGGCTGTTTTGAAAGAGGCCAGGATGGGTTTTCTAATCAAAGATGACATAAATAGATGAAAAGAAACCACGTTCTTGGATTGGAGGAATCAATACTGTCAAAATGATTATACTACCCAATGCAATCTCACATTCAACGCAATCTCTATCAAATTAGCAATGGCATTTTTCACAGAACAACAAAAAATTCTTAGCATTTGTATGGAGACACAAAAGACCCCAAATAGCCAAAGTGAAAAATGAAGCTGGAGGAATCAGGCCCCCCTGACTTCAGACTATACTATATACAAAGCTACAGTTATCTAAACAAAACGGTACTGGCACAAAAACAAATGTAGGTAAATGGAACAGGACAGCAAGCTCAGAAATAAATCCACACACCTATGGTCAATCTATGACAAAGGAGGCAAGACTACACAATGGAGAAAAGACAGCCTCTCCAATAAATGGGCTGGTAAAATGGACAGCAAAATGTGAAAGAAAAAAAAAAAACAAACATTCTTTAACATCATACACAAAAAGAAACTCAAAATGGATTTAAGACCTAAATGTAAGACCTGATACTATGAAACTCAGAGGAAAACATAGGTAAAACTCTTTGACATAAATCACAACACTATCTTTTGATCCATCTCCTAGAGTAACAGGAATAAAAATAAATGGGACCTAATTAAACTCAAAAAAAAGTTTCTGCACAGCAAAGGAAACCATAATCAAAATGAAAAGACAACCCACAGAATGGAAGAAAATATTTGCAAATGATGGCAACTAGCAAGGGATTAGTCTCCAAAATTTACAAATGGCTCCTGTGGCTCAATACTAGAGATCACCTCACACCAGTCATAATGGCCATGATCAGAAAGTCTACAAAGAGTAAATGCTGGAAAGGGTGTGGAGAAGAGAGAACCCTCCTACACTGTTGGTGGGAAAGCGAACTGGTACACCCACTCCGGAAACAGTATGGAGACTCCTTAGGAAAGTAAAAACGGAGCTACCGTATGATCCAGCCCCACTCCTGGACATATATCTGGGGAAAAACATGGTTCTAAAGGATACATGTACCCCAGCGTTCACTGCAGCTCTGTTTACAATAGACAGGACATGGAAACATCCTAAATGTCCATCGACAGATAAATGGATAAAGAATATGTGGTACATATAACATGTACACGATGGACTATTACTCAGCCATTAAAAATGAAATAATGCCATTTGCAGCAACATGGATGGACCAACTAAGAAGTCAGAGAAAGACAAATATCATAGGACCCGGCTTCTATCACAAGCTAAAAAGAATGATACGAATGAGTTTACGAATAAACTTACGGTTACCAGGAAGATGGGGGACAGACTCAGAGTCTGGCACTGACATGTACACACTGCTATCTTTACAGTAGATAACCAACAAGGACCTACTGTATAGCACAGGGAACTCTATTCAGTATTTTGCAGTAACCTACAAGGAAAAAGAATCTGAAAAAAAAGTATGCGTATGTACAACTGAATCACTTTGCCATAACCTGAAACTAACAATGCTGTAAATCAACTATACTTCAATTAAAAAAATGTAAGCCATACAATTATTCAATTAAATCTCTTAATTTTAAAAATGTTTCCCAGGCCTTTCCCATGGTACCATAATATAAAGAGACTCGTATTCTTTGAGAGCTACTTTCATCCCCCAGGTCTCCCACACTGCAGGTGGATTCTTTACCAGCTGAGCCACCAGGGAAGCCCAAGAATCCTGGCGTGGGTAGCCTATCCCTTCTACAGAGGATCATCCCAACCCAGGAATTGAACCAGGTACTCCTGCATTGCAGGCGGACTCTTTACCAGCTGAGCTACAAGGGAACCACCACTTTGAGACCTATTTCCATCCCATTTCTGTAAGAAGCAAGGGAATGTAACCTCACCAGTGATGGTGCGTGCCCACTCCCCATCCAACCTCCACATACCTATACTCCGCGACCCCTCCCGCGTGTTTCTTCATCGCTGTCTCTGAGCTCATCCCATAGAAGAGCTTGAGCTTCTGTCCATTCCTCTCGATCACCTCTCCGGCACACTCAGTATGGCCGGAAAACATTCCTCCCAGCATGACAAAATCTGCTCCAGCCCCTGTACCCCAAAGTGGGGACAAAAAGCAGCAGCAGAGAAAAGAGTAAGGGAAAAATCAGCTCCAGAAAGATGCAAGGACTACCAACTCCCCCTCCCTCTCCTGGCTATAGTGAGAAAAAGCTCGACACTTTCCTACTCGAGGAAAAAAGTTAAGGGCAGGCGAGCACCAGATAGTCCAAGCAACACAGCCTACTGAAGTTTGGTGACTGGCACACTTGGCAATCCTTAATGGCTATTGTTGACTTCCTATGACCATCTTCCACAAGTCTAACTCTCTTAAAATCAGAGAAACTTTAGAAGTGAGCAGTATCTCAGCATGTTGTCCAATCTCATACTTAATACAATAAGCCCTCTGCCATACCCATTGGGCATCTGGTCTACCAAAAGGTCTCAGAACTCACACATTCGGTATAGACAGGAAGGGACCTCAGAATAGACAGAACTTCCTGCCCTAGAGCTTGGGCATGAAGGAGAGAAATCTGTATGTACATATATATATATATGTGTGTGTGTGTGTGTGTGTACACGTGTATGTCTGTGTACATCAAACATATTCACACATCTGTCTATAGATATATCCTATAAAACTTGACTCACACCTCTGTTGTGATAAACATTTGACTTCCAGTGTAAACAACAATGCATATAAACCACCGAATGACGTGAAACTTCCAGGACAGGAAGAGAGACTGGGGTGAGGCAGCAGCCTTTGGAGGTTATGTTGGATCTGAACCAGGAGTGGTAGGACCAGCTCACTGCTCTGTCCTCAGTGTTTATCACAGCACATGGCAGAGGAGGCGTAACTAGCTGTCAGGAAAGTAGAAGGCATACACGGAAGAAACAGAAACAGTCACCGTTCGCCATCCTACTGAGGGTTTACGTTCAGAATCGGGGAATATCAGGGTACAGAAGTGTTACACAGTCAGGATGAAGGACCAGAAGGAGCAAGCACAGACTCCCCTAAAAACTGGCCTTGACCACTTCCAGCTGGTTGCTTAAATATTTGTAAGAGGACTTTGACGTATGCCTCAGGTGTCCCAGGCCCTTCTGTCCAGCATCACAGAAGGCCGGCTCTGCAGGGCTGGACCCTGGGCCTGGCAATCAGGCGAGCAAGACATAGGGCCTCTTGACTTGGCATCAAGCTTTGACGACTTCCCTGCAGGGTCCCCAACACGAATGCCAGCTCCTCGGTCCCCCTGCCACGATGATAAGGGGGCAGGGACAACTGGTGTCCGGTCAGGCCTCCTGATGACCACAACTCAGGAAGCAGTGCTTTGAAGTGGCTTCCAATCACTTCCCTTTCTGAACGCTCTTGTGTCCTTTCCCAACCAGCATTTTTCCCCACAGCGGTTCCTCTCCGTCCGAAGGCATGGCTACACTTCCTGGAATGGGGGTGGGGGGTGGGGGCAAGCCTTCAGCGTCCGAGTCCAGAGACCACCCTGCACAGGGTGCCCGTGTGCACTGTTAGAGGGGAGCCCGAGACAGAACACCCCTCAGTGTTCTGTACATCCAGCAGAAAACCCCACAGGAGAAATGTCCTTGGCTGCTGATCATTATTATAAGAGGCGAGTGAACAGACCAGTGGATCAGGAATCCCGACTCCGCCCCCGAGTGCGGGACCCTTACCTTGTCGCTCGCCTCTGGGGGCCTCCGTCCCCTGCACGTTCTCCAGGGTTGCTACAAAACCCAGCTGCTAAGAACACTGCCCTGCACGGTCATGAGCAGCATTCGAAAAATAATTTTAAAAATGAACCCATTTTAGATAATTTAGAATTATCTAAATATTTAGAAAAAATAATTTAAAACATGAACCTAAGACGATTTACGGGCTGAACCGAAACAGCAATAAAGAAGGACAAGAGAGGATGTCACCTCTTACAGGTGAGAGGAGGGGCCAGCAGCATCTCTGAGGGGTGCCCAAGGCAGAAAAGTTCCCTCCAGCGAAAAAGAAAAAAATAAACCAGCAGCAAACCCGGTCCTGTTATCAGGAAAGGAAGGAGGGGCTGCCTCCGGCTGGTACACCTCACAGCTGTGGACCGCAGTTGGCAAAGGTTCCGTGGCGGGCACAGGGCACAGCCTGCAGAGATACTGCATGGCCCCGAGCCTTCCCAAGAAAACACCTGGCCAGCCGGCCCGTGGTCCAGCCCCACCAGACCGCAGCCGGACGCTGCTGCCCCCTAGTGGGAAACAGGCTCCTCAGCATCTGGTATGTGAAACGGCGGCTGGGATCTCAGTCCCTCCCTGGGGATATTAACCCTAGGTTAGGCTCCAAACACCCTCTCGCTGAAATTTCGGGGGGCATCAGACCTGGTACAGTCCTCTGCCAACGGCTCCCCTGAGCCTTCTCAGTGGTGACTTCTGGGCTCTGACTTTGCCCACTATCTATCCCTGGGCACTCGGCCTGCTCTGACACCAATTAGAACCGAAGGGCCAATCAGAGGCTGAGATCCAGGGAGAGGAAACTCAGGATTGGACCCGATCCTCTCCCAACGTGTCTGCCCCGTCCCTCCGGCACCCCCGCAGGGAGCTCACACCCCACCTCCCCCTTCCCGGCAGCTCCCTCCCCTCCACAGCCTCTTACCAAAGGCTTTGGCGACATCTCCTGGACACGTGCAGCCTCCGTCCTTCAAAAAAGGGAAGAGCAAAGAGAGGAGGTCAGTGGGAGCTGGGCCAGGCCATTCCCAGCCCCCACCGTCTCCCCTAGTGGGGGAATGAGACGGTACCTGCTGGCCTAGCCCCCTCTGGCCACCCCACCTGCAGACAACCACACAACCGGCAGAGCCCAGCCCCGACAACCCCCTTGTAACCAAGCCCGACTGTGTGGGTAGCTCTGTCAAATTTCTGATTAACCTCCTTCTCTGAACTTTTATTCCTTTTCTTGTTCAAACCCTTGTTCTCCTCAAGACCGAGGAGTATCAGAAATAAAGAGAGGAAGTGCAACCCAGCAGGACCCCATGGGGCCCTTCCTGCGCGACAGGCCTCCCCCGTATTGTCTGCTCAAGCTCCTCTCTGAAGTACCTAGATAATCGTATTTGATGCACAGTTCCTGAGTTGCTTTGCAGATATGAAAGTGAAAAGTGAAAGTGTTAGTTGCTCAGTCGTGTCCAACTCTTTGGGACCCCGTGGACTGTAGCCTGCCAGGCTCCTCTTGGCCATGGAAATCTCCAGGCAAGAATATCGGAGTGGGCTGCCATTCCCTACCCAGGGACTGACCCCAGGTCCCTCGCATTGCAGGTAGATTCTTTACTGTCTGAGCCACCAGAGAAGCCCCTATCTGATGCACAGTTCTTGAGTTGCTTTGCAGATATGAAAACCCACCACCAAACAGAAGATGTTAACTACTCTATTAATATTTGATGACCATGAGCACATAGCCCCAGGCCTTCTGGAACCTAAGGACCAATAACAAGAACCCCTGTCACATCACCCTGTTCCCTCACCATCAACCAATCAGATAATTGTGCACAAGCTGATCACGTGACCCTGCAATCTGCCCCCACCCCCACACACCCGAACCTGGCTTTTAAAAGTGCTTTGCCAAAACCCTTCCAGGAGCTTATGTTTTTTTTAAGGACACACACACACACACACACACACACACACACACACACACACACACCCC
>SJYT01018771.1:324198-408495 GCA_006410635.1 Cephalophus harveyi
CACACACCCACACACAGAAACACACACCCACACACCCACACACCCACACACACACACACACACACACACACACACCCTGCCCTCACCACCTGCCCACCTGCCCCCGCTCCCTCACCGGGCATCAGTACTCCGCTTAGGATACAGGAACCACTGAACAGGCAGGATCGGGGGGCTGGACCTCATCTCCACCAGCTCCCCGTACAACATGCCTGGCCACTGGCCATCCCCACGTAACCAGCATTCAGTCATCACCTCTCCCCGCTGCCCGGCATGAAGTGAGATTTATTTAGCACAAGAGCACTAGTATTTTATGAGCCACAAAGGACACTGAATTTGCTGCTTTATATTTCGAGCCTTGTGTCTCCTTGTCACTTTCTTGTAAGGTCCCCAGTCTCAAGTCAAACACAGGCTCCCGACACCCACTAGACCCACAGAGCGCCCTGCACTGGTTCAGCGCCCGTCACCATGGGCTGCTGGCACTGTTTGGCCGGGGGGTTATGTTTCAACACCAAGGACCCCGTACAAAACCACAGACCTACTGGGTTTTCTTACGAGCATGAGAGGCACAAAATAACCAGGCTGCTTCCTGCTGTTGGCAGTATGGCCTGTGTGAGGTCCGAGGAGGAGAAGGCCAGCCACAGGCCCTGGGGTAGCCGCCCACCCAACAGAGAAAGGCAAGGCAGCAGCGGCCCTGGGAAGCCAGGTCAGTGCTCAGGTGCGACGTGACAGAGCCCAGGGCCGGTCTTGGAGGGAAGTGCCTGTCCCCAGGAGAGGGGACACACTTTGGGAAGGATGCAGAAGACCCAGGCCACCCGAGCTACCCATGTGGTGATGGTAGGAAGGCGGAGGGCATCTCCGTGGAACTGAGAGAAACCACCTTACACATAGCGTCTCTGAGGACCTGGGTCCCTGTGACTCAGTTCTCCTTCTCTGGTCTGCTTTTAAGCCTGTCCTTCCAAGAGCTAGACCTCAAACACTCAGTTCAGTTGCTCAGGCATGTCCAGCTCTATGCAACCCCATGGACTGCAGCACACCAGGCCTCCCTGTTCATCAACAACTCCCAGAACCTACTCAAACTCATGTCCATCACGTCAGTGATGCCATCCAACCATCTATCCTCTGTCATCCCCTTCTCCTCCCGCCTTCAACCTTTCCCAGCATCAAGGTCTTTTCCAATGAGTCAGTTATTCATAGCAGGTGGCCAAAGTATTGAAGTTTCAGCTGCAGCATCAGTCCTTCCAATGAATATTCAGGACTGATTTCCTTCAGGATTGCCTGGTTGAATCTCAAACACTGCTTCATTGCAATTCTGATCAAAAGGCAGGGGTGGGGGTTCAATCTCTTGTTTTTATGAATATTTACTGACTGCAATTACCTCCTCCATCAAGTGCATCATTCATGTCTGGCTTTCCTGACCCGGGAGGACCGTAGGGTCACAAGCAAGGATTTATTTCAGAAGTAGGCTCTCCATAAAAGGCATGTGGCCAAAGCCCTTCATGTGAATACAGTCACACACATGGCCGTGTGTCTTGTTGGTGCTTCAAATTTCCCGCATATTTTTACTTTCTCTTTCAAAGGTGCAACCCCTCTATGCCCTTCACTTGACTTGCCAATTATTTTTAAATTGCTTTATCTTTTTCTCAAAACCACTTCTCCACAATAGGGTTTCAAACTTATAACCTCAAAAGAATAAATAGGGACTGGCCCTGGCAGTCTAGCGGTTAAGAAGCCCAAGCTTCCACTGCAGGGAGCGTGGGTTCGATCCCTGGGCGGGGAACTAATATCCCATATGCCATGCAGTACAGCCAGAAAAAAGAAGATTAAATACACTCATGCTCTCAATAAGAAGGTCCCTAGCATGGTCTGACTTAAAAACAAAACATGTGTGCACACCTGCACATACACACAAGTGTGTTCTTAAGTGTTTATCTCACTTGTGAATAGGTCGTGACTGCTCATGCAGGCTTCTGCAAATGTCACACCTGTGTGGTCAGTGATGAGGCCTGACTCAGAAAGCCTGCACTCTAGGGACCCCCAGAAAGCAAGCTCTTCTCCTCCCAGGATGTCCACAGATGTCAAGATGTCCACAGTTTACAGGACTTTATGATGTACTTGGGAGATGAAACCATACATAACGTTTCATCTGCTCACTGTGCCAGGGTGGGATTTAGCAAATAGACAATGCATGGCCAAAGGGCAGGACTACAGTTTAACCCAGTGCAACCCAACGTCACACAACGCCTTAGAGCAAAGGACTCTGCCCCCGACTACAGTTACAGGTAATCTCCAAAGGAGGTTCAAAGCATCCTTTCATGTTCTCAGGAGGCAGAGACATGCATTTACTGTCATACATGAACATACACAGCTGCAGGGAGTTTTTTTTTTTTTTAAAGCATGCAAATATTTCAAGGGTTACGTGTTTTGTTTTCCAAGAGCGTTGAAGGCTTTTAGTAGAAAAGGTATCACGTGACATGAGTGGTGATTCCATCTGTGAACTGTCAGCACGACCTCTTCTTAAAAACGCCCGCCCAGCCCTAAAAGAAGGGGCAGTGAAAACAAGCATGTGTGGACAGAGGGGACTGAATCGAGCACCAGCTATGAACAAGGCGTTCTTACAAATTTCATTTTTCTATTCAAACACCACAAGTACCAGAAGTTGATACTTTGTAGGTGGGGAAACTCAAAGAGGAAGGCTCAGAAAGGTGGAGTGACTTGTTCAAGGTCACACAGCTATAACAATGGATGAATGAGATTAGAACCCTAGTTAAGAGTAAACTCTAAAAATGTCTAGAAGCATACACATCAAAGCATTAGCAGTGGTTATCTTAAGATGGCATTTCTATAGAAGCAAAAACAGAGAAATGGGACCTAACCAAGCTTCTAAGCTTTTGCACAGCAAAGAAAACCATAATAACAAAAAGACAACCTATGGGCTGGGAGAAAATATTTGCAAATGATACAACTGACAAGAGCTTAATTTTCTAAATATACAAACAGTTCATACAACTCAAAAACAAATCCCCCCACCAAAAAATGGGAAAAAGGCCTAAAGAGACATTTCTCCAAAGGAGACATACTGATAGTCAATAGGGACATGAAAAGACGCTCATCATCTCTAGTTATTAGAGAAATGCAAACAAAATTACAGTGAGGTACCCCTCGCACCAGTCAGAATGGACATCATTAAAAAGTCTACAAATGACAAATGATAGAGAGGGGGTGAAGAAAAGGACTCTCCTACACTGTTGGTGAGAGTCTAAATTGGTGCAGCCACTATGGACGAGGATGGAGTATGGAGGTTCCTCAAAAAACTAAAAATAGAGTCGCCATGTGATCCAGCTATCCCACTCCTGGGCATATATCCAGACCAAACTCTAATTTGAAGAGAAACACACACCCCTGTGTTCATAGCAGCACTCTTCACAATACCCAAGACATGGAAAGAACCTAAACTGTCCATTGACAAATGAATGGATAAAGCTCTCTCTATACACACGCACACACACACAGAGGAATATTACGCAGCCTTAAAAAGCAGGAAACCATGCCACTTGCAGCAACATGGACGGACCTAGAGATTATCACACCAAATGAAGCAAGTCAGAGAGAAAGACAGGGGCTTCCCTGGTGGCTCAGTGGCAAAGAAGCCACCTGCCACTGCAGGGGCACGGGGCCAATCCCGGATCCAGGAAGATCCCACATGCTGTGGAGCAACTAAGCCCGTGCACCCCAAGTATCGCGCCTGTGCTCTAGAGCCCAGGAGCCGCACCTCCTGAGCCTGCGCACCCTGGAGCCACGCTCTGCAACAAGAGAAGGCACTGCAATGAGAAGCCTGCGCACCGCAGCTAGAGACTAGCATTCATGTCTGGCTTTCCTGACCCGGGAGGACCGTAGGGTCACAAGCAAGGATTTATTTCAGAAGTAGGCTCTCCATAAAAGGCATGTGGCCAAAGCCCTTCATGTGAATACAGTCACACACATGGCCGTGTGTCTTGTTGGTGCTTCAAATTTCCCGCATATTTTTACTTTCTCTTTCAAAGGTGCAACCCCTCTATGCCCTTCACTTGACTTGCCAATTATTTTTAAATTGCTTTATCTTTTTCTCAAAACCACTTCTCCACAATAGGGTTTCAAACTTATAACCTCAAAAGAATAAATAGGGACTGGCCCTGGCAGTCTAGCGGTTAAGAAGCCCAAGCTTCCACTGCAGGGAGCGTGGGTTCGATCCCTGGGCGGGGAACTAATATCCCATATGCCATGCAGTACAGCCAGAAAAAAGAAGATTAAATACACTCATGCTCTCAATAAGAAGGTCCCTAGCATGGTCTGACTTAAAAACAAAACATGTGTGCACACCTGCACATACACACAAGTGTGTTCTTAAGTGTTTATCTCACTTGTGAATAGGTCGTGACTGCTCGTGCAGGCTTCTGCAAATGTCACACCTGTGTGGTCAGTGATGAGGCCTGACTCAGAAAGCCTGCACTCTAGGGACCCCCAGAAAGCAAGCTCTTCTCCTCCCAGGATGTCCACAGATGTCAAGATGTCCACAGTTTACAGGACTTTATGATGTACTTGGGAGATGAAACCATACATAACGTTTCATCTGCTCACTGTGCCAGGGTGGGATTTAGCAAATAGACAATGCATGGCCAAAGGGCAGGACTACAGTTTAACCCAGTGCAACCCAACGTCACACAACGCCTTAGAGCAAAGGACTCTGCCCCCGACTACAGTTACAGGTAATCTCCAAAGGAGGTTCAAAGCATCCTTTCATGTTCTCAGGAGGCAGAGACATGCATTTACTGTCATACATGAACATACACAGCTGCAGGGAGTTTTTTTTTTTTTTAAAGCATGCAAATATTTCAAGGGTTACGTGTTTTGTTTTCCAAGAGCGTTGAAGGCTTTTAGTAGAAAAGGTATCACGTGACATGAGTGGTGATTCCATCTGTGAACTGTCAGCACGACCTCTTCTTAAAAACGCCCGCCCAGCCCTAAAAGAAGGGGCAGTGAAAACAAGCATGTGTGGACAGAGGGGACTGAATCGAGCACCAGCTATGAACAAGGCGTTCTTACAAATTTCATTTTTCTATTCAAACACCACAAGTACCAGAAGTTGATACTTTGTAGGTGGGGAAACTCAAAGAGGAAGGCTCAGAAAGGTGGAGTGACTTGTTCAAGGTCACACAGCTATAACAATGGATGAATGAGATTAGAACCCTAGTTAAGAGTAAACTCTAAAAATGTCTAGAAGCATACACATCAAAGCATTAGCAGTGGTTATCTTAAGATGGCATTTCTATAGAAGCAAAAACAGAGAAATGGGACCTAACCAAGCTTCTAAGCTTTTGCACAGCAAAGAAAACCATAATAACAAAAAGACAACCTATGGGCTGGGAGAAAATATTTGCAAATGATACAACTGACAAGAGCTTAATTTTCTAAATATACAAACAGTTCATACAACTCAAAAACAAATCCCCCCACCAAAAAATGGGAAAAAGGCCTAAAGAGACATTTCTCCAAAGGAGACATACTGATAGTCAATAGGGACATGAAAAGACGCTCATCATCTCTAGTTATTAGAGAAATGCAAACAAAATTACAGTGAGGTACCCCTCGCACCAGTCAGAATGGACATCATTAAAAAGTCTACAAATGACAAATGATAGAGAGGGGGTGAAGAAAAGGACTCTCCTACACTGTTGGTGAGAGTCTAAATTGGTGCAGCCACTATGGACGAGGATGGAGTATGGAGGTTCCTCAAAAAACTAAAAATAGAGTCGCCATGTGATCCAGCTATCCCACTCCTGGGCATATATCCAGACCAAACTCTAATTTGAAGAGAAACACACACCCCTGTGTTCATAGCAGCACTCTTCACAATACCCAAGACATGGAAAGAACCTAAACTGTCCATTGACAAATGAATGGATAAAGCTCTCTCTATACACACGCACGCACACACAGAGGAATATTACGCAGCCTTAAAAAGCAGGAAACCATGCCACTTGCAGCAACATGGACGGACCTAGAGATTATCACACCAAATGAAGCAAGTCAGAGAGAAAGACAGGGGCTTCCCTGGTGGCTCAGTGGCAAAGAAGCCACCTGCCACTGCAGGGGCACGGGGCCAATCCCGGATCCAGGAAGATCCCACATGCTGTGGAGCAACTAAGCCCGTGCACCCCAAGTATCGCGCCTGTGCTCTAGAGCCCAGGAGCCGCACCTCCTGAGCCTGCGCACCCTGGAGCCACGCTCTGCAACAAGAGAAGGCACTGCAATGAGAAGCCTGCGCACCGCAGCTAGAGACTAGCCCCTGCTTGCCACAACTAGAGAAAAGCCCACACAGCAACAAAGACCCGGCACAGCCAAAAACGGAGTATTTTTTTAAAAGACAAATACAGTACCACTTATATGTGGAATCTAAAACATGACACAAACGACCTTATCTACAAAACAGAAACAGACTCACAGACATAGAGAACCAGACATCTTGTGCTTGGGGTTGAAGGGAGGATAGATGGGGAGTTTGGGATTAGCAGATGCTGACTATTATATATAAAATGGGTAAACAACAGTGTCCTACTGTATAGCACAGGGAACTCTATTCAATATTCTGCAATACACCATAATGGAAAAGTATATTTATGTGTAACTGAATCACTTTGCAGCACAGTAGAAATTAACACACTGTATATCAACTATACTTTAATAATTTTTTTAAAAGATGGCATTTCTTGTAATCTTTATTTCTTCTATATTTCTAACTTTTACTAGGCTAAACGTATTTGGTTGAGGGATTTTTCAAGCCTCAAAAAAATGAAAATTTTTGAATGACTTTGTTTAGATCTTTTCAAATAATGGTCTGACCATTCCTAAACTAACCATTCCTAAGCTAATGCATTAAATCAACAAAATAAGTCTGCGGATCAATGGATCCCTCTTTGTGGAGGGTCAGTGGAGTGGATGAGAGCCCTACTGACTAGGTGGAGACAAGCCGGGCGTTGGGGGTTACTCTGAATCCCCACCTCTATCACTCTCTCCTCAAACTGGAGAAGCACGCTCTCTCGGTCTTTATCAAATACAACGGTTAAATTTTTGGCCCTGAGTAGAGAGACAACAGTGATTCCAGCCAACCTCATCACAGGACTATTTTTTTTAGGTCCTGCCTGGGAAGCACTACAGAGTCCAGACTATTTTGGGTATGGACAGTGAACCCATCTGGTTCTTCAAATCCCTCCCCTTCCTCAGGGTTCATCAGGGACTGACTCTGATCTCTTCACTGGAACACAAGCTTGGGAGCCCAGAGGGGAAAGGCCAAGCTATAAGCACAGATTAAGCTGAAGCTGCCCCCAAAGCACTGGGGTGGGAAAGGGGCGGACCGGGAATGCTGGGCCAACCCTGCACTCTTGTTGACTTCAGGGAGCCCTCACCCTCTGAGTCTCCACATTTTCTAATTGAGGGTGATCAAGGGAAGGCATGGGACACAGGAGGTGAACAGGCCTCGGTTTCAGAGCTGGCTGTGCCCTCCACCAGCAGTGTGATGCTGAGCAAATCACTAAGGTCCCAAAGCTTCGATCTCCTCACCAGGTGTGATAATGTTATATGTCAGCTTGACTGGGCTGTGGAGTGGCCTTTGGTCAAAAATTGTCCTGGGTGTTTCTGAGAGGCTGTTTTGCCGATAAGAGTGTGTGTGTGTTAAGTTGCTTCAGCCGTGTCCAACTCTTGGCAATCCTATGGACTGTAGCCCACCAGGCTCCGCTGTCCATGGGGTTCTCCACGTAAGAATACTGGATTGGGTTGTCATACCCTCCAGCAGGGGAGCTTCCCACTCCAGGGATTGAACCCATGTCTCTTACACTGGCAGGCAGATTCTTTACCAGTGGCACCACCTGGGAAGCCCTTTGTGGATGAGATTAATATGCAAATCAGTAGCATAAGGCAGATTGCTCTTCCACATGTGGGTGGGCCTCATCTAATCACTTGAAGGCTTGAAGAGCACAAAAAGGCTGAGACTTCCCCAAGGGAGAGGATTCTTCCTCAACGACTGCCTTAGAACTGTGACACTGACTCCAACTGAAACCCTGGCTCTCCCTGGTTCTCAGGTCTTCGAACTCAAGATTGGAACCACACAATCAGCTCTCCTAGGCCTCCGGCTTGCCAATTCAGCCTACAGATCTTGAGATTCTTTTCAGTCCCATCATCACAATTTATTTCCTTATAATAAATCTACTTCTATCTAAACACACAGGTGCACACACACACACACATCCTACTGGTTCTGTTTCTCTGGAGAACCCTAACACACCTGTCCAAAGAAGATAACAGCTACTTAATACCTAGACCATTCTAGGGATTAGAGATTATAGGTAGACTGTGCCCAGAAGATAGATGTTCAATATCTGACAGCCATTACAACCTCTAAAGCTGTTTCTACCTTTAAAATGCTCTCCTTTGTGTCACGTCCCCAGCAGATGACAAGACAAAATGAACTGGTCACATCTTACTCTTCACCTATCCCAGGGGGGTGTCTTGGATTTCTCAGCCCTCTGCCTCTCAGAAGCCCACATGGATGACAATAAATGGAAACCCAGCTCAAGTCCAGCCTCTTGGCCGTGGCAACCCCCTGCTGTGGCTTCCTTCTGAACTCCAGTAGCAAACATGTGCAAATTCAGCAATGAGAGTGTAAAATGAGGCAGCTGGACAAAGTGGCAGGATCCAGACAACTGACAGGTTTCCACTGGGTTTAGGTCTCTTGGCAAGTGGGAGAAACCTGTTTGTGAAGCTCCATTAGGCAAACGGTCAGCAAGTAAAACAGCTGCTCTGAACCACAAGACGCTCAGCTGATCAGAAGGAATAAGCTGAAGTCAGGGGTCCAGAACCTATGTGAGTCTGTGAACTTCACGGGAATCTCTGCTGGCTACAAATTGAACTTTCTAGCCCTATCTAGGAAACCTCTGGCCACCCATGGAAAAATAAGAACCTCAGAGCATCAGGACCACCAGCCTGGGCTGTCACTGTCCATGACAAACTCAGAAAAGCTGTCTTGTGGTTGTCAAAAGATGGCTCTGGCACATGGACCCAGCCTGTGTGTGTTAAGTCTCGACTCTAGAAGCCAGTGCCTCTCAAGCTCGAGAACAGACCCAGATTACTCAGAGGGCTTACTAATTTCACCTTCAGGGCTTCCCATTCACTAGGTCTGAGATGAAGCCTGAGAACTTCTCACAAAGTTCTCAGCTGATACTGGTACTGCTGGTCTGGACACACACTTAGTGGATACACACTTAGGCTGACATAAGCTATAAATTAGAGGGTGCTGGGTAAGGAGATCCCAGGTTGATTTTCAGAGTCATTTGTGGTGCAAGCAGAGCCTCCACCCCTACTTCCCCCAAAGTCCTGTAAACTAAACAAGTGTGAAATTTCCAGAAAGACACAAGTATGGGATCTCAGAGTAAGTCCATAGTAAAACTTCATTAATTTGACCTCTACCTATTCAGAAATGGTGGCCACTGAAGGAATACACATAAGGTCTAAATTGTTATTAAGACTCTTGATGGTGAATGGAGAATTATGACTAATTACATATGGTGCTCTAGGGGACAAGCTATGAACAGTCTAATTCAACAGGATTGAGGGGATGTAAATTGATATACGCACTATAGAGAGCAGTATGGGAATTCCTCACAAATCTAAAAATAGAGCTACCATATAACCCAGCAATCCCATTCCTGGACACATACCCAGAGAAAACCATAATTCAAAAAGATACATGCACCCCAATGTTCATTTCAGCACTATTTACAATAGCAGGACATGGAAGCAACCTACATGTCCATCAACAGATGAATGGATAAAGACGTGGTACACATGCACAGTCACACACACAATGGAATATTACTCGGCCATAAAATGGGATGAAACTGTGCCATTTGCAGAGACACAGATGGGCCTGTATACAGAATGAAGTAAGTCAGAAGGGAAAATCAAATATCATATCTTAACACATATATGTGGAATCTAGAAAAATGGTACAGATGAACTTATTTGCAAAGCAGAAACAGTCACAGATGTAGAGAACAAATGTAGGGATACCAAGGGAGAAAGAACAGAATGGGGGCCAGGAATGTGTATGGTGAGAAGCTCCAATGGTGACTGTCATACAACCAGCCCAAGAGGCGGCTATGGTGAGCGTTCAAAAACCACATAGGAGGGCAGCACTGTTTGGTAACCCCAGTGATGTCTCTCCATAAATCAACTCACTCCGTAAATCAACTCACTCCATAAATCAACTCACTCCGTAAATGTAGGATGATGGCTCTACGTCAGCCTTTCATGCACAAGTTTTTCAATAAACGGGTCTTAATTTGTTCACTGGGGCAAAAGCTAAAAGATAAAGATACTGAGTTGAAGACCTTAGAACTGTCGTGCATGCATGCTAAGTCGTTTCAGTCATGTCTGACTCTGTGTGACCCTGTGGACTATAGCCCACCAGGCAAGAATACTGGAGTGGGTTGCCATGCCCTTCTCTAAGGGATCTTCCCAACCGAGGGATCGAAGCTGCATCTCTTATGCCTCCTGCACTGGCAGGCAGGTTCTTTACCACTAGCACCACCTGGGAAAGAACTCTGTCAGCACCCGATAAATCTTCGGTCATTTATTCCAGCCCCAAGCACACAGTAGATGCTCAATGAATATGAACTAACTGAATGGATGGATGGATGGAAAGCCTGGATGAGAAACCAGAAGGAGCACAGGAAGTGAGCGTGGGACCATGAGTCAAAGACCCAGATCTTCACTTCGGTTTATCAAGTCATGTGGGGGGAAGCACTGGTGGCAAGGCTCAGATGCTGCAGTAAAATCTGAAAGAGATTGTGTGCTCATAGGGATTTTTAAAGTATATTATTATACCCTCAATACCGAAATCTGATTGATTATATTCTTTGCAGCCAAAAATGGAGAGGCTCTATACAGTCAGCAAAAACAAGACTGGGAGCTGATTGTGGCTCAGATCACAAATTTCCTATTGCAAAATTCAGACTTAAATTGAAGACAGTAGAGAAAACCACTATTCTGGTATGACCTAAATCAAATCCCTTATGATTATACAGTGGAAGTGACAAAGAGATTCAAGGGATTAGATCTGATAGAGTGCCTGAAGAACTATGGATGGAGGTTCCTAACACTGTGTGGGAGGCGGTGATCAAAAACATCCCTAAGAAAAAGAAATGCAGAAAAGCAAAATGGTTGTCTAAGGAGGCCTTACAAATAGCTGAGAAAAGAGGAGAAGGGAAAGGCAAAGGAGAAAAGGAAAGATACACCCATTTGAATGAAGAGTTCCAAAGAATAGCAAAGAGAGATAAGTGAAGTCGCTCAGTCGTGTCTGACTCTTTGCGACCCCATGGACTGTAGCCCACCAGGCTCCTCCATCCATGGGATTCTCCAGGCAAGAATACTAGAGTCGGTTGCCATTTCCTTCTCCAGGGAATCTTCCTGACCCAGGGACTGAACCCAGGTCTCCTGCAATGCAGGCAACGACTTAACCTCTGAGCCACAATGCAAAGAAATAGAGGAAAACAATAGGATGGGAAAGATTAGAGATCTCTTCAAGAAAATTAGAGATACAAAAGGAACATTTCATGCAAAGATGGGCACAATAAAGGACAGAAACAGTACGGACCTAACAGAAGCAGAAGATATTAAGAAGAGGTGGCAAGAATGCAGAAGAACTATACAAAAAAGGTCTTCATGACCCAGATAACCATGGTGGTGTGATCACTCATCCAGAGCCAGATATCCTGGAGTCTGAAGTCAAGTGGGTCTTTGGGATCTTTACTATGAACAAAGCTAACAGAGATGATGGAATTCCAGCTGAACTATTTCAAAGCCTAAAAGTTGATGCTGTGAAAGGGCTGCACTCAATATGCCAGCAAATTTGGAAAACTCAGCAGTGGCCACAGGACTGGAAAAGGTCAGTTTTCATTCTAATCCCAAAGAAAGGCAATGCCAAGGAATGTTCAAACTACCACACAACAGTATTCATCTCACACACTAGCAAAGTAATGCTCAAAATTCTCCAAGCTGGGCTTCTTCAACAGTCTGTGAATTGAGAACTTCCAGATGTGCAAGCTGGATTTAGAAAAGGCAGAGGAACCAGAGATCAAATTGCTAACATCCACTGGACCATGGAAAAAGCAAGAGAATTACAGAAAAACATCTGCTTCATTGACTACACTAAAGTTTTTGACTGTGTGGATCACAACAAACTGTAGAAAATTCTTCAAGAGATGGGACTACCAGGCCACCTTACCCAGCTCCTGAGAAATCTGTATGCAGGTCAAGAAGCAACAGTTAGAACCAGACATGCAACAACAGACTGTTTCAAATGGGGAAAGGAGTACGTCAAGAGTGTATATTGTCACCCTGCTTATTTAACTTATATGTAGAGTAAAATCATGCAAAATGCCAGGCTGGATGAAGCACAAGCTTGAATCAAAATTGCTGAGAGAAATATCAATAACCTCAGATATGCAGATGACACCACTCTTATGGCAGAAATCGAAGAGAAACTCAAGAACCTATTGTTGAAAGTGAAAAAGGAGAGTAAAAAAGCTGGTTTAAAACTCAACATTCAAAAGACAAAGATTATGGCATCCAGTCCCATCACTTCATGGCAAATAGATGGGGAAACAATGGAAACAGTGACAGACTTTATTTTGGGGGCTCCAAAATCACTGCAGATGGTGATTCCAGCCATGAAATTAAAAGACACTTGCTCCTTGGAAGAAAAGTTATGACCAACCTAGACAGTGTATTAAAAAGCAGAGACATTACTTTGCCAACAAAGGTCCATCTAGTCAAAGCTATGGTTTTTCCAGTAGTCATGTGTGGATGTGAGAGTTGGACTATAAAGAAAGCTGAGTGCCAAAGAATTGATGCTTTTGAACTGTGGTGTTGGAGAAGACTCTTGAAAATCCCTTGGACTGCAAGGAGATCCAACCAGTCCATCCTAAAGGAAATCAGTCCTGAATATTCATTGGAAGGACTGAAGCTGAAACTTCAGTTGGCCACCTGATGCAAAGAGCCAACTCACTGGAAAAGTCCCTGATGCTGGGAAAGATTGAGGGCAGGAAGAGAAAGAGGCAACAGAGGATGAGATGGACGGATGGCATCATTGACTCAATGAACATGAGTTTCAGCAACTCCAGGGGACAGTGAAGGACAGGGAAGCCTGGCATGCTGTAGTCCATGGGGTAGCAAAGAGTCAGACACAACTGAGCGATTGAACAATAATAAATTACGTCCTCAAAGCAGGTCCAGAGATCAAATCTCACTAGTTTCAATACTGAACCAAAACCAGTAACAGATCATTCCACCAGAATATGTTAATTTACTATACCCATTTTTTTTTTAACCAAAATAGCCTGTCAATTATTTAATGTGAGATCTTGGCTTAGCAACTGAACAAGTGAAAAGGACTGAAGATTTAATTTACTATATTTAATATGAGTCCATTGTTATAGCACTGCTAAAACCATGCCAAAAGTTCAGAATTTAGATATATATTATTAAGTATATATAATTCAAATGTTTATAGGATATATATGGGCTTCCTTTAAGGTGCAGCTGGTGAAGAATCTGCCTGCAATGTGGGAGACCTGGGTTCAATCCCTGAGTTGGGAAGGTACCCTGGAGACGGCAAAGGCTACCCACTCCACTATTCTGGCCTGGAGAATTCCATGGACTATGCAGACCATGGGGTTGTGAAGAGCAGGACATGACTGAGAGACTTTCACTTTCAGAATATACATATATAACCCACATAAACTGAAGCCATAGCTCTGTCCAAGTCCATCCAACTATAGCTGACAAGTTCTGCCCTGTTCTGAGCATCTCACCTAGAAGGAGACAGATGTGATGACTACTTGAATGATGGACATGTCGATAAAGGTAGAGAAGAATGACGGATAAACTGAGGGTTAAATTGACACACATTCGATCCGTAACATTTAGTCGCTGAGTACTGGGGTGTTTTCCTTCCAGGAGCTCCATAACAGTGTTGTTAGATCACTGACTCTCTTCACCTCCATCCAAATACCCCTCCATCCGCATAATCTAACTTCTGCCCCCAGTATCGCGCCGAACCCGCGCTCACTACAGCAACCGGTGACCAGCCGGAGCACTGAAAGCACTGCAGATCTGAGTAGCTAAGATGAGGTCACCTTGGAGTAGGGTGGGCTGTAGTCCCATACGACTGATGTTCTTATAAAAAGGAGAAATCTGGACACAAAGGCAAACGTGCATGCGGGGAGGATCCCCTGTGAAAACCAGAGCTCTGGTGCCCTTAGCTGAGCAACTACCAGAAATTCTGGAGGCTGGATAGGGGGTTTCCCTGGAGGCTTCATAGCCCTCCTGACACCTTGATCTTGGACCTCTGACCTCCAGAAGAGTGAGATAATATACTTCTTTTATTTGTTCAGTTCAGTTGCTCAGTCGTGTCTGACTCTTTGCGACCCTGTGGACTGCAGCACACCAGGCCTCCCTATCCATCACCAGCTCCCAGAGTTTACTCAGACTCATGTCCATTGCGTCGGTGATGCCATCCAACCATCTCATCCTCTGCCTTCTCCTTCTCCTCCTGCCTTCAGTCTTTCCCAGCATCAGGGTTTTGTCTAGTGAGTCAGTGTTTTGCATCAGGTGGCCAAACTTTGGAGTTTCAGCTTCAGCAACAGTCCTTCCAATGAATATTCAGGACTGATTTCCTTTAGGATGGACTGCTTGGATCTCCTTACTGTCCAAGGGACTCTCAAGAGTCTTCTCCAACACCACAGTTCAAAAGCATCAATTCTTCGGCGCTCAGCTTTCTTTATAGTCCAACTCTCACATCCATACCCAACTACTGGAAAAACCATAGCTTTGACTAGATGGACCTTTGTTGGCAAAGTAATCTCTGCTTTTTAATATGCTGTCTAGATTTGTCATAACTCTTCTTCCAAAGAGCAAGCATCTTTTAGTTTATGGCTGCAGTCACCATCTGCAGTGATTTTGGAGCCCAAAAAATAAAGTCTGTCACTGTTTCCATTGTTTCCCCATCTATTTGCCATGAAGTGATGGGACCAGATGCATGATCTCTTGTTTTCTGAATGTTGAGTTTTAAGCCGACTTTTTCACTCTTCTCTTTCACCTTCATCAAGAGGCCCTTTGGTTCTTCTTCACTTTCGGCCATAAGGGTGGTGTCATCTGCCTATCTGAGGTTATTGATACTTCTACCGGTAATCTTGATTCCAGCTTGTGCTTCATCCAGTAAGGGGCACTTTGTTACAGCAAGCCCTAGCAAGCAAACACACGACCCTCTCATTTTCTCAAAGCTCCCCATGTATCCCGTCATGATAGGCACCACCTCCAGCTATTACTGACTACAGAGTAGTTACTGGGCAAGGAGCCGCCCCCCTCTCCGCAGTCCCTAGGGAGGAGGGCCTGTATCTCTGTTGAGTGTCACCGTCACCGAACGCTGCGAGCATGGTCCCCAGCTGCCTCCCGAGACTGCAGGGTCACCAACAAGGTGAAGGGCAGCCGGGGAGCAAGGGCCTCCCGGAACCTCTCCCCACAGCGCCCTCCCCCAGCCCCGCCGAGACGCTTACCGAGATGATGTGCCCCTTCAGGCCGTGGGCCGAGTCTGCGCACTCGATCACAGCGCTCAGCTGGGGGTAGCCCACCCCCGTCTTGGTGCGGGTGGTGCACACGGAACCTGGATGGAGGAGGAGGGGGACCCCAGAGAGAGATGGTTAGGGCTGAGCAGGACTCCAGACAATGAGCCTCCTCTCCCATCACGCAGCCATGCCCCGTTTCCTGGGGGGGGGAGGGGACGGGGTGGAGGGGGGCGGGGCAGGGCGGCCCGCAGCTCCGCGGAGGTGGTTATAACAGCGTCGTGGCCACTCATCCTTTCTGGGCCATATCACCCTCATCCGCTCAGGTCCAGGACACGCCCCCCTTCACCGGTCACCATCACTCTCCATGACATCAGCTCCCTCTTACCGACTTCCCAACCTCCAACTCCACTCCTTCCCACCTTCCCTCACTTCCCACACAACCACAAGGGACCTTCAGACACCTCCCATGGTCTTGAGCCTCCTTGACCTTCAACTTCTGTCAAATGACTCACTTCTCTAAGCCTCAGTGCCTTGCTCAAAAGGTGGAAATGAAAGCATTGACCTCACGGGGCTGTGATGGAGATGAAATGGCATGAGGGATGAAGACTCCCCGGCCTCCAGTAAGCCGCTGAGCAAAGGGAGCCGGCACTCAGGGCATGCTCGCAGCCGCCCTGACCCGGCTCTGGCCTCTACACACGCCAGCCTCCCTCTGACCCGGCTCTGGCCTCTACACACGCCAGCCTCCCGGTCCAGCCTCCCTCTGACCCGGCTCTGGCCTCTACACACGCCAGCCTCCCGGTCCAGCCTCCCTCTGACCCGGCTCTGGCCTCTACACACGCCAGCCTCCGGGTCCTCACCCTCTCCTGGTCCATCTCTCACCCTGTCCAGCCTGGCCTCTGAGGTGAGCTTCCACAGCAGAACTCAAACCAGCCACCTCGATGCCTTCATCCCCCCTGACCTCTGCCCTCCCCACGGTCAACTCCAGTCCTAGTTCACTGTCTGCAGTGCGTTAGCCCAATTAGGTCCAGGCCGAATCAGACGGGCCTCTCCAGCACATCTCCATGCTCGAGCCTCCCCTTCCCTCCCAGCAGACCAGCACCTGCTCCGAGGCCACCGAGCTCAGGCTCTGCACTGCCTGCCCGCCCGCCCCTCTTCTCTCCGCCCGCCCCGCTTGGCACCCCCCAGCCCCGCTGACCTTTCCATTCCTCCCACCTCGGGGATCCCCTGTACGTGATGTTCTGTCTCCCGAGCGCTCCCCTCCACCAGCCCCCTGGTCTGGCCAACCCTTTCTCATCTTCCAGGCTTCATCTTCCATGTCACTGCCTCAGGAACGTTGTTCGTCATAGCTGCTCATTTCAAAAAGAGCATTTAAGTCATTATTTGTGTAAGAACCGAGGATCTGTTTTCTCCACTGGAGGGTAAGCTCCGTGGATATTCATTGTTGTCAATCCAGCGCTGAGAACAGAGCTTTGTGCATAATAAGGCCGCTATAAATAGTCACTGAAAGCATGTGTGAACTCAAGAATGAATGAGTCACATCCCTGTCTCCACCGCTTCACCACTCACTCACTCACTCACTCCCTCCTGCCTGTCTGGAGGTGTCGCCTATGGGCCCATGCAAAAGCTGGGTGTGAACTCCTCCACTCCCACCAGACTCACGCAAAGCCTCTGCCTCCTCTCCTTTTCCCCACCATCACCAGTGGCTTCCCAGCTGCCCACAAACCTCTCCCGACAGGTCGAGAGCCAAGACTATATATACTTTGAGGCCTGGGTCCAGCAGGGACACCGGGACCAGGGGAGCCGCCTTCTCCCGCATCCAGCTGCAGGCAGGAGCCGTCTCCTCTGTCCATCCTTACAACACAGTCACTCGCTCCCTGGGGGCTGTGGCGCTTCCCTCCCGACCAAGGCACCCCTGCCCCAGACGGGCACGGTGCAAGGCACAACTGGAGCTTTACAACCTCTGGTTCTGGTTCAGAATCGGCCTTTTTCCTTTCCCACTCCACTGCCAGATCCTGGTGGGCAGGGACTCAGCTGCAGGGGCCCGGAGCTCTGCATGGGTGGGGGACAAGGCGGGGGAGTGGTCCTGATGAACCCCCAGGTTGATAGGAGAAACGGTACCCACTTCCTCCCAGCCCCAGTGGCCGTGGGGCACATCTTTAATGCTTTTTTCCCCCCAGGTCCCAGGAGTTGTTCTATGATGACCCTTATTTAATGCTGTCACCTGGGCTTCCCTGGTGGAGCTCAGTAGTAAAGAATCTACCTGTCAAGGCAGGAGACACAAGTTTGATCCCCGGTCCAGGAAGATCCCACCTGCCGGGGAGCAACTAACCCCATGTGACACAACTACCACGCCTGTGCTCTAGAGCCCGGGAGCCCTTACTACTGAGCCCACGCAGCTGGAGCCTGCGCTCCGCAACAGAAGCCCCACAATCAGAAGCCCCTGCACCACAGCTAGAGAGTAGCCTCCGTCTACCAAACCTGGAGAAAAGCCTGCACAGCAGTGAACACCCAGCACAGCCCAAAGTAAACAGATACAATTATTTAAAGAAAAAAAAATGCTTAGGGCCATTTACAAGCCTACAGGGCTCTCCTTCCCTAAGAGTCTCTTCCTGCCCATCCTGGTCCCTCAAGGCCTCTACACACGCCAGCCTCAGTCGTCAGACTGTGCCAGGTCACAACACAACCATGGTTTCTGCCTCCCTCTCAGATTATGGTTTGCTTCCTTTTTTGGTAGTGTCTTCTGAGAACATGGTATTTGTTAAAAAAAAAAAAGAAAAAGAAAAACTTTGCTGTTTTTTTATTCCCAAATGAAAATGTATATCTCTTTTCCTTCTCTCCCATTTTAGTGTTTGGTTAATCATGGATGTGCAAGGAGGAATTTTTAATATGAAGAAATTAAAAATATGGAAGCGCATGCACCTGTCTGGCCAAAAGGGAAGGTCAGCATCAAGAGGCCCTGAGAGAAACAGATCTACCCAGAAGAGGGTAGAAAGGTGCCACCTTATTCCTCCACTCAGAATGCCACTGGTGGTCCTGGGAGAGAAGGCCTGGGAGGATGCAGCAAAATCTGAGATGGACATGTATCAGCTGAAGAGCCAAAGGTGATAACTGCCTGGACCATGAGTCAAGTTCAAATGTGGGCTCAGCTGCATGCTTATTTGTAATGTTTGGGGTCCCTCAAACATTCACATAAGGAGTCATTCACATCCACTAACTGTCCCTGTGAGCTCTTCATACCTCACCTTCCTCTTCAAGGTGAATGGGATCACTCATGAGCTCTCATTCTTTTCTTCCACAGGAATGTTCTGAAACCAAGACCTTATTTGAATCGAACCATATTCAAGTTCATTCAGAACTTCCCAGAGGCATCAGAAAGTAGCTCAGTGATATTTCTAATCAGGAGACTCTTCTGATCAGAAGCTCAACAATACTTCCAAAATAAATGTGCTTTAAACCTGTGGCTGGATCATTCCTGAGGTCCCTTCTGGGCATCTCTGGTCCCCTCAAGCTCCAATCCTCCCCAACAACACACCCTCCGCTGTGCTCCCAGCAAGTCTTACCTGGTCCAACTCCCACTTTGATGATATCTGCTCCAGAAAGAATAAGCTCTTCCACCATCTCTCCCGTCACCACGTTCCCTGCCTGGGATAGAAAGAATATAGCTCGTGATCATGAACTACTCCAGGAGGAACAAAGGTGAGTGATGGAGGAGCCCCACACCTGAACACAAGGAGGAGCCGATTCTGAAGCCATCAGGCAGCCAAGGGGACAAAAGTAAAAAACAGAGAAGACAAGGGCCCAATCCCTGAATCAACTTTCAGCCAATTGGTGGCTTAGGGTTTTCTCCAGGTTTCCTTTCTTCTCAATTAACTATGATGGTGTGATCACTCACCGAGAGCCAGACGTCCTAGAGTGTGACACCAACTGGGCATCAACTTAGGAAGCATCACCACCAACCAAGCGAGGGGAGGTGATGGAATTCCAGCTGAGCTATTTTAAATCCTAAAAGATGCTGCTGCTAAAGTGCTGCACTCAATATGCCAGCAAATTTGGAAACAACCCTAAATAACAACAATTAACAAGAACATAGAATTGGACACCCCAGGCTACCTCTGGGTGAGCTGACAGCATGAGGAATTTACAGAACTACATGACTTTAGAACTCCAAGAGACCGTGGTCTTTCTAGGTCAGGAAAGACAAACTCTTACAGAGAATCCAAACATATGAAATAAGCAATGAAACACTCTCTCAGCTGATTAAAATGTTGATTGTGGTTCACAGTTTGTAAAACCCCTGAAGAACTTCTATGGAACCAATAGAACCCAGAATTAGGGAACTACTGGTCACCTCACAGTTGGGAAAATACCTGGATATCCCATCCTAAAGGAAATCAGTCCTGAATATTCGCTGGAAGGACTGATGCTGAAGCTGGAACTCCAATACTTTTGCCACCTGATGCCAAGAACTGACTCATTTGAAAAGACCCTGATGCTGGGAAAGATTGAAGGCGGGAGGAGAAGGGGACAACAGAGGATGAGATGCTTGGATGGCATCACCGACTTGATGGACATGAGTTTGAGCAAGCTCCAGGAGTTGGCAATGGACAGGGAGGCCTGGCATGCTCCATGCAGTCATGGGATTGCAAAGAGTCGGACACGACTGAACGACTGGGTTGAACTAAACCCATCCTAGGGTCAGTGGTTCCCACTGAGATATGAAAAGGCCGATGAACCCTAGGCACCTTGGGGACTGGTACATACTTCATTTTCAGAACAACATGAAACTGTGGTCCTAAGAATAAACCCATAAGCCAGAAGTGGTAGAAACTAAAAACCAGAAGGATGCATCTGGTTTGAAAACAGTGCATGTTCTTTCACTGCAGGAGCCTGAGAACATAAAAATAGCCCTTTTTATTACAACTCACTGGCCTGTGGATTCTTCAGCTGGTACATAGAATACTTGGCAGGATGCCTGTCTGAATTTTCACAACTGTGCAAAGTCTTATTTTGGGCAGTACATCCCTAACTCATACAACTTGTTTTTTGGCATTGAAGCCCCAAAAGTGCCTTTTCACTGAATTGATTCCAAGGGGAATTTTTCTTTCTCCACCTAGACAACGTGACTTTTAACTTTGTATAAAAGGATCTCCCAAAGGGATGATGAGGATGGCTCAAAGTTACTTTAATCCCAACAGCATTTGACAGTGGAAAATGTTAGCCCAGAGAAAGGATAGGAACATATGAGAATACAGTACATGATAAAGACGGCATTTCACGTCACAGAGGAAAGGAACAATATTTCAATAGACAGAAATATTGAAATTTGGGGGGAAAGGGATCTTTTAGAAACAGATATGGATTATCACTCATACCTTGCACCAAAATAAGCTTCAGATAAATTGAAAGTTGTCTCCTCCCAGATTTAGAGGAAAATTCTGGATACTTGTAATACACATACAAGTGAAAAAACATAAAGACAGATCTGTCTACATGAAAATTAAAAACCTGCATAAACACACACTCATGCATATAATCAACAAAACTAATAAACAACCTGGTGGAGAAAAAGATTTACAATTACAAAGAAGACTAACATTATGAGAGTGTTTCCAAATCTACAAGAAAATGCAAGCACCGCACAGAATAAATTCTGAAGGACATGAACTAATGAGAGAAATAAAAGTGGCCAATAAACACAGGGAAAGTGTTTAACCTTCACCAGCAATCAAATTTCAATCAAGATATCAGCAAGGTACCACTTTTCACTTAACAAATTGTCAGTGATTATAAAAACTAAATGCTGAAAACAGACATTCATTCTCTGCCAGGGGAATGCCTACTCCAGGACAAGTTTTCCTAGAAAATAATTTGCCCATATACAGAAATGGAAAGCATATATATCCTTTGATTCAATAACTTCCAGGATTTTCTCTCAAGGCAATAACTATGCTGCTGCTGCTGCTAAGTCGCTTCAGTCGTGTCCGACTCTGTGCGACCCCACAGACGGCAGCCCATTGGGCTCCGCCATCCCTGGGATTCTCCAGGCAAGAACACTGGAGTGGGTTGCCATTTCCTTCTCCAATGTATGAAAGTGAAAAGTGACAGTGAAGTCGCTCAGTCGTGTCTGACTCAGCGACCCCATGGACTGCAGCCCACCAGGCTCCTCCGTCCATGGGAGTTTCTAGGCAAGAGTACTGGAGTGGGATGCCATTGCCTTCTCCATCAATAACTATGGATGAGGTCAAAGATTTAACTACAAACATGTATTATTGTTAACAGTGCAAAACTGCAAATGTATTCCCCCAAATGGGAATGGTTCGACAATCTCTGGCCAACCCATGTGATGTTTATAAGATTGGTTTGATGCCATGGGAAAATGTTTAAATGCTTTCAGTATAATGTTAGGAGAAACAGAAGGAAATAGTAAGATCTCAGTTTTGTTAAACAAGTATATGTATAGATGGAAATATACACCTAAATGCTGATAAAACATGTCCTGGTGAGGGAATATTCTGACTTTTATCAATCATTCCTTACAATTTCTTGGATTTGACAGTAGAAACTGCATTACTTTTACAACTGAAAGTTATAGTTTCTGTTTTCTTAGGGTTTTTATTTTCTCCTAAGTATACAACTCTGAACCTGGAAAAGAACTTGGTAGGAACCCAAGAAGGGCTTCCCTGGAGGCTCAGCGGTAAAGATCTGCCTGCAGCAGGGGAGCTGCAGAAGACACGGGTTCAGTCCCTGGGTCGGGAAGATTGCCCTGGAAGAGGGCATGGCAACCCACTGCAGTGCCCTTCCCTGGAGAATCCCATGGACAGAGGAGCATGGCAGATACAGGGCATAGGGTTGCAAAGAGTCAGACACAACTGAAGTGACTTAGCACACACACAGGAACCCAAGAAACAGCACGCCAAGCTCTCATTCTTCCTCCCTGGTTGACTTGCTAAAAATTCAAAATAGATTTTACAAATAACAATTAAGTAGAAGTTAAAAGTGAAACAGCTAAAGAAGCTACTTGAAGCTCCGTACAAGGTTTCACCTTCATTGTGGATTTTTCTCTCCATTCTAGTACTGCCTACAGACCAGTTTAAAAGGGTTCACTTTATACCAAATAGGTCAATTCAAATCACCTCAGATGGACATAGCAAGTATAACCATGTGAGGTCAAGGTAAGTTTAAAAGTGTGGAGGGAGCTGATGCCATTAAGAGCCCAGGGGCTCCCCAGGTGTCCCCATCCCCCCTCCCCCAAGGTGCCTTCGGGGCTCCTGAACCAGAAGCGAGCACCACAAAGGGGACTGAGCGTGGAAAAACCCAGAGTGATGACGAAAAGCCTCTAGCCCGAGGACCACACAACAAGGATGCCGATGACTAGGAGAGGACGGTGCGTGTCCCCTTGCAGGAACAAAAACCTATCCAAGTTTGAAACCAAGATGGGCAAACACAAAAGCTGAAAGAAGTCAAGTTCAGAAACGCAGGAGGCTCCGGGAGTGTGGTTAGGCTCTGGGGGAAGGCCAGCCCACAGCGCAGGCAGCAGCGGGCTCGGGGTGGGATGCGCTGGGGTGGGGGGGTAGTTGGCCGGGGGTGATTAGTGAGCAGTTGGCTTATCTTGGCCAGAAACAGCTCCTGTGGGGAGTGGATACCAGAGGCTCAGAAGGTGGCAGCATGTCCGGCTTGGTCATGACCGGGGCAGCCAGGACAAATAGAAGCTGCAGACCCTAGCTGGGTCCCAGAGCAGACAGGCGGAGGTTTCTGTGAGGCGCCCCCCCCCCCACTCTCCCCAGGGAGGCCAAGCACTGTCCAGGCACCACCTCCTGCTCCTCCGTGTCCAGGGCAGGTGGGAGGGCCCAGAGCACACACAAAAGGAACAAAACAAACATTTCACGTACTTCTGTGCCATTTAAAAAAGGCCCCTAGGGGCCTCCCTGGTGGCTAAGTGGTTAAGAATCCCCCTGCCAACGCAGGAGACGCGGCTTCCATCCCTGGTCCAGGCAGATCCCACAAGCTGAGACCTGACTAAGCCTCTGCGCTACAAGTACTGAAGCCTGAGCACCCTAGAGCTCAGCTCTGCAACAAGAGAAGCCACCACAATGAGATGTCCACCAGCCACAACTAGAGAAAAGCCCGCGCAGCAACGAAGACCCAGCACAGCCAAAAATTAAATAAATTTTTTTTTAATTAAAACTTTAAAAAATAAATTAAAAAGTCCTCTGGGCAAAAACCAACCCCAATTCTTCCAGTTCTCCTTTGGACCCAGACATCTATGGCAAGATGACTTCAGAAAGCGGGGGCTGACTGAAGGCCCTCCAACTCACTGGATGATTTTAAGAAAATCATATCCACTCCAAGTCTCCATTCATCCTGCTATGAAGTGGGGCTGATCAGACCCACCTGTCCTTGTCACTGGAAGGTTTACAAAGGAACTTCACCAATATCCATCTCCAGAACTTTTCTATCATCCCAAACTAAAATTTTGTACCCATTAAACAATAAGTTTTCTACCCACTTTTTACTCTTCGGCTCTTCGGAAGTCTTTTGCCAAGAAAAATCCTTTCTGTAGAATGAGAAAATTTGGAAAACTCAGCAGCAGCCACAGGACTGGAAAAGGTCAGTTTTCATTCCAATCCCAAAGAAGGGCAATGCCAAGGAATGTTCAAACTACTGCACAACTGCATTCATCTCACATGCTAGCAAGGTAATGCTTAAAATCCTTCAAGTTAGGTTTCAACAGTATGTGAACTGAGAACTTTCAGATGTAGGAGCTGGATTTAGAAAAGGCAGAGGAACCAGAGATCAAATTGCCAACATCCGCTGGATTACAGAAAAAGCAAGAGAATTCGAGAAAAAGATCTACTTCTGCTTCATTGACTATGCTAAAGCCTTGGAGTGGATCACAACGAACTGTGGAAAATTCTTAAAAGAGATGGGAATACCAGACCACCTTACCTGTCTCCTGTGAAACCTGCATGCAGGTCAAGAAGCAACAGTTAGAACCAGACATGGAACAACAGACTGGTTCCAAATTGGGGAAGGAGTACATCAAGGCTCTATATTGTCACCCTGCTTATTTAACTCATGTGCAGAGTACCTCATGAAAAATGCTGGGCTGGATGAAACACAAACTGGAATCAAGATTGCCGGGAGAAATATCAATAACCTCAGATATGCAGATGACACCACACTAATGGTAGAAAGTGAAGAGGAACTAAAGAGCCTCTTGATGCAAGTGAAAGAGGAGAGTGAAAATGTTGGCTTAAAGCTCAACATTCAGAAAACTAAGATCACAGCATCTGGTCCCATCACTTCATGGCAAATAGATGGGGAAACAATGGAAACAGTGTCAGACTTTATTTTCTTGGGCTCCAAAATCACTGCAGATGGTGACTGCAGTCTAGAAATTAAAAGATGCTTGCTCTTGGGAAGAAAAGCTATAGCAAATCTAGACAGCATATTAAAAAGCAGAGACATCACTTTGCCTACAAAGGTCCATATAGTCAAAGATATGGTTTTTCCAATAGTCATGTATAGATGTGAGAGTTGGATCATAAAGAAGACTGAGTGCAGAAGAAATGATGCTTTTGAACTGTGGTGCTGGAGAAGACTCTTGAGAGTACCTTGGACTGCACAGAGATCAGACAAGTCAGTTCTAAAGGAAATCAACCCTGAATATTCATTGGAAGGACTGATGTTGCTGCTGAAGCTTCAATACTTTGTCCACCTGATGCAACTGAACAACAAGCCAATATCAGCAGACTAAATCCGGCCTGAGGGCCAACTCCTAACAGAAAGTGCTAGAACATTAATGCCAGAGTCTTCCCCCATGCACCCGAGGATATCCCCCTATTTACCGGGGCATTCCAGGGAGTAGGAGATGCCACCAAGGCAATAACCACCATTCACATGAAAAACACAAGCAACCAAATTTACTGCGTGACTCTCAAAGGCGCACATCAGCCGAATCTCGGGGGCCCTTCCTAGCTCCTGCCGCAGTTTCAGTTTACACCAGTTCCAAAGAGAGGATGAACCAGAAAATCTAGGCTAACTTGGCCTGAGAGGGTGTCTGCGCTTCAGGGAGGTAAATTAGGGAGCCCACGGCTGCCACCTTTGAGAATACTGAAGAGCATCACCCGCCCCCACCCTCCCGCCTCCCCAGGAAGAGGCATAGAGCAGGCAGGGCCTCCGTGTGACTCAGAACCTTATCTGACCATGAAATGCTGGAGAAAGGATCCAGACAGGTGCCTGCGCCAGTGGCCACACACAGAAAGGCCAAGGACGTGCCCACAGCTTCCCAGGGGTTTGCCAACAGCGGCTGACTTGACATTCCCCAGGGGAGCAGAGCTAGTCTCCTCTGAACAGATCAGGTGTCACAAGCCCGCGTCCTCAGGGCCAGATCAGAAAGAGCCACCAGCACAAAAGCACTTCCCGGACCCAACCTGGGTTTCGCAGGTGGCTCTCGTGGTAAAGAATCTGCCTGCCAACGCAGGAGACACGGGACACCGTGGGTTCAATCCCTAGGTTGGGAAGAGCCCCTGGAGGAGGAAATGGCAACCCGCTCCAGGATTCTTGCCTGGAAAATTGAACGGACAGAGGAGCCTGGTGGATACGGGTCGGATACGACTGAGCACACACAAGGGACCCCACATAGGAACCTCTCCATCATAAGGAGTCTGAGCTGGTAGGGGGTCTGGCTGCAGCAGGGTGCAATGCAGGGGGAGCCTGGCAAGGGGGATTCCAGACCCTGGGGACACACTCTCTAGCTCAGTCCCACCTCTCACTGGCTGCGTGAACGTCAAAAAGTTTCTCGACCCCTCTAAGCTGAAGCCTCCCAACTAAAGTAGGTGCTCTTAGCCTTACTTGAGCATGAGTTATCATAAAAGATAAGTGCTTGGTCCTTGCTAGTGCCTCTCTTCACAGTCCCTGGAATCCACCCAAGAACACACCATTCCCATTCCTCTCGGAAAGCCACCAGGCAGAGGCCCAGAGGACTTGTCACACTCTAACACCCAGCACCCTCACAAGACCCTTTTCTGCCAGTGACGTTCTCTAAACATCCCCGCTTCCTCCCTCCTGACCTGCAGCGGTGCTTTCCTTAGGTGAAAGGTAAGAAGCAAAGGGTCCACGTGAATGCCAGATGTGCTGGGCAATGGGAGCAGCAAGCCTGGAACTGGGGCTCTGCCAAGACGCTTCTGAGCCGCCCTTCCGTTCACTGCAGAGTAACCATCAGGGCAGCACTCAGCATCCCCCGAGTTATCTACCTTTCAGTTCCCCATCCGTGGACAAGCGCATCCTCACAACGCCTCCAAAGGCCATGAGAAAAATTATCTTCCTAAAGACCAAGGGTGGTAAGAGTACTGGAGGTTTCCACGTGAACCTGAGGGGTCAGTGTAGGTAAAGCAGCCGGGGCAGAAAGGCTAGAGCCTCCTGCTCATCCCTGGGGAGACCAGTGCCAACACCGGTAACACGCCCCCTGGGCAGTCGGCAGGCGCTGCAGAGGAAAGCTGAAAAGCATCACCCTGCAACCCCCACCCACCCCGCCTCCCCAGGGAAGAGGCACAGAGCAGGCGGGCCTCCGTGTGGCTCAGCGCCCCTGGGTGCCCAGGGGGTGTGGGAACTCAGTGTCACTCTTTCCCTCCCCGCCTCACCCCAACCCCAGCAGCCCCCGGGCACTGCACTAGGCCTGGCGCCCTTTCCCTGCCCTGCCAGCCCGCCTCCTTCCTGCACTGCCCATCTCCCCTGCTCCTCTCCCTGGAGCTGGAAGCCAGGTTCCACAACAGGCAGCCCGCTCAGCCCTGGGTACAGCCAGCTGTGAGCTAAAACTCACCGGCAACTGTAGGCAGGGTACACTGGAAGCTCTGGGGTGCTGGGGCATTTCTGCTCTCACTATCCTTGTTTCAAATAGTGGCTCTATTTTCTCCTTCTTAAAACTAATATACACCTCCTCATCCCACCCCCATTTCTCTTCTCCATCAGCCTTCCGCCTCTGGTTCAGTTCCCAGAGCACGTGCCCTCAATGGTACTTGCCCACTTGCCACTGGGTGACTATTGCACCCTTACCATCAGCCCATCTGATTCCCATGATGATGCTCCAACCACTTTTATCTCGACCAGCTTTTCACAGGGGAGAAGAATGAGCTTCAGAAGGTAGGTGATGTCCCCAACATGGTTCAGCCAAATCATGTTGCTCATGTGGCCACACTGACATCTGGGACCCTCAGCGATGTTAATGCTGGTACAACCAGCATCGAAGCAGAGCAAGAGGTCAAGAGCAAGGGAGGCGCCTGGGAAACGGGATTAAGATTCACCCCAGGAACAGTTCGTGACCCCACAGCTTCCAGGAAACGATGTGGGCCATTGCAATGGACTACAGAGGCAAAGACCCAGAAGATATGCAGTAGAATCACCATTTATATGAGGTTCAAAAATAGGCAAATTAAGTGGTGTCCTTTAGGAATCCATTGGTAGATAGCAAAACCAGGGACACTCGAGGAAGGAAAGAGCACCAGGAAGGGTGGGGCTTTTGTCTGAGGTAGGAGGAGGGGCTGCAGAGTACAGGTACGCTGAAGGGCCCCTGCTTTTATGACCGTTTATTAAACATCCGTGTTTTACGCACTTGTTTGTATGTATGTCATATTTCACAATTGAATACATCAATTATCCAAAACAAAAAAGTAGAGCCACTAGGTTGCTTCATTCAAAAAGTGTAATTTCTGGTCCCTAACTACTGGAGGTGAACTGGAACGATCTGGAAAGATCTAGATCCCACTACCTCAGATCAGAGGAAACGTCAACAGCAACCCGGAAGTACTCACCAGAAGGGATCAACGAAGGACTCCTCCTGCTCAAATATTTGTCCTGCTCTTCCTACCATCCCAGTCATCACTGCACAGAGTTTATGTTTAACACCAAATGTTTGCAGGGCTCCCAGGTCCCAGCTGAGGGAAGGGGGCGCCTGCCCTCCAGGGAGGCCAGCTTTCTCATTCCTCCATTTCCACAATGACTAGGGGCAGAAGAGCCAGCTGGGGCCTCAGGACTAGATACACACGCCTTGCTGGGCCATGACGGGAGCCTGAGGAAGCTGCCCAGCTCAGGACGAGAAACAGGAAACTGGTCACATGTATGGCCCAGTGGAAGGAGGGAGCCTCATCCCTAAAGTTAACAAGGATGGGGCATGTTTACAGGTCTCCAGGGGCAGAGCCTGGACTCTGAATTCTGACCGCCCTTACCTCAAACCCCAGCTCTACCACTTCACAAGATGTGCCACACTCACAAGGGTGTGACCTTGTGAAAATCCCAAAGTCGAAGGATCAGGAATAAGGATTTCTCATCTGCAATAAACTTGGGACAACAGTTCCTACTCTTTACAGAGATGATGTAAAGAAAAAGAACAGAAAGAAGGCTCCTGAAACATGGGAGTGAAAGCATTAGTCACTCAGTCGTGTCTGACTCTTTGCAACCCCAGGGACTGTGGTCTGCCAGGCTTCTCTGCCCATGGGATTCTCCAGGCAAGAATACTGGAATTCACTGCCATTCCCTTCTCCAGGGTACGTTCCCAACCCAGGGATCGAACTTTGGTCTCCTGCATTGCAGGTGAAATCTCTACCTTCTGAGAGACATGAGAGGAACTCAATAAATGGTGTTTCTTTATCAAAACACAACAATGCTGGCAGCACTATGATGGGGGTGAAATGAATCTAGCTGTCCCCCTCCCCCACCCCAGCTTCAAACATGGTACAGCTGGTTGACCTCGGGACAATACTTGATGCTTTCTTCTCACTTGATTGGAAAGCATAAAAATACTTCTCTCAAAAATTTGGTGGGGGTGGGGGTGGGGGTGCCCTGGTGGCTCTGTGGTAAAGAATCTACCTGCCATTACAGGAGAGACGGGTTCAATCCCTGGTCCAGGAAGACCCCACATGCTACAGAGCAACTAAGCCCAAGCACCACAACTACTGAGCCTGTGCTCTGGAGCCCGGGAGCTGCAACTACTGAGCCCACGTTCCCTAGAGCCCGTGCTCCACAAGAAAAGAAGCCACCGCGGCGAGAAGCTCGCGCAACGCAACTAGAGAGCAGCTCCCACTGGCCGCAACTACAGAGAAGTCTGAGCAGCAAAGACCCCGCACACCCAGAACTAAACAAAAATATATCTTTTAAATGTTCATGAAATCCTTCACAGGTGATTTAACTTTGTCAACAGAAATACCAATTCCTGTCTCCCAACTTCCTTAAAATGATGAAATGTGAAGATAAATTAAAAATTTGTAAAAGGAAGACATAGAGAACAGACTTGTGCTTGTCAGGGTGGAGGGGGGACTGGGGGAAGGATGGTTTGGGAGTTTGGGATTAGCAGATGCAAACTATATGTACAGAGTGGATAAACAACAAGCTCCTACGGTACAGCGCAGGGAACTAGATTCAGCATCTTGTGATATACCATAACAAGAAAGACATGAGAAAATGTATATATGCACATATGTATAACTAAAGCACTTTGCTGTATAGCAGAAATTAACATAACATTGTAAATCCACTATACAATAAAATAAATTTTAAAAAAGAAAAGAACTGGGCTCAAAAAACTTATAAAAGGAGAGTTAGGTAAATTATCTAGTGGTCAATCAATAATCACCATGTTAACTAAGACCAATAAAGACACATAATTACCATATAGATTTTCCAAAAGTCCAAATTTAACCCTAAAGCTTCTAGTTCATTTTTCTATAAATCTATGTTTCCCAACGATAACAGATACACATTCTCACCAGTAAAGGTGTTAAAAATTAGTAAAATACCCCCCGCAAAAGGTAAGGAAGTTCAAAAATAAAGATCCTAGATAAAGCAATACATCAACTGATTTGCAAATAATAGCTGACTATTGCGAAGCGTTCATATTTTGGATTTCAACTCTCATAGCAGTTTTCTCCTAGCAAAGAGAGTGGGGCAGAGATGACAAATATGATAAAGAGAAAGCCAACTGTGTTGTTTTTATTTTTCAAAATAGACTCTGTTAAGCAGACATACACCTTGGTTTAAAGGTCTCACATGGTATGAAACACTTGATGATACTTAGCAGAGACAAGGAGCCAACACCCTATGGTGCTGATCCGGATTTTACCTTTTATAGTGGAGCCACTTTTCAGATCTTCGCAGCTGCTGCCTGTGCTTTTCCCACTGATTCTCAACTATTCTTCTAGAAAGAAGGCACCAAAAGCTCCCAAGAGAACACAGCTCTCCCAACACACCGTGTAACTCTTCTCTGCTTCCCCATCTAGAGGGTCATCCCATCACACTTACCATGATGGTGTGTTCTGGAAATCTGGACCGGACCAGCTTCACGAACTCCACAAAATGCTCCGAGTACCCATTGGCCACATCCAGGCAAATAAACTTAACCTGCGGCACAGCTTCCAGGATGTTGCTCATCTTTTCCAGATCATTCTTCCCACTGCCCGAACTCACGGCTACGTGCTGTACCGAATAAACCAAGAGGTGTAAGACAGAAACGGTAAGTGGCATTCAGACGCCAGACCCTGCCTCCATCCACCCTCCAGTTCTGGGGACAGTACCGTGCCCGTCTGAGGTTCACCCTGATCACACACACAGCGGCCCGGCTCAAGAAACCTGTGGCAGCAGAGGCAAAGGAGATTCTCGTGGTCAGTTATCTAAACTGACCGTTGTCTTTTCCAACACTAAACTGCATATAAATGCTAAACTGAGCCCTGCGCCTTGGCCACACAATCTCATCCATGGCTTTTGTTTAATTTCCTCAAGTTTTCCACGTGGCCATCAAACCAGTCGATCTTAAAGGAAATCAACCTTGAATACTCATTTGAAGGACTGATGCTGAAGCTTCAATATTTTGGCCACCTGATGCGAAGAGCCAGTCTTGGAAAAGACCCTGATGCTGGGAAAGACTGAAGGCAGAAGGAGAAGGGGATGGCAGAGGATGAGATAGTTGGATAGCATCATCGATTCAATGGACATGAACCAGGGTAAACTCTAGGAGATGGTGAGGGACAGGGAAGGCTGGCATGCTGTAGTCCATGGGGTTGCAAAGAGTCGGACACGACTTGACAACTGAACAACAACACCACATGGAATCCAGAACCATGGAATGACTGGTGCAAATTCTCCTCTTAGAGCAGAAGAGTGGCAAGGAGGATCAGGGTGGCCAGTCTGCTCGCGTTCCTCATGCCAAAGCCGTGGCAGTTACCCTGAGCATCCCACTGAGATGGGGGTGGGGGAAGAGAGAGGGAAAGATGTCTAAAACCTCCCTGATAAAACTCCTTCCTGTTTTCATTTTTACTCCCAATACAACATTATCACAACATGCAAATTGTGCTCTCCCAGTGCAGGAGGTCCAAGTTCAATCCCTGGTCAGGGGAACTGGATCCCACATGATGCAACTAAGATCCAGTGCAGCCAAATAACTAAATATTTTTTAAAAAGAGAGAAGAAAAATGACATAAAAGTCTTAATGTCTCCAATAAAAAAGACAAAATGTCCCAAAGCACAAGAATGAACGCGACTGAAAGGATCCTTCCTGCCTGCGCTGGGACGTGTTTCCACCTGATGCCGCCACCTCCTCCTCTGTGATACCCTCTCCCCCAACCTTCCTCAGCACCCGTGCCTCCAACCCACCCCTCTGCAGCTCTCAAAATCTGCTCTGTGGGTTTTAGTAGTTTATGTCTCGTTAAAACTAGCCCGTGGGACTGTGTCCAGAGGTAGCGTCTCACCTTCTATGATGTATTTATTTTTTATAAATTTAAAATTTGTAAATTCAATATTTTAACTCACTATAAACTGCTGGTGAGCAGCACATCTTACTATCCTTTGTTACTCCCCCCAAACCACAAATCACAACGGTGTAGCTACACCCCGCAGACTGAGTGTAAACCCACTGGTAATGTGATACATACCGCCTCCCACCTTCACTCCCCAGGACAGTCTGACCGGTGCCCCGGGTCCACAGGCTCTTTCCCTCCCATTCAGCTCTGCTATCTTTTTAATTGTTCATTCCTGTTAAAGTTTGGCAGGTGGAACTGGAGACTGGTTAAGTTTCTCTCAGGGCCACTGGGTTTGTCATGCATTCCCTTTTTAATGAGCTTTAACTTCGCTAGCAGTGGGGTAGTAAGTGGAATCATCGCCCTTGGTAATGAAAGCCATGGTTCTGATTCACAGTGTGCTGCTGGAAACTTACGCTCCCCAAACTTCCTCCAGAGAAGAGGGGGAGAAGGTGAAACAGAGATAATCCATTAGAATAAATTATGCCAAAAAGAAAAGACTCAAGTGTGAGCCAGAACTATTTTACCTCTGAAACCACCTCCTCGCCAATCAAAATCCATACACGGCCATGGCATAGCAAAGAAAAATAGCCAGAAACTAGTCTAACTTCAAAAGCAGTACAATATGAAGTCATTTTCCAATGCAGATGATCTGACCATGGAGGAAATCATCTCCAGTGTAGAGATGTCTCTTTGGTATGGACACAGGACCACCCAAGGGTGCCAGGATCAAGATGCAGGATCAAAGACTGGCATGTTCTATTGGGGCCTTTATTATTTTCAAACCACCTTTATTTTTTCTCAGTAACAGCTTTATTGAGATCTAGTCACACACACTTCATCTATTTAAAGTGCACAATTCAGTGGGTTTTAGTATATTCAGAGCTGTGCAACCGTCACCACAATCCATTCTAGAACATTTCATCAACCCCCAAGAGAAATCTCCACACCCTTTAGCCCTCACTCTCAACTAATCCACTTCCATCTCTACAGGTTTCCCTTGTCTCAACATTTCATGTAAATAGAATCATATACAGGGCTTTTTGTGTCCGGCTTTTTCACTTAGCAAGACGTTTTTGAAACAAGAGTGAAGCGGGCAGGGCACGACCTTTGAAAGGATGACACAGACCAAGGACACAGCATAAACGGTCACTGTCGTTGTTCAGTCACTAATGCGACTTAGCAGGCCACGGCGACGGTGAGTAACAGGGCGCGTGCTTACCTTCTCCTGCGAGAACATCAAAATCACCACTAGCTGCGGAACAACCATGGACAGGAGGATGTGGGAACCCATCAACATAAACTGATCAGAACCAAATACGCTCAAGGTGGAGGATGAGCAGACTTCCACTAGAAACTGAGCCTCACTATATGCTCACTGTAACACATCAGCAAGCCAAACGACACACCCACAGGCTCCATGACAGTTCCAAGGCCGCCCGTCAAGGACCAGAGAGTTGGCAGTGGCCCAGTTCCTGGAAATCTCCACCCCCTCACCAAAAAAGTTGGAATAATCCTCCCACTCATTATTTTATGAAATTGCCCAAGCCACAGAAGCTAGTAAAAGTGAAAAGTTGAAAGTGTTAAGTCACTCAGCTCAGTCGCGTCTGATTCTTTGCGACCCCATGGACTGTAGTCCGCCAGGCTTTTCTGTCCATGGAATTTCTCCAGGGGAAGAATACGGGAGTGGGTTGCCATGCTCCTCTCCAGGGGATCTTCCCGACCCAGGGATCAAACTTGGGTCTCCCACATTTTAGGCAGATTCTTTACCAACTGAGACACCAGGGAAGCGCCCCATAAAAGCTAACCACACCACATTTCAAACTTCCCAGGTGACGCTAGTGGTAAAAGAAACTGCCTGCCAGTGCAGGAGATGTAAGAGATGTGGGTTCAATCTCTGCGTCGGGAAGATCCCCTTGAGAAAGGCATGACAACCCACTCCTGTGTCCCTCCCTGGAGAATCTCATGGACAGGGGAGCCTGTCAGGCTACAGTCCAGAGACTTGCAAAGAGTCAGACAAAACTGAGGCAACTGAGCACTAGTACCACCTTTCAAGGCCACTCTTGTCTTCCGAGAGGGCCCACACTCTGCGGTGTGTGTTCCTTTCAAATAAAGCTGCTTCTTACCTATCTCTTTGGGCTTCCCAGGTGGCATGAGTGGTAAAGGACCTGCCTGCCAATGCAGGAGACATAAGAGATGTGGGTTTGATCCCTGGATCAGGAAGATCTCCTGGAGGAGGGCATGGCAACTCACTTCAGTATTCTTGCCTGGAAATCCCTATGGACAGAAGAGCCTGGTGGGCTACAGTCCATGGGGTCACAAAGAGTCAGACCCAACTGAAGCCACTTGGCATGCAGCACACCTATCACTTTGTCTCTCACTGAATTCTTTCTGTGATGAAACATCATGAACTTGAGCTTCATTAGGTCCTGAAACCCCAGTGTGTGAGATCAGTTGAAAGACCGTGGGTTTGGTTGGGTTTGAGTCCCAGCTATGTGTGTCCAAGTCTCAGTTTGAGGTGAACAGTTTCTTTTCCAAGGTTCATTCATGTTGTAGCATGAATCAATACTTTATTGCCCTTCTTAGCTGAATATTCCGCCCTATGGGTATACTAGGTTTTGTTTGTTTGTTCATCAGCTGATGGGCACTTGGGTTGTCTCCACCATTTGGCTACCATGAATAGTGCCACTATGAACATCCATGTGGGCTTCCCTGGTGGTTCAGATGGTAAAGAATCTGCCTGCAATGCAGGAGACATGAGAGACCTGGGTTCGATCCCTGGGTTGGGATGATCCCCTGGAGGAGGGCACGGCAATCCACTCCAGTATTCTTGCCTGGAGAATCCCCAGGGACAGAGGACCCTGGTGGTCTGTATTCCATGGGGTTGTAAAGAGTCAGACATGACTGAGTGACTAAGCATGTATCAATATCCGTGTATAAGATTTTGTGTGAACATATATTTTTATATCTGTTGGGTCTATTCTAGGAATAGAATTGTTAGGTGATATGGTAACTCCTATGCTGAACCTTCTGAGAAATTGCTGAACTGTCTTCCAAAGCAGTGGCACCATGTTACATTCTCACCAGCATGGCAAAGGGTTCCAATTGCTGCACATCTACACCAACACTTTGTGCTATCTGCCGTTCTCACTAAAGTCATCCTGGAGAGCATACTGTTTATTCTGCACCATCATATTCAGCTCCAATTATAACTTATTATAATTAGATGTTTTTGTCTAGATAAAAGGCATGTTTGGAATGGACTCAATCCCTGGCAGGATTGACCTTGTTGGGACCTCCGCAAGCTCTCATGACAAAACACTTCACTTTCCAAGAGAAAAAAAATATGCTCCTTACAGGTAAATCATCATATTTTTAAAAAGGAGTGCAGAACAGGTTTGCTTGGCAGATTCCTAGCAACGATCAAGGGCTGGGGATTCACTATCGCCTTCCCCAGTTTCTCTTTGGGACTGTCTGTCGTTATTGTTCAGTTGCCAAGTTGACTACAGGGCACCAGGCTTCCCTGTCTTTCACTATCTCCTGGGAGTCTGTGTGTCTATCTGCTGCCAACTCAAATCCTTTTGACTACCCTGATGATTTCCTTTCCTGGGCAACAAAGGTCATTTATAACCAGGGTAGAGTCTTACCTGCAGGCATTCTGGGTGATTAGCTGCAAAGAGCTTCCAGTCATCCAGGCTATAATGCTTGTGAATCGCTGTAAACATGGAGTGCTAGGAAACAAAACAGAAAGGCACCGTTAGGATGAGATGTGAAGGGAGCCCTGCCCCGCCTTCCTCCACACGGCGAGGTTAAACCACCAATACAAAACCATCCAGTGTTCCAGCCATTCACGCTTTACTTGCTTTGAATCTGCTCCGAGGAGCCCCAAACAGAGGAAGGTGTAACCAGGGAAATCACAGGACCGTGTTTTCCATTCTAATCTCATCAGCCAACACAGCATTCAAGACTTAGGAGGCAATGCCAAGAGGCAGGGGTGGGAGAGGATGAGGGAGGGTTCTGAGAGCCCTGGTCCAGCCCACACGTGACAGGCCAAGAGCAGCACAGAGGGCTGGTCTCCTGCTAGTCAGCGGCACAGCCCGAAGGCAAAGTGATGCTTCTTCTTCTTGTTCAGTGGCTATGTCCATGTCTGACCTTTGCAACCCCATCATGCCAGGCATTCCTGCCCACTCTCTCCCAAAGTTCGCTCAAACTCATGTCCATTGAGTTGGCATCAACCACCATGGATGATGCCATCCATGTCTGACCTTTGCAACCCTGCATCATGCCAGGCATTCCTGCCCACTCTCTCCCAAAGTTCGCTCAAACTCATGTCCATTGAGTTGGTGATGCCATCCAACCATCTCATCGTCCTCTGTTGCCCTCTTCTGCCCTCAATCTTTCCCAGCATCAGGGTCTTTTCCAATTAGTCAGCTCTTCACAGCAGGTGGCCAAAGTATTGAAGCTTAGTGATGCTTAGTCAACCCAAAAGAACCTCAGCTTTTACCTGAAAGCTTCTCTTTGTGTTCACGACCTAAACATTTCCTGCTAAAAGCTAAATCCATCAGGCAGCTGGTATTCTTGAGGGAAGAAGTACATAAATCCTGATTCTAAAACTATGACCATCAACCCAGAAAGGGTTTACTGAACATCTATTTTGCGCAAGAACTTCACATACGTTATTTCATGTACTTCTCAGAACAACTTTGTACAACAGCTGTAACTTCGTGGGCAAAGATGGGACTTAAGAAACTTACATTTAAGAAATTTAACAACTGCTTGGCCAAAAAGGGGGCAAAAGACAGAATCAAACTCAAATCTGAATGCAGAACCCAGGTTCCTACTCCTCCTATATAGGGGCCTCACTCCTAACTTCTTTCAGTCTCTCCCCCATTAAAAAATTCTCTGACTTTACTGATGCAAGGAACTAACTCAGCATTCTAGAAATGGAAGATTCATAGGACCCACACATGATTAGCTATTTCAATGAACACTGTCTCATTTATGGAAAGTCTTTCCTGTGCAAATGGGAAGAGCCTAGCAAGTTCTGTTTCTCATGAAACAGTAATCTGATATGTGAATTAATCGGGGCTATTAATTGCTCCCTGATTCCATGCACTTTTACACAAGTACATAATTCATGAAGAGCAATGGCTGATCACAGCAGAGTGAGGGAAAGATTAAAAAAAAAAAAAAACACAAATTCCTTTTCCAATTAAATTGTTAGCCTCCGGCCCAAAGCTCAATGGGGGCTGAGGGTGGACAGACATGCAACTGATTCTGGACTCAGACCTCAGGCAGACCACCCTTTACACTATTTGGTGAGTTCATAATTTGTTTGAAAATCTTCCTTCTAATCACTGGCTAATAATGAATCCCAGCACCTCCTGAGGTTAGACGTGCTGCCCACAGCAAGAAGCTCTTTCAACTAATTGGATTTATCTTTTCACTTGGCAGGCATTGTCTACGGAAATAGATGCACAGACTCTGAGCGTCAGAAGCACACATTTCACATCGATGATGAGTTAAGATGCACTGAAACTTGAATCCAAATGCAGACACAGATGTGTGAGATGAAGGTTCTGCCCACAGTAACTTTGCCTTTATTTTCCCAAGCCCAGGATACTAGTCCCTTTACAGCCAGAAAACAGCAGCCGGCTCCAGGGGCCTTGAGCTTCTATCAGTACTATTATCTGCCAGTGTAAGTTGGGAGGGAGGTCCCCGATGCTGGAGTCAGTCTGGGTTTGCATCTCGGCTCTTTGTCTATTTGCCTAAGTGCCTTGGGCCAAGTGACCTCTCCCGTCTTGTCTCTGGTGGAGTTGTGAGTTGTGACCACCTCATCCACATTCCATCCAGTGCTTGGCACCTAAGGTTTCTATATTGTGATATAATAAATGCTGCAGAGCAAAGTGATGCTGTCTTTTTAAAGGTGCTGTCGCTCTTTACTAAATATGACACTTCTCTAACACTGTAATGTGGCATGACATCCAACTTCGGTTTGTATCTCTAATTTCCAAAACTATCGCAGGCATTTTCAAGGAAGAAATGGATGTAGGTCTGAAACTGAGCGGGGTCCTGTGAGGCTCCTGGGCACAGCTTTTCAGTGTTCCCCGTTGCTTTGATTATAGGAAACAGCCTTCACTCAGCCTCCATGACCTTCCCTGAGTTCCAATGGGCAGATTCAAACAGTTACTGATTAGGCAAGGGAGGGGAGACCAGCGAGCAACAACAGAGAGGAGCAGCCTGGGAGCAAGGTCCTGGTTCCCCATCAAAGGATACACATGACTATATCTTTGAGCTATTTTGCGGATACCGAAACACCTTCCAGGTGGGAGAAGTTAATGATTAAGGAATGTATGCTGCCCACCCTCCTGGTGGCTCAGACGATAAAGAATCCGCCTGCCAGTGCAGGAGACACAGGTTCGATCCCTGGGTCGGGAAGATCCCTAGAGAAGGGAACGGCAACCCACTCCAGTATTCTTGCCTTGAGAACTTCATGGACAGAGGAGCCTGGTGGGCTACCATCCAGGGGCCACCAGAGTCAGACACGACGGAGTGACTGACACTACTTCTCACGCTGCCCACAAGCCTGCAGACTGCAGACAACTGGACCTGAAGGCTGAAAACATTGACTCCTACTTACCTCACCACCAACCCATCAGAAGAATGTCTGAGAGCTGATCACACCCTCTTTGAACAATTACTACAAAACTTGTCACTGTCTTCCCCAAGTGCAGACACACAGTTTGAAGACATTAGTCTACTGTGTCCCCCTTTGCCTGGCAAAGCAATGAGTGTGTTAGTCGCTCAGTCATGTCTGATTCTTTGTGACCCCGTGGACTATATATAGCCCCCAGGCTCCTCTGTCCATGGAATTCTCCAGGCAAAAATACTGGAGTGGATTGCCAGTTCCTTCTCCAGGGGATCTTCCTGACACAGGGATCGAACCCAAGTCTCCTGCATTGCAGGTAGATTCAATGGCAAAGCAATAAAGCTATCCTTTTCTACTTCACCCAAAACTCCCCATCAAGGGATACACACAATGATATCTTTGAGCTATTTTGCAGATACTGAAGCACCCTCCAGGTGGGAGAAGTTAATGATTAAAGATGGTCTCTGAGATTTGATTGGCACCAATGTACAAAGAAGCTGAGCTTTGGGCATCAGATCTAGACCATCTCATTGAATGTGAAGTTCAGACTCTACCCACCTTCTGATGGAAGAGAGAAAAAGAAGGGCCTCCAGCAACAATCAGACTCAGAACCAATTAGTTTGGCCAAAGTGAATGACCTGAAATGTCTCATTTTTCTCCTCTCCCCTATGTATGACAACCTGTCCAGTGTGAGCACCAGAGGGAAAAAGCCCACCGTCCTACCTGTGACATCACCACTGCCATCTCAAACGTCCCCACAGTGTCCATGTTGGCCACAATGATGGGAATCCCCGAGTATGTCTGCTTCGAGTTCCGAAATGTGAAGGTTCGCTCAAGGTCCACCTATTGCGAGAGAGAAAAGAAGTCCTTGGTTCTTTATGTGATTGGGGCAGAATTTCTAGAGTTTGGAGAGAATGAAAAGACACAAAGGAAGTGTATGTCCCTGGGTCCTCTTAGGGGTTGGGCCAGGGGTTCCAAACACAAGCGAGTCCCTGAGGAAATGGAATCATGGGTTGTTATCCAGGTGCAAAAATAGAACCCAGCTCCTTGCGATCCTCAAGAAACCAGGACAAGGCACCGCATGTTCTGTCATCAAGCCTAGCCTCCAAATTGGAAGTTCTCTCCTTCCCATCCCCCGCCACCTCCTGTCCACAGCGTGCTTCATGCCAGCCTCAAACACCACACATAAGTCACCGTTCTCCACTTCTGGAGGGACAGACAGTTCCCCTTCTGGGAAAATCCACTCCAGTCTTCCCTGCCATTCAAGACCCTCCCTTTAATTCCCACCTTCGGAGAGAACCAGGCACTTCACCTTCACCCTGCAGTCAGCAACCCCCATTAATCCCTTTGCTGTCAACCTTCTCCACTGTTTCATGACTACCAGCATCTTTCAAAGATAGCCATGACTGTGCACATAACCACTGGTTTCTGATTTGCAAACACAGCTCCAATTCTACCCTAATTCCAGCTTCAGGGTATTTATGACTAACTCAAGTGATCGAGAATCCAGAACAGGAGCTAAGCCAGGAAGGCGGGCTCAGCAAAAGCAGTGAGTAGGGCTAAGTTTTCACCAAGAGCTGCTGCTGCTAAGTCACTTCAGTCGTGTCCGACTCTGTGTGACCCCACAGATGGCAGCCCACCAGGCTCCCCCATCCCTGGGATTCTCCAGGCTAGAACACTGGAGTGGGTTGCCATTTCCTTCTCCAATGTATGAAAGTGAAAAGTGAAAGTGAAGTCACTCAGTCGCGTCCGACTCTTCATGACCCCATGAACTGCAGCCTACCAGGCTCCTCTGTCCATGGGATTTTCCAGGCAAGAGTACTGGAGTGCGGTGCCATTGCCTTCTCTACGCCAAGAGCTGCTACTGCTGCTGCTAAGTCACTTCAGTCGTGTCCGACTCTATGTGACCCCATAGATGGCAGCCCACCAGGCTCTCCTGTCCCTGGGATTCTCCAGGCAAGAACACTGGAGTGGGTTGCCATTTCCTTCTCCAATGTATGAAAGTGAAAAGTCAAAGGGAAGTCGCTCAGTCGTGTCCGACTCTTAGCGACCCCATGGACTGCAGCCCACCAGGCTCCTCCGTCCATGGGATTTGCCAGGCAAGAGTACTGGAGTGGGGTGCCATTTACGCCAAGAGCTAGCATAATTGAAATCATGGCCTCAACCTGGGCCAGATTTCCGGCTGCCATACAAAGGCAGCCACGAATGTGCCCAGATGCAGTGCTCATCCTACGCCTGCTCTTATCTAAGGACCGCCCCCGCCCCCGCCCCCCCACACACACACACTACCATAGACTCCACTTACCAGGCTGGTTTCTGGCTGGGTTTGGCCAATGGGGTCATTGGTGGGGCAAGGGAGGAGACAGGCCTGGGTCCAAGCAGAGTAGTTCTGCAGACCCCCTCAGCCATGGCCTGCCAGGTCACGGTTCTAGCTCACAGAGTGATCCCAGGCCTTGGGATCCTGCCCTTTGGAAGTGGTTTCTCTGCAGCCAATCTCTGGGGTTCCTCATATCCCCTCTGGCATCTCCACTGAGCCACGCTGCCTCCTATTCAATTTCCTGTTTTAAATCTTCAGTCCTGTTTCCTTAGTTGGACCCTGTGGGACACGGCCCGCATAGAAGCAAGGGGGCGCTTCCCCAAGGAGAACTGGCAGCACAAACCCAGGTGTGACTCTTAAGCTGCCGCAAGAATCTGGACCTGCGTTAATCCCGGCTTACTAAGGACCACGGCAATAATCATTTCCTACCAGTGTTTATCTAGAGCCTTTTTTCGTTGGAAGTAACTTTCTATTTTTTTTAATTTTTTAATAAAAATTGCTTTACACTGTTGTGCTGGCTTCTGCCATACAACGTGAATCAGTCATAATTATATTGTCCCTCCCCTCATCCATCCCATCCTTCCAGGTCATCACAGAGTGCCAGGCTGAGCTCCGTGTTATACAGCACTTTCCCACTAGTATCTGTTTTACACACGACAGTGTACACACGGCTTCCCTGATGGCTCAGCTGGTAAAGAATCCGCCTGCAATGCAGGAGACTCTGGCGTGATTCCTGGGTTGGGAAAATCCGCTGGAGAAGGGATGGGCTATGCACTCCAGTATTCTTGGGCTTTCCTTGGTGGCTCAGCTGGTAGAGAATCCGCCTGCAATGAGGGAGACCTGGGTTCAATCCCTGGGTTGGGAAGATCCCCTGGAGAAGGAAATGGCAACCTCCTCCAGTATTCTTGCCTGGAGAATCCCATGGGCAGAGGAGCCTAGCAGGCTACAATCTACGAAGTCCCAAGAGTTGGACACGACTTAGCGACTAAACCACCACCACCACCACCAGTGTATACACATCAATACTACTTTTTTTTAATTTGTTTATTTTAATTGGAGGCTAATTACTTTACAACATTGTATTGGTTTTGCCGAACATCAACATGAGTCTGCCACAGGTGTACACGTGTTCCCTATCCTGAATCCCCCTCCCACCTCCCTCCCCATACCATCCCTCTGGGTCATCCCAGTGCACCAGCCCCAAGCATCCTGTATCCTGCATCGAACCTGGACTGGCGATTCGTTTTTTATATGATATTATACATGTTTCAATGCCATTCTTCCAAATCATCCCACCCTTGCCCTCTCCCACAGAGTCCAAAAGACTGTTCTTTGCATCTGTGTCTCTTTGCTGTCTCGCATACAGGGTTATTTTACCATCTTTCTAAATCCCATATATATGCGTTAGTATACTGTATTGGTGTTTTTCTTTTGGCTTCCCTGGTGGCTCAGAGGTTAAAGCGTCTGTCTCCAACGCGGGAGACCCGGGTTCGATCCCTGGGTCGAGAAGATCCCCTGGAGAAAGAAATGGCAATCCACTCCAGTATTCTTGCCTGGAGAATCCCATGGACGGAGAAGCCTAGTAGGTTACAGTCCATGGGGTCGCAAAGAGTCGGACACGACTGAGCGACTTCACCTTCACCCTTCACTCTGCATAATAGGCTTCAGTTTCATCCACCTCATTTGAACTGATTCAAATGTATTCTTTTCAATGGCTGAGTAATACTCCATTGTGTATATGTACCACAGCTTTCTTATCCATTCGTCTGCCGATGGATGTCTAGGTTGCTTCCGTGTCCTGGCCATTATAAATAGTGCTGCGATGAACATTGGGGTACACATGTCTCTTTCCATTCTGGTTTCCTCGGGGTGTATGCCCAGCAGTGGGATTGCCGGGTCATAAGGCAGTTTTGTTGGCAGTTTTTTAAGGAATCTCCACGCTGTTCTCCATAGTGGCTGCACTAGTTTGCGTCAATGCTACTTTCTCAGTTCATCCCACACCCTCTCCTTCAGTCGCTGTGTCCACAAGTCCCTTCTCCACATCTGTGTCTCCATTCCCGCCCTGCAGATAGGCTCCTCACTACCTGAGTCAGTTGTAGTGAGGTGGATAAACCTAGAGCCTGTACAGAGTGAAGTAAGTCAGAAAAACAAATACCGCATAGTAACACGTATACACGGAATCCAGAAAAACACAGTACCGATGAACCTATTCGTAGGAACTAACTCTCGCTTTGCCACCAGCATGTCAAGACACCAGGGGACACCTAGGTCTTTTGGCCTTTTCGCATCTCCTGTTTCTCCACACACAGAAGGCTTCCTGAGCCAATGAGGTCATCAGCATGACAACATCGGCCTTAAACAGCATCAGCGAGGGGAAAAGAGATGCTGTGACGGCGGGGGCACTGGGGGGAGGCGGCGCATCCCTTTCCCCCACTTCTTTTATTACCATGCTTGGTTCTACTTCAGTGAAGCAAGTTCGATCTGCATCCTGAAAGATAACTGGCGGGACCTATTAATGGCGCCCTTCTGGGCTGCCAATGGCCCTCTAACATTTTGGCTTCGCAGGCTCACGACAATCAGGATTTCTTGGTCTCGAATTACTAATACTTCTTCCAAGAAGCATGGGAAGAGCGGCTACACTCTGCACCTGGCTGAGCTTACATGTTTTTTTTTTTTTTCTTGGCACTCCAAAAACCTATAGGCAGTAGTCAAAAAACTGTTCTCCATGGAAGAGGTCAGCCTTGACAATGAACTCTTCCTCTCATGTCTAGTCTCTTCCACGTGGCAGAGTTTATGCAACCCTTAATTCTAGGAATGAGAAATAAAATATCTGCTCCGACCTTATGTACACGGACAGAAAGACACACAAACACACACCCCGAAACAGACCAGTTGTTTGCTGAGAGAAATATTTTAAATATCCTAGCCACCAGAAACTAAACTTGGCATTTAATCTGCCACAGCTGGTCAAGGCACCAAATATAGCACCTCCAAACCCCCTCTCTGCTAAGCCTGATTTGAAAGGGCACATAAAGTAATAAGCCACCCCTCCTCCACCTGAAAAATACACGTTTCGACTGCTCTTGCTTCCCTGGTGGCTCAGACGGTAAAGAATCTGCCTGCAAGGCAGGAGACCCAGGTTCAATCCCTGGGTCAGGAACATCCCCTGGAGGAGGGAATGGCAACCCACTCCAGAATTCTTGCCTGGAGAAGCCCATGGACAGAGGAGCCTGGTGGGCTATAGCCCACGCAGTCGCAAAGAGTCAGACACGACTGGGCAAACAACACACTTTCACTTTTATCACAGTCAGTCCTACAGCCATTGTTTGAGGGCCCAAAAGTACAACCAGAAGCCCATCTACCACGTTTCTAAATATCTCAATGTCAGGAGCAACGTACAAGCAGCTGCTGCACAAATTTTGCTCTGTCCTCCTTCCTGGACAACAGTTTCACTAAGGGCCTGGAAAGCACTAGAACATGGCATCATGGGAGCCAGTCCTGGCCATCTCCTCTCGCACACATCCTTTTGTGCACACAGGGACACTTCAGTCTACATGCTAACCTCCATGTCCACACGCCTATCCCTCAAACAGCAGTGACCTGGCCACTCTCTGAGATAGAGAGGCGAGCATCTGAGCAGCATGGCTGGCCCTTAGGAACACACCTGGGGAAGACTCCCCACCCCCCACCCCCCTGCCCTCTTGCCCTGCGCAGGCCCTGGAGTCAGTTCAAAGTCATCTGGGCAGGAAATCCAGGATCCTGAGTATCTAGAGCACGGCCCAGAGGGAAAGGCCCAGCCTTCAGCTCTGTCCAATGAGGAGGGGACAAAAATGGGGTCTGGGGCAGGGGCCTCTTTTGCCTAAATCTATGGATGGTGCTGATTAAAGCAATTCTCTGACTGCGTTACTCGGTACCGGTCTCACGTGTGGACTATAAGCGCAGGGCAATGCCTTTCCCCTCTGTGGTCCAAGTGGCTCAAAAGGGTGCAAATAATTAATGTCTGGCTAAGGGTAAGGATGGGATTGTGTTTTGGCTCCCAGCTTTCAAGGCAATGTGTGGTGGCCCCAGCCCGGCCCTCTGAACATGCCTGGTCCCCTGGATGTTTCACCATCAGGTGTCAGGATTCCCGGAAGCACGTGCAGTCGCATACCACCACAAAACGCCGGTGCTCCACGGTGCAAAGGCTTCAGGGGCAGCCCCCAGCACCTGTGTGCACATCAGAATCACGCACGATGATTCCCAAAATACACATGCTCAATCTGCCCCAACCTCATAAATCAGAACCTTTGTGATGGAGACACTGTATTTAGGAGTGTCCTCTTAGGTGATTCTGATGCATTCATGAAAAGCAAGCCTAGTCAAACCCTCCAATGTTACAGAACAACATTTACAGAGGTTGTTACAGTTGGAACTGTGTCTCCTCCAAAAGACATTGAAATACCAACCAGTTCAGTACCTGTGAACATGACCTTTTTGGAGATAAGGTCTTTGTGAGTAATCAAGGTAAGATGAGATCATTAAGGCAGGTCCCACTCCAGTATGACTGGTGTTCTTATAAAAAGTGGGACTTTGGACAGAGACACAGAGCAAGGGAGAGTGCTGATTGATGGGGAAGGCAGAGATTGAACAATGCTTGCAGCCAAAGAATAACCAGGCTATGCGTCAACAACCTGATGGAAGGGCAGAGGCAAGGAGGATTCTCCCTCACAGCACTCAGCAGGAACCCGCCCTGCTGACATCTTGACCCGGGGATTCCAGAACTGAGAGACAATAAATCCCTGTTGTGTGAGCCATTCGGTCTGCGGTACTTCGTCACAGCGGCCCCAGAAAACACAGAGCCCAGGTAATAACACAATTGGCTCAGAGCCTGGAAGAACCCAGGTCTCCTTTCTTCCAACCAATATCCTCTCTACTCTGCCACGGTCTTGCTCCTCTCAGGCCAGCCTGCTGTCCACTGAAGCTGGACCAGAACTCACCAGAGCTAGTCCATTTCTCACCGGACCTCTGATGAGAAAAAGACTACGGAGTATTTAGGAGTCTGATCACTCACTGGGTTATGTCTTGTCTGTCCCGGCCCAAGTGACCAGTTTTCCGCTGCAAACTCCTTCACTGTCTGACTTCCAACATTATGGTTGTGCAGTTAGGTTTGTGGTTTTCTTTAAATATCGTACTAGCTTAAGGACAAGGATGGGACACTGGAGCAAGAAATGGGTCCCAAGGAAGAAAATTCTCAGGCAGTCAGGAATGAGGCCACCCCCTTAGTGTGGCAGAGGTCCTGCCCAACCAACATGTCACTTCCTCTGAAAACACTACCTAAATGCAGCCCCATGGCCCTCTATTCCTGTGGCCCGAGGACTCGTGAAGACAGGAGCACAGACAATGGAGGGACAGCTGACGGATGACTGTTGATGTGGTACAACCACAGGAAGGCCACCCGGGCTGTCTCCACTTGTACCTTAGCCTCCGGGAACTATCTCAGGTTCATGTCACGTGACGCTTGTGGCAATGCCCTGGCAGGAGCACTAAAGTTTAGAGTGTGAGGGCACTCCGCCTTTCTCTCCATTTCCTGCTCACTTGCCTGGTGGATCCAGCAGCTGGTCCAGCGCTGAGCAAAACTGCTGCGGCGATGAATCTTGTCAACAGTCACCAGGCTCCCTTCCCAGCCAGACTGCTATCACGGGGGCTGTTTGCTCTCCTGGCTCCACTCACATCTGCTCTCGGGCTGGGCTCAAAGTCCGGCCATTTACCCTTCAGTTTCAAATTTACATTCAGGTATCCCCGTGCCTGGGGACATGCACTTCAGGATCATACCTGGTGGTACAATGCAAAGTTTTCCTCTGCCTATGGGAAACTTCAAGCATCCACAGCCAACTGAGCACACCTTGAGAGGGGGTTAGAGGTCCTCCTGCTGCTGCTGCTGCTGCTAAGTCACTTCAGTCGTGTCCGACCCTGTGTGACTCCACAGACGGCAGCCCACCAGGCTCCCTCATCCCTGGGATTCTCCAGGCAAGAACACTGGAGTGGGTTGCCATTTCCTTCTCCAATGCATGAAAGTGAAAAGTGAAAGGGAAGTCGCTCAGTCGTATCCGACTCTTCACGACCCCATGGACCACAGCCTACCAGGCTCCTCTGTCCATGGGATTTTCCAGGCAAGAGTACTGGAGTGGGGTGCCATCGCCTTCTCTGAGAGGTCCTCCTAGATCCCTCAATATCAATGAAGCAGGCAGTCAGGTGATGGGGGTGGCCAACAGGCAGCTAAACCATGATGGTATCCAAATGGGCTTCCCTGGTGGCTCAGACGGCAAAGATTGCCTGCAATGTAGAAAACCCAGGTTTGATCCCTGGGTTAGGAAGATCCCTTGGAGAAGAAAATGGTAACCCACCCCAGTATTCCTGCCTGGAGAATCCCATGGACAGTGGAGCCTGGCGGGCTACAGTCCATGGGTTGCAAAGAGTAGGGCACAACTGAGCAAATTTACTTCCTGCTGCTGCTAAGTCGCTTCAGTTGTGTCCAACTCTGTGCGACCCCATAGACGGCAGCCCACCAGGCTCCGCCGTCCCTGGGATTCTCCAGGTAAGAACACTGGAGTGGGTTGCCATTTCCTTCTCCAATGCATGAAAGTGAAAAGTGAAAGGGAAGTCACTCGGTCATGTCCGACTCTTAGCAACCCTTCTTCAACTGCAGCCTACCAGGCTCCTCCATCCATGGAATTTTCCAGACAAGAGTACTGGAGTTGGGTGCCATTCACTTCCTAGGTCCCTCAATATCAATGAAACAGGCAGTCAGGTGATGGGGGTGGCCAGCAGGCAGCTAAGCCATGATAGGAACCAAATGGAAAGACAAGGCCAGTTAATTCAGGTTTCCAGGAAGGGAGCTGGTAAACTCCCACAAACGTGAAAATTTGAAAACACTTCTCAAGGGCACCAAGATCTCACTGCTGTGTGTGCATGTAGATTGCAATGTATCATGGGAAGCTGGAACATTAACAGCTTCAGTCAGTCCAAATTACGAAACCAAATGACTCAAGACAACATCATACTATTCCCTGGAAAAGAGTAATTCATTCTAGTGCAGAAGAAGAAGGGGGTGACAGAGGATGAGATGGTGGGATGGCATCACCGACTCAAGGGACATGAGTTTGAGCAAACTCTGGGAGATAGTGAAGGACAGGGCAGCTTGGTGTATTGCAGTCTGTGGGGTTGCAAAGAGTCAGACACGACTAAGCGACTGAACAACAACAAACATAAATTCTGAATGTTTTACCTTTACAAGAGGTTTCCAGCTTCAGAAAATACACATAATACATCCTTGCTTTAAATATATGATTTTTCTCAAAATAGCTTTTTCTTTACTAAGTGAACTGTGACCCAATATTTAGATTATTGCGGCCACCAAATTATTAGTCTGCCCCAAATCCCCACATCTCGTCTCAGTCTGGACTCAGGTACCAGCTACTCCTGAGACTTCAGGAGTCTGGGCCTGCCATCCAAGCTGTTCATTGTTCTTCTAAGTGACACAGTAAAGGGCAGGAAGAGAGTTGACCAATCCAGAGTGAAAAGTGTTGCTCATTCCCCACCTGTTCCAGTCTGGGCTCCAGCTGCCAACCCTCCAGCTTGAGAAGGTGAGTTGATTAGTTCTGATTATTGGCTAAAGCAGGAGGCTTCTAGTTAATTCAAACAAGCCCTCAGCTGGCAGCACCAGGCACTGCAGTCAGGAGTCCCAGCCGCACAGGCAGGCAGGCAGGCAGGCCAGATCCTCGCAAGGGGATTTATTTATGGTCCTGGAAGGGCGTGGGGGGGGGGGGGCGGGTGTCAGTCGAGAAACCTATGCTGGCTCAGCCTCCCGCTGTTTACATCTGCAACCCCTGCCTCCAGACACAGCAGTTTCCTCACCTTCCTCTCCAGCTCGAAGCCCCAAGCAAAGCCACCATCACCCATATACACATCTCCAGGGGATTCTGCCTATCTGTGCAACTAGTTTATCCTTCAAGACTTGACCTTCCTCCTGCCCCCACCCTCGAGCTCTTTCCAGTCTGGTCTCCACCTGTTCCTCGGGCTTTGCTCTCATTATTAAGGCAGAATGGGCAAAACTGCCCCCACCGCTGCCACCCAGCGGTCCCATTAGCCCCCACACCCGCACCCCACTGTTTCCAGCTTCTGGAAGCCTGGGCTGGACTCCAGCTGTCCAGTAAGGGGACAGGGTGCCGCCAGGCACAGGTCCCCAGCCTCACTCCCAGAAGTCACTGAAACGCAGAAAGTAAACCCTGAACTTTTGCCCCGGAGTTTCCCTGTGTTTCAGACCTCCTAAAATAAATTCCATGGCTGGACCTCATACTAAAGCAGTCGGAGTTCTCCGCAGAGAGACGCTGCCAAAAAAATCCACGTCCCTGTACACCTGGGCTCTGCTGCGTCCTTTTCGCCCTATATGCACCCCTCAACCGGCCCCTGTCCCCGCCGTCACTTTTTCTGAATCAGCTGACCACTTGGTCTTCGCTCCTCTAGGGTTTAGTTCCGCTGTGCCTTTCCCCTCGCCGCCCCAACCGGACGCATTGAAGATTTTAGGCCGGAGTCGGACCTCTTAAGGACACCTCGGACCTCTTACAGACACCTCCTGTCCTGGCAGGGGACCAGTTGGCTTTCCCTCTCTCCGGGGGTGAGAAGAGCAAAGGGGGTCGGCGTCCCACCCACCCCCAACCCAACCGGACGCATTGAAGATTTTAGGCCGGAGTCGGACCTCTTAAGGACACCTCGGACCTCTTACAGACACCTCCTGTCCTGGCAGGGGACCAGTTGGCTTTCCCTCTCTCCGGGGGTGAGAAGAGCAAAGGGGGTCGGCGTCCCACCCACCCCCAGACACACTGAAAAGCAGGCGCGGTGGGCGCACAGTACAGCGCCTCTCACTCACCTCCCCCGCGCCACCCCGGAAAAAAACAAACAATCCCACACCAATGCGGCTTTCCAAGGGCCCCACCTCGGCTCGACTCTTGAGGCTGCTTCGCTTGGGTCGGAGCAGGACATCCTTGAAGTCCAGCTTGAGATCCGCATCTATGCGGGGCATGGTGCGGGCAGCGCGCTCGGGCCGGCGCGGCTGGAGCCCGCAGCTCCTTCCTGCAGTACAGGCGGCGCGGGACGCGAGCAGCGGGGTTTGCGGGGAGCCGGGAAGGTTAGGGCGACGGGGCTCCGGCTGGCGGGGGCGGGGCCTCCGGTGGGAGGGGTGGGGCTCCGGCGGACGGGGGCGGTGCCGCGGGAGCGCGAGAGTGGAAGGCTGTGCCGCGGCGCACGCGGTCCCCTTAAGGCCTCGGGCTGCCCCGAGCCGCTCTCGGCCCCGCCCCGCGCTCCGGAGGCCCCGCCCACAACGGCGGCGGCCGAGGTGAAGAGCAGACCTGATGGACGCTAAGAATCCGCTCGTGTGACACTTCTAGCCGCTGCCCGCCCCTGTTTACGGGCTTGCTCATTGCGGTGACCAAAGTGTGTGGGGAGGGGGAGGAGGAGTGCACACCGTCTCGTCCCCGAGGCCCCCTGTAGGGAGGAGACTTGGCCTGTGACCCCCTCACCCACGGAAAACTCCGCTCCTTGAAAGGCTTCCCTTCTTTCATTTCCAGCCCCGTGTGCCCGTCAGCTGCTGAGTCACGCCTCTCACATGCCAAAAACGAAGAAACCCCTGGGAAGTTGGAGAGAATTGGGAAAAGAGAGTGGGCAGGTGACTATTTAGCCGTGGTGGACTTGTTGAGGCAATCTTTGCGTTCCCTTTGGATTTCAAGAGTTTGTATTAGTATAAAAGCGTAACGTCTGTAGTCGGCGGAGATCCTGAGATTCGAGGGAACTTAGTCCTTCTGAGAATGAGTGATGTCAGTTTATTTTTAGTTCACTTGTTGACCACGCTGAGCCGTTATTATGCATTAGGAATGTGCGTAAGTGCCCGCCCTGCACCTGCTCATTCACTTGCACAACAACTCAGTGAAGAAGGAGCCGGTTTGCAGATAAGGAACTTGAGGACATATAAAGGAAATAACTTCCCAAGGTTACAATAAAGTTAAATATAAATCTCTCAGTCCTTAAAACTTATTACAACCTTAGCTAAAGCTGCTTTTGTCTTGGGACCTCTCTCTGCCTGGGTTCAACACCTGACCCCCAAAACTTTCTACCTGGATGACCTTGGGGAAGCCACTTAATAATTTATCTAAACCTGTTTTCTCATAAGTTAAAAGATGAAGAAAAAGGAGACTTCATCCTCTCCCATGTTAACGCTATCCTCTCCCACGTTTGGGAGAGAATTCAATTGTGTGGGTTTCCCATAATACATGGGAACTGTTTATTTGGGGTCACATGTAGCATCGTGTGCTTTTTGCTTTGCATCCTCAAACTAGATTGCTAACTGCACAAAAGCAGCTTTCATTTTCTTTCAGTTGTCTGCAGGCTTGACCTGTTCTCAGGGAACTCATATTTGGTACAGCTGACCATAAAGAAATATCACAATGTTCATTTAACACAAATGTCTGCAAATGATAAAGTTCTCAGCCCATCCCACTTGCTCTCAACACCTTTGCACCATAGGAAGTTCCTGAAATTTCCTGAAAGGAAATGAAAGTTATCAGGGAGAGAGTGAAAGTCACCACAATTAGCTGGGCAGGCTAAGTATTTATAACCCTTATGGAATCATTTGTTGGGAGCCAGCCAGATGGGCTGCTTATTTTCAAAGTCTCAAGTTAATTCTGATCTTGATTCTGATCTTAAGTTCCTAACTAAAAACAAGGTAAAATGTAATTATTTATGGTATGGTTATTTGAAAATGATACTCACAACAGGGAAGAGAAACTAAACTTATGAAGGATCTGCCTGGGGTTACAGTAACAGGGGTGAAGGTGGGGTTTATAGTTGTTATTACCTACCACATCTTACTCAGATGGTAAAGCGTGTGCCTACAATGCAAGAGATCTGGGTTCGATCCCTGGGTCAGAAAGATCCCCTGGAGAAGGAAATGGCAACCCACTCCAGTATTCTTGCCTGGAAAATCCCATGGACAGAGGAGCCTGGTAGGCTACAGTCCATGGGGTCGCAAAGAGTTGGACACGTCTAAGCCACTTCACTTTCACATCTTAAAGGAAAAGCCTCCTTTGGGTGACCTTGCTCATTATTAACCAGGAAGGTACCTCTCCTCTTGGTCTCTTGCCCACTCCGTTTCTATAGAATAGAGACAGAAGCCCACTTTGTGCATTCCATTTCCTTTCCTTCTGAATGTTCCATCATACCTTTCCTCTTCCCAGGCACAAAATCATGTTCCAGGGGTCTTAGCTAAGAACTCAGAAGGGCAGAGGAACAATTATTTCTTCTCCTCTAAAATTTGTTATTTTAAGTTACAGTCTAACCAAGTCTGTATGCAGAATTGAAATAGGAGAACATAAGGTTCAACCTATTTATAATTTAAATGTAATAGATTCACAAGTTATTTAAATACAGGGGAAGATTTGACTTAATTGAAGCACTAAAAGGAAAATGAATATATTGAATTTAAATATGTGGTGTAACATGTTTATAGAAATTTAATTACATTTATGAACTGGACTAAATTTCAAAGACTTCTTGATGGTAAAATTTACTAACTTTAGAAAAAGATGATTAGGAACCTAACTTTGAAAAGTTAAAGAATTTGAGGTTTTAAAAGTGCAACTTTGAGGGGGAGGTAGGTTTAGCAGTTGCCTTATTGCTGTATAACAAATTATCAAAACAAATTTAGCAGTTTTAAAAACACAATTTCTGTAGGTCAGAAGTTTGCATCTGGCTTAGTCAGTTTCTTTGATTCAAGGTTTTACCAGACACAATCCAGGTGTTAGTCAGAACTGTGATCTCATAAGAACCTCAACTGGGGAAAGACCTGCTTTCAAACTTTCTCAGATTGTTGTGAGAATGCATTTCCTGCAGCTGTGAAACTGAGGATTTCAGTCTTTCAGAGGTTCCTGCTCATACTCAGTCACTCAGTCACGTCCAACTCTTTGCGACCCCATGGACTGTAGCCTGCCAGCTCCTGCTGTGGGATTCTCCAGGCAAGAATACTGGAGTGGATTGCCATTTCCTCTTCCATGGGATTTTCCCTACTCAGGGATGGAACCCACGTCTCTTGTGTCTCCTGTACTGGCAGGTGGATTCTTTACCAGTAGCTCCACTTGGGAAGCCCCTCTGCTCCTAGCGGCTGCTTGCAGATCCTTGCCATATAGGTTTCTCCAACATGCCCGCGTATTTCCTAAAAGCGTGCTTCTTCAAAGCTGGCAATAGCATTTGAGTTTACTAGCCAGATGGAGTCCTGTCTGCGTGTGTGCTAAGCTGCTTCAGTTGTGTCCAACTCTTTGCAACCCTATGCACTATAGACCACCGTGGCAGCTCCTCTGTCCATGGGGTTCTCCAGGCAAGAATACTGGAGTGGGTTGCCATGCCCTCCTCCTCCAGGGATCCTCCTGACCCAGGGATTGGACCCGTGTCTCTCATGTCTCCTACATTGGCAGGCTGCTTCTTTACCACTAGAGCCACCTGGGAAGCCCAGAGTCCTGTTCAACAAAATGTAATCGCTAGAGTAATGTCTTGTTACTTTGCTATATTCTGTTAGAAAGAAGCTCAGGTCCTGTCCACACTCCACAAAGGGGATATTAAAAGGGCATGAGCTCTGGGAGGTGAGGGGCACAGAGGGAACTCTAGGGCCTGTCTGTCATAGCTGTTTTTCTACCTTCCACCCCCCCACCCATTCCAGGATTCAAACCAGAATTTTGAGCTGTATTTCACTTAGTTCTCGGCACCAAGAGCGTCCTTAGTCTCCTCCAACCTGTGAGAGTTTCCCAGGTTTTCCTTATCATTCATGACCTTGACACTTCTGAAGAGAATTGGTCATAGCTTTTCTCCCTCAGTTTGGGTTTACCTGATATTTTCTTAATATAAGACTTAGGTTAGGATGTGTATGTGTGTGTGAAGAATACAACAGATGTGAAGCACTCATCTCATTGTATTATGTCAGGGGCTCATGATATTAATGTGATTTGTTACTGGTGATGTGGAAGTTGATGACTTTGATAAGGTCGTGTCTGCCAGGTTTCTGTACTATAAAGTGATCCTTTTCTATTCTCCATGTTCTTTTCAAAGCGAGTTACTAAGCCAGTCTACACTCAGGCAGAGGGGATTTAGCTCCACCTCTTGGAGGGAAGAGTGTCAAAAAATTCATGATGTATGTTAATGTGCTGTGCTCACTCATGTCCGACTCTTTGCGACGCCCTGGACTGGGACCCATCAGGCTCCTCTGTCCATGGGATTTCCCAGGTGAGAATACTGGAGTGAGCTGCCATTTCCTTCTCCAGAGAATCTTCCTGACACAGGGATCAAACTCGTGTTTCTTGCATCTCCTGCATTTGCAGCTGCATTCTTTACCACTAGCACCACCTGGGAAGTCCTTAATACTGCTCAATAATTAGTAAATCAATTTGGGGAGCTATTTTGAGGCTGTACAACTATCTTATTTCTCATTGAAGCTTCTATTAATTTTAGCATTCATGATTGAAAATTTTTTACTGTTTGCTTTTCTTCTCCTCTACTAATATGAAAGTTATATTCTCTGTTTCTGTTATGTTTTTAAAAAGTCTTTATTAAATGTGTTACAGTACTGCTTCTGTTTCATGTTTTGGTTTTTTTCTGTGAAGCATGTGGGATCTCAGCTCCCCAGTGAGGGATGGAACCCACACCCCCTGCACTGGAAGTCAGTCTTAACCACCGGACTGCCAGGAAGTCTCTGTTTCTATTTTTTTATTCAGTTCCTAGAAGCTATAACATGTGTCATATCTTTTTGCCTTTTCATACTGTCTTAAAACTCAGGATTCAAAAAAACTAAGATCATGGCATCCAGTCCCATCACTTCATGGCAAATAGATGGAGAAACAATGGAAATAGTAACAGACTTTATTTTCTTGGGCTCCAAAATCACTGCAAATGGTGAATGTAGTCATGAAATTAAAAGACGTTTGCTCCTTGGAAGAAAAGCTATGACCAACCTAGACAGCATATTAAAAACATTACTTTGCTGACAAAGGTCTGTCTAGTCAAAGCTATGGTTTTTCCAATAGTCATGTATGGATGTGAGAGTGGAACTGTAAACAAAGCTAAGTGCCAAAGAACTGATGCTTTTGAACAGTGGTGTTGGAGATGCTTGACAGTCCCTTGGACTGCAAGGAGCTCAAACCAGTTAATCCTAAAGGAAATCAGTCCTGAATATTTATTGGAAGGACTGATATTGAAGCTGAAACTCCAATATTTTGGCCATCTGTTGTGAAGAACTGACTCATTGGAAAAGACCTTGGTGCTGGAAAAGAGGGCAGGAAGAGAAGGGGACGACAGAGGATGAGATGGTTGGATGGCACCACTGACTCGACGGACATGAGTTTGACAAGCTTCGAGAGTTGGTGATAGACAGGAAATCCTGGCGTGCTGCAGTCCATGAGGTCACAAAAAGTCGGACACGACTGAGTGACTGAATTGAACTGAACTGAATAATGTGTGTTTGGCTTATTAAGTTCTTAAATTATTAAAATCTTTACCCCATCCCCAAATAGTACAAAGATTGCAAAACACTCCAAGTCCATTCATCACATTCGTGACTTACATGCTATTTTTAGCACAATATTTTGAGTCTCTTTGTTATTAATATTTATTTTACCCCAGTAGATAATGTCATTGCTGTTGCTATTTTTAAATCACTAATTAGTTTCACCCATGTTACCACTTTAATCTTTTGATCTCGGGTCTGCTAGCTGGGATGGCTGTCTAATTCTGAAGACTATTCTTTAGGATTCTTTTTTTTTAGTGAGGTTTTCCTTGTGATGGATGAACTCTCAGTTTTTGTTTATCTGAACACGTCTTTATTTTGTCCTCATTTTTGAATAATATTTTTCCCAGGCATAGAATTCTAGGTTGCTAGTTACTTTCATCAGCACACTGATAATCTTTCTCTGAGAAGTGCCTTTCGGCGTCCATCGTTGCTGTGAAGAGTCAGCTGTAAACCTGCCTGTGCCCCCTTAGATGGAGGCGGTGTTGCACTGGAGCTGTGATGGCTCAGGCATTTCCCCCTTTTGCCTTGTTGTTTCTTCTATTCTGCTCAACAGTCAAACAGCCCTCTTTACACTCAGCTGGGCAGTGGGGAGAAGCGGGGAGCTGAATGTAGATCCCTTCATCCTAACACTGAAGATTTAGGGTTCCCCTTTGGGGGTCCCCATTTTGTGTGGGCAGGGTCTCCTATCAGACCCTCTTCCTTGCATGAGGCCTGAGCTCTGACAGTTCACTTTCCCCTGACACAGATACTGAACCGAAGCAGAGGTGAGGGGTGTCAGCAGATCCTCCAATAACGTGTTTACCTCTCCAGTTACTGATGTCTGGCCGAACACTGGCCCGTGACCTTCCCAGTGTCTTCAATTCTACGATGCTGAACAGGCTTCAAGTTGTTGTGAAGTCTGATATTTTTCACTATTCTTAGAGGCGGGGAGTTGTTGATCTGTATGACCTAGTCCATCATTAACCAGCAATTAGAGCCTGACAGTGGTCGCTCAATCACTAAAGTTTAGGGTTTCCCTTATGGCTCAGGGGTAAAGAATCTGCCTGCCAATACAGGAGACACAGGTTCAATCCCTGGTCTGGGAAGATCCCACATACTGCCACAACTTCTGAGCTTGTGCTCTAGAGCCTGGGAGCCGCAACTTCTGAAGCTGGCCTGCCCTGGAGCCTGTGCTCATTAATAAGAGAAGGCCCTGCAATGAGAAGGCTACACACCACAACGAAGAGCAGCCCTCGCTGCAGCTAGAGAAAGCCCGCTGCAGCGACAAAGACTCAGCCAAAAATAAATAAAATTATTTTTAAAAAGCACTAAAGTTTATGGATTAACAGTGACTGGACCAGCTGTCACTTGTCAGACCCAAGTTTGAAGGAAAGTCGCGTTTGGTAAAGTATGGCCACGGTCCTCTCCATTTCTCAAGTGATTACTCTCCACCTGCCCTTCTGCTAAACACTTGCGGTGCATTGTCTCCTTGGATTATGGAAACAAAGCTATGAAATACAATCTGTTCTTATTCCCATTTAACAGTTGAAGAAACAAAGCAAAATAGAGCTGTTCAAACTAGGACCTGCCTGACTTCAGACTTCCCCTAGGCAAACAGTCTTACCTATAGAAAAACAAAAATCCTTGTTGAATTGGATAGAGTTCAGTTCAGTTCAGTCACTCAGTCATGTCTGACTCTTTGCGACCCCATGAACCGTAGCACGCCAGGCCTCCCTGTCCATCACCAACTCCCGGGGCCCACCCAAACTCATGTCCATTGAGTCGGTGATGCCATCCAACCATCTCATCCTCTGTCATCCCCTTCTCCTCCTCCCCTTAATCCTTCCCAGCATCAGGGTCTTTTCCAGTGAGTCAGCTCTTCACATCAGGTGGTCAAAGTATTGGAGTTTCAGCTTCAACATCAGTCCTTCTAATGAACACCCAGGACTGATCTCCTTTAGGATGGACTGGTTGGATATCCTTGCAGTCCAAGGGACTCTCAACAGTCTTCTCCAGCACCACAGTTCAAAAGCATCAGTTCTTTGGCGCTCAGCTTTCTTTATAGTCCAACTCTCACATCCATAACATGACTACTGGAAAAACCATAGCCTTGGCAACCCACTCCAGTACTCTTTCTTGGAGAATCCCATGGACATGATCTTTGTTTTCTGAATGTTGAGCTTTCAGCCAACTTTTTCACTCTCCTCTTTCACTGTCATCAAGAGGCTTTTTAGTTCCTCTTCACTTTCTGCCATAAGGGGGTGTCATCTGCATATCTGAGGTTATTGATATTTCTCCCGGCAATCTTGATTCCAGCTTGTGTTTCTTCCAGTCCAGCGTTTCTCTTGATGTACTCTGCATATAAGTTAAATAAGCAGGGTGACAATATACAGCCTTGACGTACTCCTTTTCCTATTTGGAACCAGTCTATTGTTCCATGTCCAGTTCTAACTGTTGCTTCCTGAACTGCATATAGGTTTCTCAAGAGAGACCCCCATTAGTTAAAAATATATCTTGGAGACATTACTTCCCACCTATTAGGATGGATATTATTTTTAAAATATAAAGTGTTGGCAAAGATGTAGAGAAATTGGAACACTTAGTTCTTGCTGGTGGGAATGTAAAATGGTGAGGTTGCAGTGGAAAACAACTGGGCATTTCCTCAAAAAGCTAAACACAGAATTACCATCAGTTCAGTTCAGTTCAGTTCAGTCACTCAGTCGTGTCCGACTCTTTGTGACCCCATGAATCGCAGCACGCGATAACAGTAGAAGAAACAAAGCAAAATAGAGCTGTTCAAACTAGGACCTGCCTGACTTCAGACTTCCCCTAGGCAAATAGTCTTACCTATAGAAAAACAAAAATCCTTGTTGAATTGGATAGAGTTCAGTTCAGTTCAGTTACTCAGTCATGTCTGACTCTTTGCGGCCCCATGAACCGTAGCACGCCAGGCCTCCCTGTCCATCACCAACTCCCAGAGTTCACTCAGACTCGGCGTCCATTGAGTCAGTGATGCCATCCAGCCATCTCATCCTTGGTCGTCCCCTTCTCCTCCTACCCCCAATCCCTCCCAGCATCAAAGTCTTTACCAATAAGTCAACTCTTCGCATGAGGTGGCCAAAGTACTAATCCAGCAATTCCAGCTCAGGGTATATACCCCAAGCACTGAAAGTAGGGACTCAAACAGACACTTGAACATCAGTGTTCATAATAGCATTATTCACAGTACCCAAAAGATGGAAATACGTAACTTGTCCATGGACGAGTGAATAAACAAAATGTGGTATAGTCATACAATGAAATAGTATCCAACCTTTTAAAAGGAATGAAATTCTGATACATTCCTTAACATAAATGAACCTTGAATATATTATGCTAAGTGAAATAAGCCCATCTCAAGAGGAAAAATATTGTATGGTTACACTTATAGGAGGAATCTGGAGTATACAAATTCACAGACACAGGAAGTAGAATGGAGGTTACAAGGGGCTGGGAGGAGGGGAATTAGGGTTTGATATGTACGTACAGAGTTTCTGCTTGGGTGATGAGATAGTAGTGGAGATAGTAGTGATGGTTGCATGATGTTATAAATGTTCATAACATTGCCAAATTGCACATTTTAACACAGTTAAAATGGTAAATTTTGTGTTTTTTACCAAATGTGTATTTTACCACAGTAAAAAGTCACCAAAATGTAAATGCAGTAAATCATGTTGAAGAATGGAGGTTACAAGGGGCTGGGAGGAGGGGAATTAGGGTTTGATATGTACGTACAGAGTTTCTGCTTGGGTGATGAGATAGTAGTGGAGATAGTAGTGATGGCTGCATGATGTTATAAATGTCCATAACATTGCCAAATTGCACATTTTAACACAGTTAAAATGGTAAATTTTGTGTTATGTGTATTTTACCACAGTAAAAAGTCACCAAAATGTAAATGCAGTAAATCATGTTTTTTTTTTTTTTTTAAGTAGTTTGTTGATATAAAATATTTCATTCCCCCTACCCCGCGATACTTTACCTTAATTCAGTACTTCTAAAGCAATGCCATTTGGGGTTATGGAAAAACATGGTCCCAATCCTAAAACCATTTACTGAGAAATGTTCTATGTGGGTTTTCCAAATTCCGGTTGGAACTCAATTAATTTATACTCAATTCTCAATGGATTTGAAATGGCATACCAAAAAAAAAAAAAATCTACTCAAAAGGATATATAGATCAGGGTATTAAAGAGAGAGGAAAATTGTATAAGGAGAATAATAAAAGCCAGTGTAAATTCATCACACAGAAATGCATTACATGGTCCTAAAGCTAAAAAAAGGCCTCCAAATATGGCATTCTGATTTCTAGGATCAAAATGTGGCTACAGTATTTAATGTCCATAAATATGAAAACAAAGTCCCAGATTCTTCCTGTTCCTGAGTTAAGATTTAAAAGGCATTTTTCTTATGGGTCTCTGCTAAGAGAACATTGTGTGATGATGTGAGAATTTCCTATGATTTTTTCTTAAGACATTTGCCTGTATAAGTAAACCCACAGCAATAATTCAAGGGAAGCAATTCTGTAGGTAAAAGATTATGTTATATAACAACAAATATTTCTTGAATCACTAAGCTGTTTGCATAAATATGACAAATTCTCAACCTATCCTCAAAGATTTCATCCAGGAACCAGGGTAGAAACTACTGACTAAGAAAGAGCCAGTGCTATTTACAGGGCTTGCCAACTTGCTGTCTCACCTAAACTTCACCTGTCTGGTTTAACTAGCACAGTGCTTTTTCTTTTCTTTCTTTTCTTTTTTGCTTTTATTTATTTTCTTTCTTTCAACTGAAAGTGCACGCTGTTAGCAGATGATACATTTTCTGACTCAGAGTAGATCCCACCAATTTCCACCATATCACCCCCAGCCTGATTTATGTATTTATTTTGTTTGCCTGACCTTTGCAGACATTTATTTGCAATGTTCGAATGACTTCACACCTGTTAATTATTGCTGTAAAAAAATACACCCTGGCTTTTACTGTTATTACTCAGCTGATTAGGGTTATTCTGCTTCATCACCTTGAGGATTTCACTGAGGTTTGTGTGATACAAAGCCAACGGTCAATCAGCGACCTTTCAGCATCACGTTTGGTTTGAGATTTTTTTATTTCAGTGTTGCAGACCTTAGGATCTCATAGGAGATATGCTTTTCTCTTTCTCATTGACCATTACTATAAGAAGCTGGGCTTAAATAAAAGTATCCAACTTCCCCTCTCTCCCATGGCCTCTGTCCTCATTACTACGCGTTTGTGATGATAATGACAATCTCATTCCACATCTACTGATTCACTGAATTCACAGGACACCATTCTCCAAAGCTGCTAAGAAACTTTAAACAAAAGGCCATCTAATTTGATTTCTACTTCTAGAATGTGTCTCTGGGGTTTGTAACAGAACCCAGGAGCACCAGAGAGCTATTTTAGGCAGAACCGTGCCTTGGAGGGAGAACAAACAGAATGGCAAAGGTTCTAAGTATGTAACACAAGTATGTGACACGTCTTTGGTACACAGTGTAAAATATTTTAGAATCTCTTCAAATAAAAGGTGCTGTTAAGTCTCTTGGTGGGGAGGACTTTCAGCTGAGTTGCATGGAGACTGGATGATTGTATTAGCTCAGTTTTTTTCAATGCTGTGTCCTAGGTGAATACCCAGGCTCTCCTCATTTTTAAAACGTTGTTTAGTGTTCTTGCCAGCTTTGATGAAAGGAGAAAATCACCTAATTTCTAACATCTGCTATCAGCTGGCTACCAAGATGGCTACATTCTTGTCTCCAGGACTAGGTGGCCTGGGACATCAGTAGGAAGAATTAAGCTTCTCCTACAGCTGGGAACAACAGACTGATTCCAAATAGAAAAAGGAGTATGTCAAGGCTGTATATTGTCACCCTGCTTATTTAACGTATATGCAGTGTACATCATGAGAAACGCTGGACTGGAAGAAGCACAAGCTGGAATCAAGATTGCCTGGAGAAATCTCAATAACCTCAGATATGCAGATGACACCACCTTTATGGCAGAAAGTGAAGAGGAACTAAAAAGCCTCTTGATGAAAGTAAAAGAGGAGAGTGGAAATGTTGGCTTAAAGCTCAACATTCACAAAACAAATATCATGGCATCCGGTTCCATCACTCCATGGGAAACAGACGGAGAAACAGTGGAAACAGTGTCAGACTTTATTTTTTAGTGAAAGTGAAGTGAAGTCACTCAGTCGTGTCCGACTCTTTGCAACCCCATGGATTGTAGCCTACCAGGCTCCTCCGTCCGTGGGATTCTCCAGGCAAGAGTACTGGAGTGGGTTGCCATTTCCTTCTCTAGGAGATCTTCCCAACCCAGGGATCAAACCCGGGTCTCCCGCATTGCAGACAGATGCTTTTACCATCTGAGCCACCAGGGAAGACATTTTTGGGGGCTCCAAAATCACTGCAAATGGTGACTGCAGCCATGAAATTAAAAGACGCTTACTCCTTGGAAGAAAAGTTATGACCAACCTAGATAGCGTATTCAAAAACAGAGACATTACTTTGCCAACAAAGGTCTGTCTAGTCAAGGCTATGGTTTTCCAGTGGTCATGTATGGATGTGAGAGTTGGACTGTGAAGAAGGCTGAGCACCAAAGAATTGATGCTTTTGAACTGTGGTGTTGGAGAAGACTCTTGAGAGTCCCTCAGACTGCACGGAGATCCAACCAGTCCATTCTGAAGGAGATCAGCCCTGGGATTTCTTTGGAAGGAATGATGCTAAAGCTGAAACTCCAGTACTTTGGCCACCTCATGCGAAGAGTTGACTCACTGGAAAAGACTCTGATGCTGGGAGGGATTGGGGGCAGGAGGAGAAGGGGACGACAGAGGATGAGATGGCTGGATGGCATCACTGACTCGATGGACGTGAGTCTGGGTGAACTCCAGGAGTTGGTAATGGACAGGGAGGCCTGGCATGCTGCGATTCATGGGGTCACAAAGAGTCGGACACGACTGAGCAACTGAACTGAACTGAACAGCTGAGAAGCTGATAACTAATTTGCTTTTTTCCCCTATTGTTGTTCAGACACTCAGTTGTGTCCAACTTTTTGCACCTCCATGGACTGCATCATGCCAGACTTCCCTATCCTTTACTATCTCCTGGAATTTGCTCAAGCTCATGTCCATTGAGTTGATGATGCCATCCAACCATCTCATCCTCTGCTGCCCCCTTCTCCTGTTCTCAATCTTTCCAAGCATCAGGGTCTTTTCAATGAGTCAGTTCTTCTCATTCAATTCAGTTCATTCAATTGCTCAGTCGTGTCCGACTCTTTGCACCCCCATGAATCACAGCACGCCAGGCCTCCCTGTCCATCACCAACTCCCGAAGTTCACTCAGACTCGTGTCCATGGAGTCAGTGATGCCATCCAGCCATCTCACCCTCTGTCGTTCCCTTCTCCTCCTGCCCCCAATCCCTCCCAGCATCAGGGTCTTTCCAATGAGTCAACTCTTCCCATGAGATAGCCAAAGTATTGGAGTTTCAGCTTTAGCATCAGTCCTTCCAATGAAAACCCAGGGCTGATCTCCTTTAGATTTGACTGGTTGGATCTCCTTGCAGTCCAAGGGACTCTCAAGAGTCTTCTCCAACACCACAGTTAAAATTAAAAGATGTTTTCTTCTTAGAAGAAAATCTATGACAAACTTACACAGCAAATTAAAAAGCAGAGACATCACTTTACTGACAAAGGTCTGTCTAGTCAAAGCTATGGTTTTTCCAGTAATCATGTGTGTATGTGAGAGGAAGCCTGAACACAAAATAATTGATGCTTTTGAACTATGGTTTTGGAAAGAATCCTTGAGAGTCTATTGGACAGCAAGGATATCCAACCAATCAATCCTTTAGGAAACCAACCCTGAATGTTCTTTGGAAGGACTGATACTGAAACTCTGATAGTTAAGCCACCTGCTGTGAAGGACTGACTCACTGGAAAATACCTTGATAATGGGGATAATTGAAGGCAAAAGGAGAAGGGGGTGGCAGAGAATAAGATGATTAGGTAGCATCACTAATTCAGTGGACATGAGTTTGAGCAAACTCCGGGAGATGGTGAAGGACAGGGCAGCTTGGCGTGCTGCAGTCAATGCGGTTGCAAAGAGCTAGACATGACTGGGTGACTGAACACCACCACCACCACCACCACCACCAAATCCAGCCCACACTGAAAGGAAGGAGATTCAAGCTCTACTTCCTGAAAGGAGAGCTATCAAAAATTTTGTGCACACTTGTAAACACTTCAAATTTCAGTCTCACTATTATGATCCAGTAATAAAGTGGGTCTCATTCAGTCTGCATCAAGTCAATTATTTTAATTATCATGAAGTTCTTACTAAAGCTACTATGCATGTATGTGCATGCTCATGCTCAGTTGTGTCCAACTCTCTGTGACCCCATAGACCCCATAGACTGTAGCCCAACAGGCTTCTCTGTCCATGGAATTTTCAAAGCAAGAATGCTGGAGTGGGTTGCCATTTCCTTCTCCAGGGGATCTTTCTGACCCAGAGATTCAACCCATATCTTCCAAGCTGTCTGCACTACAGGCAGTTTCTTTTTTTTTTTTTTTTCTTTTAACCACTGTACCACCTGGGAAAGGATGCTGAAACAGATGGTGGGGATAGTGAAACTTATTTACCTTTTCATGTATAAATCGGATATGCATAAAGTATAGAAAGAAATACACAGTATACTGTGGTATAAAACTTCACATGAGAGTAATTAGAAAAACAATGTCTGAGAACTCCTGGTAGGGTTAATAATAAACAGGTTAAAGACAAGTGATTTAATTTCTTTCTGGTTAATAAGATAGTCAGAGATTCAATTTGTCTAATTGTTGAAACATTTTTACATATGTCAGGTATAGTTGCTGAACAGTTAAATACTTTAAGAAGTAATTATCTGGTTTTATGGTTAATTCAACCAAAATCTTTCACACAGTCATGAAAAAAATATTACATCTATTTACACACACACAAACATACATTCATGTAATTAAAATGGTATTTAGAGCACAAGTTTAATCAAGAGTATGAGTTTAATGCTTCTATATGCATTATCACAATACGTCATCAGAGTCAGTATGGGGAATTAGAAAAGCCACAGAGTAAGTGTACTCCTGAGTTACTATCATTAACACTACAAATTTATAGTCAATAATTATTTTTTAATTATAAGCCTAGTAGTTGAGAAAAATTTTGAACTTAATAATATGTGGTAACGCATCATGCTCATGACAAAATAGAGCTAGGGGAGAAATACAGGTTACAAAGTTAACATTCATAGTTATATCTTTAAATGAGTTGATGACAATAACAGGAATAACTATGTATAAATATAAATAATTTGCTTTATGTTGATCTGGCATTAAAGTTTCTGTTTTCTTCTAATAAAAGGTTTTTCCCCAAAAGCAATGCCTAAGGGTGATAATTATCTACTTTGCAAGCATCTTTTAAACTGTTATCTCTTTGGAATCCTATCTTAAGAGCAGACTTTTCAACTTCTCCCCAAATTAAACACTCCAGAATAGTGGTGTAAAGTGGCATTGTATAAACATGGAGTGTTAAAACCAGCACCATCCCTTTCCAGATGTGTGATTTTTATTCAAGACCATTATTAGTGAGTATCTACCATATAACACGCACTGTTTAAGGAGAAGCAATACAACATGATATAAGATGCTGTTTATATACTCATGGAGTGTGAATGTTCTGAATTGCCTAATATTTAGTTCTCCATCTCTCCATCTATAAAATGGGAAAAGTATTGTACTCTGACATAATGCTGTTGCTTAAATTAAATATGGCAATTTCTGTACTGAGCTTTGCATACACTACAGCAGATAGAGTTTAGTCAATAAATAATTGATATCCCTGTGATTTTAGGACCCATCTTAGTAATTCCCATAGAATTCTAGACAGAGTCTTTGTTCTTTATTAAGACATTATTGTTTTCCTTTATTTCTGATTCTGAGACTGAATTTCACTTTTATTTTGATTCATAGACTACTAATGGTAATTTAATGGGAGAAAAAAACATTCTTCTACAGCGTATTTGCTTAACATCAATGCCTATCCTTGAAACATAATGTTTAAAACAAATAACCACAAAGGTATGTTAAATCAGATAAAGAGTATGGAGAAACAGACATAGAGAATAGACTTATGGACATGGTGAGAGGAGAGGAGAGGATGAGATGTATGGAGAGTTACATGGAAACTTACATTACCACATGTAAAATAGACAGCCAAGAGGAATTTCCTGTATGGCTCAGGAAACTAAAAGGGGCTCTGTATCAATCTAGAGGGGTGGGATGGGGAGGGAGATGAGAAGAAGTTTCAAAGGGAAGAGGATATATGTATACCTATGGCTGATTCATGTTGAATATTGATAGAAAACAGCAAAATTCTATAAAGCAATTATCTTTCAATTCAAAATACATTAATTTTTTAAAAAAGAATAAGATATTGAGTAAAACTGCAAACTATTGTGACTTCATTAACCGGGTTTAGAGCTGTTTCCCTTTAATGGCAAAATATTCTTTCAGACTCCATTTAGGGCCCTATTTCAATACAGACCTACAGCTTTCTTGTTGTTCAGCTGCTAAGCTCTGTCTGACTCCTTGCAAATCCATGAACTGCAGCTCATCAGACTTCCCTATCCTTCACTCTCTCTTGGAGTTTGCTCAAATTCATGTCCATTGAGTCTGTGATGACATCTTTCCAGAGGGCATATAAAGCTATTAGTCAAGAATGTTCCTCTGGGGCAAGTCGAGTGGATTCAATGGGCAACACAACCCAGAAGCCATGTGACCTTCGTAAGCAGTCTTACCCACCCCATATATTTAAGTTATCTCATCTAAACAAAGGAGATGATAATTGTTCATTGTTGTTCAGTCACCAAGTCATGTTTGACTCTTCATGACCCCATGGACTGCAGTATGCCAGGCATCCCTGTCCACCACCATCTCCTGGAGTTTACCCAAGTTCATGTGCATTGCATCAGTGATACCATCCAGCCATCTCAGCCTCTGTGGTCCTCTTCCCTTTCTGCCTTCAATCTTTCCAGCATCAGCGTCTTTTCCAGTGAGTCAGAAGCTTGCATCAGGTGGCCAGAGTATTAGAGTTAATAATACATACTTCATAGAGTTGTTGTGAAGGTCAAATGGAAGGTTCAAATTAACTCGCAGAATTAACATAAATTAAATCTCAGAGAGAATTATTAATATTATCAGATGTTGAATATCAAAGTGTACAGACACCACAGTTGGCTTTATTATATAAGGCACATGAGTTAGGCAATACATTTGAAAGACACTAAAAGAAGATCTAATGACTTAAGTAAGCAAAGTATAAAGGTTCATGTTGTTTCGGTTCAGTTCAGTCGCTCAGTCATGTCTGACTCTTTGTGATCCCATGGACTGTAGCACGCCAGGCTTCCCTGTCCAGCACCAACTCCTGGAGTTTGCTCAAACTCATGTCCATTGAGTCGGTGATGCCATCCAACCATCTCATCCTCTGTCGTCCCCTTCTCTTCCTATCTTTGCCAGCATCAGGGTCTTTTCCAATGAGTCAGTTCTTCACATCATGTGGCCAAAGTATGGGAACTTCAGCTTCAGCATCAGTCCTTCCAATGAATATTCAGGAATGATTTCCTTTAGGATTGACTGGTTTGATCTCCTTGCTGTTCAAGGGACTCTCAAGAGACTTCTCCAACAGCACATTTGAAAAGCATCAATTCTGCAGCACTCAGCTTTCTTTGCATAACATGAAATCCAGAGGTAGATACTACAGAGCTGTTATGGAGGGTCCAAAATGACAGAAGAAGCTTGATCTTTTTTTTTAACTTTCTCCCTGGCCATCCTTACCTCATGATGCCTATGCTCAGATTACTTCTTCATGGCCCAATATAGTCTCTGAAATGATTGGTCAACATCTATAGAAAGCATGTAAGAAGAAAAGAGAAACAAACAAGCATACGTCACAGCTGAAACAGAACCTTTCATGGTCTCCCAGAAGACAGTTCAACTGACATCCTTTCATAGTGCATAATAAAATCAAGGTGCAGTATTTTAAAGGAAGAATAGATACTGGACAGTCAAGTAGCAGATAGCTCCTGTATGAGGTTTTCTCAAACAAAAGGAGGGGTTTAAAATTTTAAAAGAGCTTAAATAGGCATTTGAGTCAAATAAAACAAAATCTTGCATCAGGGTACCCACTTTAAAGTTAGACTTGCAGAGACAGCACATTGCAAAGCTCAAAGCTTAAATACACTTAGCATTCCATCAGGAGTTTCACCTTTGTAAGTCAACTTTCACACCACAAAACTATAATGAAACAGAATGATTACTGTTTAAGTAGTAAAATCAGGTAGCCATTTAGTATGTACATTACAGCAACATGAAATAAAGAGAATTAAGACTTGCTATAAACCTTTGAGCAAGATGGCATTACACAATCAGAATTTCAAAATAAGCATTACATTTGGACATCATGATAATAAAGAGAAAATGATAGGGAGAGATCAGGAAACTATACACCCTATCATTTCTATCTAAAATGGCATGGCTCTTTCATTGAGGTGAAATTGTTAGATGAGAAACAGCTATTGTTACCATGGTAACAACATTAAAAATAAAAAGAAAATGTGCTGTGTTTTCAAATGGTAAGTTCAATTAAAATGCCTACCAAAAAATCAAATAGATTTTGAAACTTAATACTACAAGATATGTTATGAGGCCATAAATTATGAATTATAAACATTCTAAAATTTATTAAGAAAAATAAATTAATTTCATTAAAGGGTGAGTATTGAAAAGTATGGTTTTATTTTTTATATATTTTTTATTTTTATTATTATTTTTTTAATTTTATTTTTACTTTGTTTTACTTTACAACTCTGTATTGGTTTTGTCATACATTGACATGAATCCACCATGGGTGTATACGAGCTCCCAATCCTGAATCCCCCTCCCACCTCCCACCCCATATCATCTCTCTGGACCATCCCCGTGCACCAGCCCCAAGCATCCTGTATCCTGTATCGAACATAGACTGGCGATTCATTTCTTACATGATAGTATACATGTTTCAATGCCATTCTCCCACATCATCCCACCCTCTCCCTCTCCCTCAGAGTCCAAAAGTCCGTTCTATACATCTGTGTCTCTTTTGCTGTCTCGCATACAGGGTCATCATTTCCATCTTTCTAAATTCCATATATATGTGTTAGTATACTGTATTGGTGTTTTTCCTTCTGGCTTTACTCTGTAAAATCAGCTCCAGTTTCATCCATCTCATTAGAACTGATTCAAATGAATTCTTTTTAATGGCTGAGTAGTACTCCATTGTGTATATGTACCACAGCTTTCTTATCCATTCATCTGCTGATGGACATCTAGATTGTTTCCATGTCCTGGCTATTAGAAACAGTGCTGCAATGAACATTCTAAAATTTATTAAGAAAAATAAATTAATTTCATTAAAGAGTGAATATTGAAATATATGGTTTTAATAATAGCACAAAGAGTTCTAGTATTCTGTTGGACTTCTTTTACTGAAAAGTTAAAGAATATCTCCAAGATGTGAAAGCAACCATCATAAATAATAAGTTGTTTAAACATATCAAAAATAAATAGCAAAGACTCACATGAACATACATAAAACTGCACTGTTCTTTTTCCATCGATGTGCATTTGTATGGGATGAGTGTAAATATAATAGCTATGGACAAGTCTTCATTGACATTTCAACAACAAACATAATGTGGGTACCTCCAATTCCATTTTTCCCATCTCGCTACTGTCCTTCCCCAGACAAGTAGGGACCAAACACTGAGTAACAGCCTGAATCATTCCCCAGCGAGTCTCTTCCACCAAAGTATGTCTTGATTTCCATCTGTCTGCTCTCGTTATTCTACCATCTTAGTGCAAGCCAACTCTAGATCCTCTCTTGGAGTCATGTAATACCCTCCTAAATGACCTTCCTGCCTCTGCTCTTGCCTCTCAGTTGATTATCCACAAAGTAGCTGGAATAATCTTCATAACTTTATGTCACTCTGCTTTAAACTTCTCCATGTTCTCATTGCACTCAGAATACAAGATAAATTTCTTATAGTCTGCAAAGCCCTGAACAATTTAGCTCTCATCTAACAGTTGACTTTATCCTTTACTCTAGCTCCTGTGAGGTGGCAAGCTTTGTTTTCTTCTGTCCTGAAGCACCTAAATTATTTCTGCATATGAATGTTTGGACTGTGGTCCACCTTGATCAGGAAGTTTTCCTCCCTTACAACTAGCTCCTTCACTTTTTTACTTTTAAGTCCAAATTCCTTAGAAGGCTTCTCTGTCCTACCTACCTATTTAAAAAAAAAACACAACTTACTGTCATTTAGTTCATATCCCTTTTCTATTTTACTCTCATAATAATTCTTGATACTATGTGCATTAGTTTTATTTAATTAATAATTAAATTACTTTGCCTGTGCTTACTCAAATATAAAGTTTTTGAAAATAGAGAACTTATTTGCCTTTTTACAGCTATTTCACAATACTTGATCAGTGTCTGACATTCATTAAACAACTCAATATATATTTGGAATAGGTTTTAATGAAAACTTTACAAAAATAAATATAATAAATGAAAGAATCACTTTGTATAAATGAAAGGATTTATAGTAAATATGTCATCTAAAAATCATATTCATTGCAGAAAAACATGTGTCTGTGGGCAGCAGAAATCATTAATGTCATTGCTTTTCTTTAACAAATTATTAAAGGCAAGTTATGAATCCCCAAACTAAGTGAGAAGAATATAGAGAAAATGGAACAAAATATTAAAGTTATTAGGAAAAAGAATAATCCTGAAAGGTGGAGTTAGAGGAAATTTGACATTTTTCAGACATCTGCTGAAAAGAGCTTTCCAAAAATAAAAATTAAGAGCACTATGTGCCAGTACTTAAAGGAAACAGAAATTAATGGGAGAGAAAAAATAATAGAGGAATAGTAAGGTAAAAGGTTCTTTACAATCTCTTGAAGTCATTACTAGCTACAAGCAAATGGTTATTATATCTAAGCCTAACTTCTCTCAATGAAGCTTTGAAGGCAAAAGCATAAAAATAGCATAAAATAACAAAGATGATTTCTAAAGTCAACACTCAAAATTAAACAGTAAAAATCTTCCAGAAATTTCAGCAGAGTATAAGAAAGTACAGTTTCTAAAAGTACATTAGACTCCCAAAACAGAGTCTAATAGCATGAATTCATAATTCCCTCTTCTTTCTCATGATGCTGAAACTATGCAACTCAGGCTGGGACTTGAACCCATGGGTGAAGACTCAAACCCAACCAAAACCTAGATTGGGACTAAAACTCAGTCTTTAACTAAGACACACCTGGTCTCAGGAGCTAATGAAGCTCAGGTTCTTGGTCTTGTCTCAGAAAGAATTCAGTTAGAGACGAAGTGATAGGTAAAAGTCTGTGAAAGCATTAGTCTTTCAGTCTTGTCCAACTCTTTGTGACCCATGGGCTGTAGCCCACAAGGCTCCTCTGTCCATGGAATTCCCCAGGCAAGAATACTGGAGTGGGTAACCATTCCCTTCTCCAGAAGATCTTCCCAATCCAGGGACTGAACCCAGGTTTCCTGCATTGCAGGCAGATTCTTTATCATCTGAGCCATCAGCAAAGCCCTGATGGCAAAGAGTGAATTTACTTAGAGAGAAGCAGTCCACAGTGTTGGCTGTTTCAGAAGGCAAGAGTGGTCTCAGGGTATAGTACTGTCAATTTTTTTATAGGGGTGGGTATTTCAGAGGCTAATGAGTGGGAGGAATATTCTGGCTCTTTTGGGGAAGGGGGTGGGGATTTCCATAAATTGGGCCACAGCCCACACTTTAACATTTCTGATTCGCCTTGGAACTGTCATGGCACCTGCGAGTGTCATTTAACTTGGGAATATGTTCCAATGAGCATATACTGAGGCTCAAGTTCTAGTGGAAGTTGACTGTCTGTCATCTTCTTCCTATTTGGTCTGATCAGTTTATGTCATGTCCTTGGGTTATATCCTTTTCTTAAAGGTTGTGCTCTGTCCTCTTCTCTCCTGTTTCAATCAAACTTCAACCTTTCCTTTTTTAAAATATATTTTTCCTTTTTTTCATTCTTGATATTTTCCATCATTATCCAAATTCATTTCCTAAATCAAAGCCTGGATGGCACTGGACACATTACTTGATTTACCTGAGAATTAATTATGTTGTGAATTAGAAGAAAAGTGATAACTCTACCCATATATGTTTTAGTTATATTGATTCCAGATGCGCTTAGCAGTAAGTGGCAGCTTGCAGCAAACAGTAGCTGGAAGCAAGTCTTAGTTTCCCCGACCAGGAGTCCTAACCACTGGACCACAGGAGCCAGCTGTAATAGCTAAGGTCCCTAGTCTTGCCTGCCTGCTGCTGCTGCTGCTAAGTCGCTTCAGTCATGTCCGACTCTGTGCGACCCCACAGATGGCAGCCCATTGGGCTCCGCCATCCCTGGGATTCTCCAGGCAAGAACACTAGAGTGGGTTGCCATTTCCTTCTCCAATGCATGAAAGTGAAAAGTGAAAGTGAAGTCGCTCAGTCGTGTCTGACTCAGCGACCCCATGGACTGCAGCCTACCAGGCTCCTCCATCCATGGAAGTTTCCAGGCAAGAGTACTAGAGTGGGCTGCCATTGCCTTCTCTGCTTGCCTGCCTAGTCAAGTTCAAATTCAGGCAAGAAGGCACAAGGTAAAGAGTAAAGTAAAAAGTTTATTGAAAAAAAAAAAAAAAAGTACATGCCAAAAGGCACACAGGTGAGCTCAGAGAGCAAGTTGAGACTTTGGGAAGTTTAAATCCTTTTTAAGGGGGCAGTTCTCCAAGTTGAGTCTTTGTCTTCCCTCAGGCCAAACACCTTCTTTGTTTCCCCTGGTAGATTTGTCTCAGGACCCTCCCCTGGGGCACGCATGCACACCTTAGCCAAGATGGATCTCAAAGTGAAGGTTGCTGGGAGGAGCAAGATTCATTATGGCCTGGAATTATCCTCTGACTTTTGAGTCCAAGGATCCTTTCTGGGCATGTGTTGTTGTTGTTCTTGTTCAGTCTCTCAGTCATGTCCGACTGTTTGCAACCCGTGGACTGCAGCACGCCAGACTTCTGTGTCCTTCACCATCTCCCAGATCGTGCTCAAACCTGTGTTCATTGAGTTGGTAATGACATCCAACCATCTCATCCTCTGTTGTCCCCTTCTCTTGCCTTCAATCTTTCCCAGCATCAGGACCTTTTCAAATGAGTCAGCTCTTCACATCAGGTGGCCAAAGTATTGGGGTTTCAACTTCAGTATCAGTCCTGGGCATGTGTACTCAAGCCCACCAATCTTTTGTCTCAGGAAAGGCAGAGAGGAGGCTGGCTGATTGTAAATGTCCAATCTGGAGCCTGCCTACCTCTACCTCAATATGTCTTAATTTGTATTTCTCAAATATTTTGGTTTTTGGATTTTTTACACACTTGAAAATTATCAGGACACCCCAAATAGGTTTTATGCTGGATAAATTTTAATAGATATACATTTGCCATCTTGGAAATTAGAACTGAGAAAAAATTTAAAGATGTATATATTAATTTACTTAAAATAAATATGATAAACCTGCCATATATTAATATAAAGACATAAATCTGGAGCCTGCCTACCTCTACCTCAATATGTCTTAATTTGTATTTCTCAAATATTTTGGTTTTTGGATTTTTTACACACTTGAAAATTATCAGGACACCCCAAATAGGTTTTATGCTGGATAAATTTTAATAGATATACATTTGCCATCTTGGAAATTAGAACTTAAAAAAAATTTAAAGATGTATATATTAATTTACTTAAAATAAATATGATAAACCTGCCATATATTAATATAAAGACATGTTTTATAAAAATTAGCTGCATTTTTTAAACAATAAAGCTAGTTAATTACATTTTTACAAGTTCCTTAATGTCTAGATTGATAGAAGAGAGCTGAATTCTTTTATCTGTTTCTGCTTTTAACATGTTGCTATACTTTGCCCTGTTTGAAGTTCATGAAGAAATTCTTATCTTACAGCACTTTGATAACATTATTTTAATAATCTTTTCAGATCATCTTAGATCTTATTCCTAGATACTACACCAAAACTCATTAAGTGGTAGTTTCTCAAAGAAGAGAAATGGTAAACTAGACTCCATTAAAATTTTTAAAACTTCTGCTCTTTAAAACATGCCATGAGAAGATGAAAAGGCTAGACAAAGACTGACAGAAAAGAATGAAAATCACAATCTGATAAAAGAGTTGTATTTAGACTCTGAAGTGAAGTCGCTCAGTCATGTCCAACTCTTTGCGACCCCATGGACTGTGGCCTATCAGGCTTCTCCGTCCATGGGATTTTCCAGGCAAGAGTGCTGGAGTGGATTGCCCTTTCCTTCTCCAGGGGAACTTCCTGACCCAGGAATCGAACGTGGGTCTCCCACATTGCAGGCAGATGCTTTACCATCTGAGCCACGAGGGAAGCCTAGGAGGCTTTAGACTCTAGGAGGTCTTGAAACTCAGTAACAAACCAAACCACTCAATAAAAAATAGACAATTTGGGCAGATACTTCACTAAAGAAGATAAACAGATAGCAAGATTGTGGACATACAGAAAATACAAACTTAAACTACAGTGAAGCAAATCATTCACCATCAGGACATAGTCCTGCTGCAGTTGGCCTGAAAGAGAGAAGAAGCGTTTGCTCTTAAGCATGGGAAACTTGAGCCTGATGGATTTGTTCATTATCTTGATTGAGGTGATGGTTTCACAAGTGTATACCTTAGTCAAACATACCAAGCTGCATGCCCTAAATATGTGAAATTTATATTTCAATTAAATCTCAGTAAACATATTAAAATTGACAAATATTCAAGTGTGCAAATTTAATAACATTCAATGATATTCATTTTTATTAAGGAAATTTTGTTAAGTGAAGTTTGTTTTTTTTTTTTTTTTTGGAGGGGAAGCAGTACAGTGACTACTTACATGTTTTGGTGTACTGCCTTGACTTGCACTAAGATACCAGCAATTTTACAGTCTATGATTTCACACCATCAGAGTAAATGTTATCACATAGAGTTGTTCTAGGATAAATCAGGAAATTTTAAAGAATGTATTCTACACTGGATTATGTCAGCACTCACTGTTGATGAGCATTATTTATACACACACAAACACACACACATCTTCAGGAAAAAATGACTCTGGATGATAGAAAAACATCAAGCCCAGGTATACTTCATTCATAAATTCATCCACAGATCAGCTATTAATTTACTGTTTGCAGTTAAATCTGAAATTTTAAAAGTCTCTCTCTTATTGGAAAGTAGCAGAGCCATCATTGGCTTTGCTGATTTTTCACCCAGCAAGCATTCAGTTGTGTCAACAGTACAACGCATTGTTGGTTTCTCAGTCATTGTGTATTCTCTCTTGTCAATAAAATAAGATAATTTAATGGCAGACATTTCTCTGACTTCTTCATTTCTAACTTGAAAAGAAATACAAACAATGGTTGGCTATCAAGAGATTACCACATCTACTTTTATACTATTTCTCTCTTTTAAAAATAAGTCTGAATCTTTGGACTTAGTATGGAATTGAAACTTAATTGGCAGCATATACTATTGAAATAAGTTATACTGCATGAGATAACAATTTGGTGAATTATTAATATACCCAAAGCCAAAAGAAATCTGTAATTTCATAATTGTGCTTTTCATTGGCAATTTTTCATTCTTTCTTTCTTCCATTAATGAGAGAATTTTTTGGTATGTCAGTTTATGCATAATTTTTCTGTAGTTTTAGATGTAAGTAGTATAATCTTACAATAAGAAAGTGAGTTTTCTCATCTTTTATTAAGTCAATGATCCACCTTTTAATATAAGTTGCTCCATTTAATGGAAGAATATGAAAAAATGTGGAAGTGCTAAAAATAATAGTTAAAGGATGAAGGGGAACAGACCCATACTGGTTTAACTTTCCATGGACCTATCTTTAGTCAACTGACCTATTTTGAGGCCTACTTCTCCCATAACCTTACCCCCTCCCCTTCTTTCCTCCTGATTCTAAATTTGGAGACTGAGGTTTACTGTATAGATTAGTTTTCTTTCCTCACCCCTGCTCCAGAGTGAGCAATTCTAGGCTTCAAGTTTCTTGGCTCTGTTTTATTCATCATCATCCTTTCCTCTCTTTCTTCTAGAAATGCATTAAAATCTTTAATCATCCAAAGAATCTTTTTCAACAAATGGAGTCATTTCCTTTTGTGTCTGTTTATTGTCATTACATTGTTTCTTTGAAGAAAAGGTATATACTCAAGTCATCATCTTGATGGATAAGCTGCATCAATTTAGTTGCATTTCATTTGACTGCTTCTTTAATTCTTATAAATTACAAAAATTATAATTAAGAATTTTAGGGAGCAGTTCTCTCAGGGTCACTTTAGATGCTGCCTCTTGGGCTTGAAGTATTAAAAATTTTCATCGAATAAAACATAACTTTCAATTTTGAGGTTGTGAAAATATTTTTTAGTCAACAATTATGACCAGCCAACAAAGGGACCAGAGCAGATTCCTTACTTTGCTTGAACTCTACAAGGATCCGGAGCCTTGGTACCAGCAGAGGCCTCTTGTGCCCATTCACCTCCATGGAGTTCAGATGAATTTGGGTGAATCTCTCCTGGTTCTAGGATTTACTGTTATTGGTTAATGATACTGTTTTATTAAGTGAGGGAATAGGTTATCCTTGAAACTTAGTTTCAAAAAGAGGTACCTGGGTTATCCTCAATTGAAGGACTGAGTAAATTTTGCTCAGTTTAGGCACTGAGTGGGTTATCCTCAGGGAAGGGAACTGGGGAATCTCAGTTTACATACTGAGTGGTTGTGAGTTAGTCACTCAGTCATGTCCTACTCTTTGCAACCCCTTGGACCAAGCTCCTCTGTCTGTGGGATTCTCCAGGCAAGAATCCTGTAGTGGGTTTTAATTTCCTTACCCAACTGAGTGGTTATCCTCAGTTTAAAGACTGGATTTTGCTCAGTTAGACACTGAGTAAGCTGGGAGTGAGTATCTTTGGGGTAAGTAACACCAACCTGTGAGTTTTCCTTGAATTGGCTACCTTTATAGAGTTTGTTGAAATGAAAATAAAATTGTATGAGAGCATTAAAGGAAAACATGCGGGGAATGCTCTGACAAATCACAGCAAGATTTTTTGACCCACTTCCTAGAGTAATAAAAATAAACAAATGGGACCTAATTAAACTCAAAAGCTTTTGCACAGCAAAGGAAATCATACACAAAATGAAAAGACAATCCCCAGAATGGGAAAAAAATTTGTAAACAAAGTGTCTAACAAGGGATTAATCTCCAAAATACACACACACAGTTTATGCAGTTAAGTAATAAAAATGAGTTTTCCTTGAATTGGCTACCTTTATAGAGTTTGTTGAAATGAAAATAAAATTGTATGAGAGCATTAAAGGAAAACACGGGGGGAATGCTCTGAAAAATCACAGCAAGATTTTTTGACCCACTTCCTAGAGTAATAAAAATAAACAAATGGGGCCTAATTAAACTCAAAAGCTTTTTTGCACAGCAAAGGAAATCATACACAAAATGAAAAGACAATCCTCAGAATGGGAAAAAAATTTGTAAACAAAGTGTCTGACAAGGGATTAATCTCCAAAATACACACACACAGTTTATGCAGTTTGGTAATTTAAAAAAAAAATCAACCAAAAAAATGGGCAGAAGACTTAAATATGCATTTCTCTAAAGAAGATATACAGATGGCCATAAAGCACATGAAAAGATGCTCAATGTCACTAATTATCGGAAAAATGAAAATCAAAACTACAATGAGGTATCACCTCACANAAAAAAAAAAAAAATCAACCAAAAAAATGGGCAGAAGACTTAAATATGCATTTCTCTAAAGAAGATATACAGATGGCCATAAAGCACATGAAAAGATGCTCAATGTCACTAATTATCGGAAAAATGAAAATCAAAACTACAATGAGGTATCACCTCACACTGGTGAGAATGGCCATCAACAAAAAATCTCCAAACAATAAATGCTGGAGAGAATGAGGAGAGAAGGGAACCCTAATACATTCTGGGTGGGAATGTAAATTGTGATAGCCTCTATGGAGAGCAGTATGGAAGTTCCTTAAAAACTAAAAACTGAGCTACCATATGATCCTGTAATTCCACTCCTGGGTCTATATCTGGAGAAAACCCTAATTCAAAAAGGTGAACACCCTAGTGTTCACTGTAGCACTATTTACAATAGCTAGGACTGGAAGCAACCTAAAAGTCCGTTGACAGAGGAATAGATAAAGAAGTTGTGGGACATACATATATATATTATATAAATAAAATGGAATATTAATCAGCCATAAAAAGAACAAAATAATGTGGTTTGCAACAACGTGGATGAACCTAGAGATTGCCGTACTGAGTGAAGTTAAAGACAGACAAATATGATATTATATTACTTATATGTGGAATATTTTTAAAAGATACAAATGAACTTGATTACAAAACAGAAACAGAGTGACAGATGTAGAAAACAAACATGATTATCAAGGGAAAAAGAGGGGATGGGAAAAACTGGGATCAGGGTTGATACATATACAGTACTATATATAAAACAGATTACCAACAAGACCCTCCTGTATAGCAGAGGGAACCCTACTCAATACTCTGTAATGACCTATGTGGAAAAAAAATTCTATAAAAAAGTTAATATATGCTTATCTTATTCACTTTGCAATACAGCATAAAGTAACATAACAATGCAAGACAATTCTGCTCTTTTTAAAAGATTTTTTTAAAAGAATTTTAAATGAACTCATCATATATATATATATATATATAGAGAGAGAGAGAGAGAGAGAGATGACGGATATGCAGAAAATAGCACAGAACATAGTGTCAATTATTCTCTGCAGAAAAATATAAAACTTCAAAAGTGAGTATGGTCACAAATTAAGAAATAATCTGCCTTCTCAAAAGGAATAGCTATTACAATTACAAAGTCACAGGCAATAAGGTAATGGGCTTACCATAGCTGACAATAAAAATGGATAGGGCTTGAATATTTAAAGCATTTTTTTTTCAATAATTATATATACTTAGCAGATTGGTACAAATATAAGTATTGGTTTCAGGAGACTTATTTTAAAGACATATCATATGTAGGGCTTTGGATTTCAGCTGGGTTGGTTGAAGGGCAAGTAGAGCACAGACTGTTGACTATGGACTAAAACATCTAAGACCTCTTTAGAGTGCAGTATCAGGGCTCCAAGTAGAAGTATTTCTAGAAAATGTGTTCTAACTGGCACTGTGAAAGCTACATAGTGAAGCTGCGCCCTACACACTATTCAGTTTCCATATTGTTTATGGAACACCCCAGTCACCAATGGGAGCTGGATGACTTCCCTGGTGTCATCCAGCTAAGTGGCTAAGACTCCTTACTCCCACTGCTGGGGGCCTAGGTTCGATCCCTTGTCAGGGAATGAGATTCCACATGCTGCAATTAAAAGTTCATGATGCAGCTAAAGACTCTACCTGCCACAGCTGAAAGATCCTACACATCACAACTAAGATCTGGCATAGACGAGTAAATAAATAATTTAAAAAATGAAACAAACAAACAAAAACTAATGGAAGCTGTGTCTGCCCTCAGCCTTCCCAGCAGAAACCAGATGTGTGACTTTAAAAAGCCATCTTAGATATTCCAGCTTCAAGTATTTTGGCCGCATCTATACAAATCACCCTGAGCCATTCAGGCTATCCATATGAGGCCCCAGATATTGTAGACTAAGAAGTCCATAGGAATAATAAAATCATTTAGGTCATTTTGGGGTGGCTTACAACACACAATATATACTGGGAACACCAGAAACTAGACAAATTGACTGGCACTGGCCAAATAATGTTGTATTATCCATCACAGAAAAATGTATACCACTTAGAATTGCATATAATCAAAATTTTTGCCAATAAAACATTCTCACGAAATGGCAAAGGACATTGGAAGAACATTATTTGCCTATTTAAAGTAAAATAAAATCATCTGAAGCCTTCCCTTTATTCTGTGTAATAGTATTGATTTTTAAATATTAAAATAATCCTTCAACCAACCACTTTTCAAAAGTGATAGGTCTGTAGAGCCACATAAAACTGTTCTATTTCACAGTTTACTTTTTAATCTTTTTACTTTTTTTATTGATCTCCAAAAGCTTCCAGAGGAGACACTTTTGATGTAAAACAAAGTATCTATTCTTTAGAAAATCTATTTTTTTCCCCACATAACAATTTGAAAGAAGATCATTGCTGTAATTTGATGTTACTTTGCACTTATTCAGAAAATATTTAAAGTAGATTATTTTGCTAAATCACATCATGATTAAAATGCATACTTAAATAGATGATATATTGATGGATACAAACAAATTTGATTTAGTAAATCAGTTACTTTATACAAAAATTCTGTTGAGTTCAATTAAAATTCAGGATATTTCCCTGTTGAATCAAATGCTTTCCTAATTCAAAGTTAAAAACAAAGAAACGGAAGTTGTGTGGCAATTATCTGACAATAGCTTACAAATAATATCATTCTGTTTAAATTTAACTGTGAAGAAGGCTGAGCGCCGAAGAATTGATGCTTCTAAACTGTGGTGTTGGAGAAGACTCTTGAGACCCAACCGGTCCATTCTGAAGGAGATCAACCCTGGGATTTCTTTGGAAGGAATGATGCTAAAGCTGAAACTCCAGTCCTTTGACCACCTCATGCGAAGAGTTGACTCATTGGAAAAGACTCTGATGCTGGGAGGGATTGGGGGCAGGAGGAGAAGGAAACAACCGAGGATGAGATGGCTGGATGGCATCATGGACTCGATGGACATGAGTCTGAGTGAACTCCAGGAGATGGTGATGAACAGGGAGGCCTGGCGTGCTGCGATTCATGGGGTCGCAAAGAGTCGGACACCACTGAGCGACTGAGCTGAACTGAACTGAACTGAACTGAGAGTAAATAAAAAGGGACGTCCCTGGTGGTTCAGTGGTTAAAGTTCTGTGCTTCCAATGCAGCAGGTGCAAGTTTGAACCCTGGTCAGGAAACTAAGATCCCACATTCAACAAAGCAAAACACACACACAGGCAAAGAATATTGACAGCCTGTAGACTGTGAGTTTTAATTTCAGGAGCATCGCTTATGAGAAAGAGAAATACTTTTCAAAGTCAATCCTTACAAATTTCAATCTATAAACTATTTCCACAATCACCTCTATCTATGGTGAAAAGAAAATACAAGCTCATTTTCTTTTTCCTCCTACTAAATATTGATAGCCTTGGACATGTGGTTCCTTAAACCTAAAGCAAGTGTTTCCATGGTGGCTCAAGGGTAAAGAACCCTCCTGCCAATATAGGAGACTCAAGAGACATGGATTCAATCCCTGGGTCTGGAAGATCCCCTGGAGGAGGAAATGGCAACCCACTCCAGTATTCTTGCCTGGAAATTCCATGGACAGAGAAGCCTGCCGGGCTGCAGTCCATGGGGTTGTAAAGAGTCAAAAAAGACAAAAGGATTAAATAACACAACAACAAACCTCAGGCAGGTACTAGCAAAAGGGGAAGGAAGACCTGGGCCTACAAATTTAATGCAGCCTTTCTTTAAAAAAAAAAAAAATCCTGCATACATACATCTTATTAAACCAATTAATCCTAAAGGAAATCAACCCTGAATATTCATTGGAAGGACTGATGCTGAAGCTGAAGCTCCAGTACATTGACTACCTGATGTGAAGAGTAGACTTCTTGGAAAAGACCCTGATGCTGGGAAAGATTGAAGGCAGGAGTAGAAAGGGACAACAGAGATGAGATGACTGGATGGCATCACTGACTTAATGGACATGAGTCTGAGCAAACTACAGGAGATGGTGAAGGACAGGGAAGCCTGGTGTGCTACAGTCCATGGGGTTGCAAAGAGTCGGACATGACTTAGTGACTTAACAGCAACAAGGCCCATGTATGGCTTTTTTGAAGTACTAACAGGCTGAGAAATGAATATGTGTTCAAAGCACATAGCAGAGAACTATTACAAAGAACTTTATTTAAATAGTACTAAAGATATTAATGATACTTTAATAGCTAAAATTAAGATCTAGATCCTGGCACCTAAAATAATCCTGGTGATTACATAAAAGTTGTAATCTGCATTTCAAAAACTACTTGCAAAATAAATATGTAAATATTGCTTATTATTTTTTACTGAAATCCCCATGAAAAAGACTTACAAGGTGGATAAATAAAGGAAGATGGTCCCCTAGAGCTGCACTGAAGTTATTTCTCTGCATATAAATTACTTCCTGGTGAGAGACTCTAGGTTCATATTAAAGAACATGGAACATGTACATTAAAGGGCAGCATGGGGTCTTTGCTTGGCTCACTCTTCTAGATGGTGGTCAAATTCACTGCTCCTCATCTGAAGTTATTTTACTTCCCTCTGAGTAATATGTTTCATTTCTTAAATGAAAGAGCAAGAGAAATTCAAGAAACTAATTATCAAACAGATCAAAACCAAAATACAGAAACCCCAAGTTGAAATCTAAACACAAATGAATTGTGTTTTTTTAAGCTGAATAGTTTTTATTTTTGACACTTATTCTCTCAGTCTTTATTAACTGCTCACTCTTATCAATCTTTTCCGGAAATATTTTACAAAACATTTTCCATTATTTTACTTTTATTTTTGCTTTCCTTTTTTACTATATTTCCCCCTTATAGTCAAGCATATTGTATAATTTTCTGTGACACTCAGCAGGTTCATGACCACTAGAAGAGTATTTGATCAAATCCAAGCTTATAGCTAAAGTTTGTTGAAGGTCACAGGAAGAAATCTAAAGAGAAGAAAATAGAGAAAGAAAAATATAATTCCAAGGCAAACTGGAATACTGTAGGATGGCTATAAAGTGAAAATGGCCTTGGTTCAAAGCTGTGCAAACCCCAAAATACATGTTTCTTTATTATTTACTCCTATGACTGCCCCTCATCAAATAAACTTTGTTTTGAAATATAATTTATATCAATTAAAACACTTCAATTTTATTTTTAAATTTCTATGAGTTTGGTAGATGTGTACACCTGCACTACACAATTAAGATGAATAAATTTTCATAATGCCAGAAAGTTCCCCTGTCAACTTTCACTGTTTTGTACTTAAGTTGACTGTTTGTCTCTCTTCCTAAAGTGGATGAAAATTCTTTGAGGGAAGGCAGTATATTTGTTAATGATTTTTCCATGTCACAAAGTATAGTGTCTAAATTAAAGTAAGTGACAAATGCTCATATGCAAAATTAATGACTAATATGAGGGAGACTAAATAGATGATGTGGAAGATGACAGGGTGGTGACTTTTATAGAAAGGATATCAATTGAGACTGAACATACTATATGTAAAAATACAACTTTTATTACATGGCACAAAGAAAGAACATCATTAATTTTTGGTTGTATGTGACTGTAATTGAATTTTTCTTGCAATAACCTAACTAAAAGAATCAATGCCTTAATTAGGTTTTATATTAATTAGGGATTGCAAGTGACAGAAAAATATTCCTAAATAATTGTCAAAATAAATAAATTATTAATAAACGTATTCAGGAAAAAAAAAGTAGTAACATTTTCACTTGACCAAAAAAATGATTCAAAAGTCACTAGGATTTTCTTTCTCTATTTTGTTTCCTCTTCAAGCCCTCATCCCCACCCAGTATGAAGGACATACAGTTTGTAGAATTCAGAGATCAAGCTCTAATGCCAATAGCATTTAAAATAAGAGTGGTTTCTTTACTTTGAGTCAGTTTAAAATACATTGAGGCCATGAACTGATATGACTGGTTTAAGTTAAAAGCATTCTTATTACTATGCCTCTAGCTCACAATAACTTTTTATTAAGAAATCATGACAGAAAGACAAAAGTATTCTTTCAAGATTTCTTCAAAATCATGTCTTTTTAAGTTAAATTAGAGTTAATATAAAATTAACTTGTTTGGAAATCTTCCTTTTTAATTAGAACATGACTTATTTGAGAAAAAAAAATCATAGGCATTACTCTAATTCAAAATATGCAGTATATCTCTTTTAGAGAAGAAAGAACTTTGTACCTGAGGGTAATAGAACATATATTCTAAATTTATTAAAAAAAAAGTTGGCTTAAAGCTCAACATTCAG
>SJYT01018771.1:416923-491264 GCA_006410635.1 Cephalophus harveyi
AAAAAAAAAAAAGCTATTTTTTTCACCCTATGCTTAGGATGTCCATTCCAATAACAGAGAAACACCTCATACAAAATACTAATTAGGAGAAGAAAAATAAAATCTCAACATATGACTGATTCTTAATATTCAAAAAAGCAAACACTGAAATCCTGTGGACAGGTGCAAAGGTTTGTTTCCAGCACCTTTTCAAAATGTTGAAATATAATGGTAAAATAAATTGATGAAACTTTCTTCTAAATAAAATGAAAATGAAATGAACATATTACCTATGATCTTCAGAAACTATTCATTATTTGATCTAAATGATAGTAACAACTAAAACTTACATTGTACTGCTCAAAGCACCTCATGTACAATAACTTCATTCCAACACTAATCCTTTTGTTTAATACTATTATTTTCTTAATTATTAAGATGAGGAAACTGAGACAATGTAACTTTTCAAACACCTGCGCCTAGTTAATGGTAGAGGTGGAATTTAAATCAAGGCAAACTCACCCATAATGTTAAGACTCTTAACCACTACTCTGTTTAAATGTTAACTAACTGTAATTACTATGTTAATAATTTAATTCACATGATAACATCTTCCAAAATTACCCAGTTATTTTTCTCCTGAAAATTCTCAATACAGAAATCTCTGCACCTTTAAAAATGAAATATGCCAGAATCCTTACTTATTATGACCCAATTTGCTTCTCTATTATGCATTTTGGGAATCCATTAAAGCTCCTCTTAAAAAAGTGAATAAAGACCTCATAATAGGCAAAGGTTACTTCTGTTTTCATCCACTGAATAAATTATTATTTAACTGAACTTTTTAATGTCCCCAGTGTGATTCATCTGTTTTCATTAAATGCAGTCATTACTCTGGTAACAACATTTATAAATGAAAGTTTTAAAATAAGCTAAATTATATTTAATTGTATGTTCTTCCATCAAATGTAGAAAACTTCTAAAGATATTTTAGTACAGAATACAGTTTAATTTTCTTCCAAATAAACAAAGGTTGTTTTAAAATAATATAATTCTGCTGCTGCCTATTATATACATATTCCAAAGACATATTGCTTGATATTGATCTCTGCAAAATTTGAAGTGAAGTAGTTATAATGTACATGTACATCGTGTATAAAATGAATACAATTTATATATACAAACATGTATGTATCAGTTCAGTTGACTCAGTCGTGACCGATTCTTTGTGACCCCATGAACTGTGGCATGCCAGGCCTCCCTGTCCATCACCAACTCCCGCAGTTTACTCAAACTCATATCCACTGAGTCGGTGATGCCATCCAACCATCTCATCCACTGTCATCGCCTTCTCGTCCCGCCTTCATTCTTTCCCAGCATCAGGGTCCTTTCAAATGATTCAGTTCTTCACATCAGGTGGCCAAAGTATTGGAGTTTCAGCTTCAGTATCAGTCCTTCCAATGAATATTCAGGAATGATTTCCTTTAGCATGGACTAACTGGATCTCCTTGCAGTCCAAGGGACTCTCAAGAGTCGCCTCCAACATCACATTTCAAAAGCATCAATTCTTTAGTGTTCAGCTCTCTTTATAGTCCAACTCTCATATCCCTACATGACTACTGGAAAACCCATAGTTTTGACTAGATGGACCTTTTTTGTAAAGAAAACATTTGCATCATCCAGAGCCTATATAACTTTCAGTCACAATGTCTGTCTTTTAATTTAACAAATTGCCAAGCAAACTAAAGTAACAACACAAACAAAGGTAACAACAAAAACTACCAAGGGAAATTTACCACATACTGATTCAATATGTGACTCACATTTTCAAGTTATCAAAGACTTTAAAAATGCTGTAAGTAATAAGTTCAAGGAAATAAAACCTATGATTGACAAACTAGGTACAAGTTTAGAGCCTTTCTCCAAAGAATTGGAATCCATAAAAAAGTCAAACAGTATTTCTAAAGCTAGAAAATACAAAAACAAAAATTAAGAATGAAGTAGATGGGTTTTAAGATTTCATCCTATAATAAGTTCAAGGAAATAAAACCTATGATTGACAAACTAGGTACAAGTTTAGAGCCTTTCTCCAAAGAATTGGAATCCATAAAAAAGTCAAACAGTATTTCTAAAGCTAGAAAATACAAAAACAAAAATTAAGAATGAAGTAGATGGGTTTTAAGATTTCATCCTAAAATGTGAACACAACAGCCAGTTCAGAAAGTTCTACTTAATCAAATATTTATCAAAATGAAAGTGAAATAAAGACACTTTTGGACACACAAAAACTGAATGAGAATTTTCATTAAAGAAATACTGTTGTAACAGGCTATAAAATATTTAAAAGCTTAAAAGAAGATGTTTAATATTTCTATACCTAAAATTATTAAACTCAGTTGAAGTTAAAATGACATGAATGAAGGAACATGCCAAGAGACAAATTAAAAGACTCCTCAATAATGTAAAGATGTCAATTTACCTCAAATTCTATGTGTCGGTTTATCATAATTTTTATCAAAAGTACAGCAATTTTAAATCAAAATGCTGATTTCAAATTGCAATGGCAATGTAAGTAACCTAAAATGATAAGAACAATCTTAAAGAATTAAGTTGGAGGATTTATACTATTAGATATTAAAACCGATTATAAAGTCACACTGATTAAAATGTGATTTGGCATAAGAATAAAGAGAATGTGGGGGGGAAATAGATTGACAAAGACAGACTTGCAACTGAGTTACGAGAAGATACCACTTGGTCATCACAGGGGGACAATGGTCTTTTTAATAAATGGTGCAGTGTTACTTGGAGATATACATGGTGGGGCTGGGAAAAAAGGGAAAAATCTTGACTATTAATATTTCCACACACCATACATAATCTCAACTTTAGATGGATGATAAATCTACATGTAAACTTTAAGATAATAAAGCTTTTAAAAGAAAACAGAGATTGTAAGACCTTAAAAATAAATAAATATTTTAATTAAGATACAAATATCACCAACTCTTTGAGAAGGAAATGTCACCCCAACCCAGTATTCTAGCCTGGAGAATTCCATGGACAGAGGAACCTGTCAGGCTACAATACATGGGGTCAAAAAGAGTCAGACATGACTGAGCAACTAACACATAAACACACATTACTAACTTTAAAAGAAAACAAATCAACTGATAAACTGACCACATTAAAATAGATAAACACCATAAATCTGTTTAAAAGGTAAGTCACAGGGCTGAACATCTTTTTAAAAAGATATTTACAAATATGTATATCTAAAAAAGGAGACAGTAGGTAAACATATATATCTTCCCCACATATTAACACGAAAAAGACAATATAGTGGAAAAATAAGTAAACGATTTGAACAAGCATGTCAAAGTAGAGGATATTCAAATAACAGATGAAAATATGGAAAGGTGTTCAACTTCCTCAATCACTAAGGAAATGTAAATAAAAACCATAGCAAAATATTGTTCAAATCACCAAAATGAATTAAAGGACAGAGTATTTGCTGAAAATAAATAGCAACTAGAACTTGTGTGCACTGACGGTGAAATTGTAAACTGGTAGAACATTCAGTTCAGTTCATTCACTCAGTTGTGTCCAACTCTTTGCAACCCCATGGATTGCAGCACACCAGGCCTCCCTGTCCATGACCAGCTCAGAGTTTACTCAAACTCACGTCCATTGATTTGGTGATGCTATCCAAACGTCTCATCCTCTGTTGCCCCCTTCTCCTCCTGCCTTCAATCTTTCCCAGCATTAGGGTCTTTTCCAGTCAGTCAGCTCTTCACATCAGGTGGCCGAAGTACTGGAGTTTCAGCTTCAGCATCAGTCCTTCCAATGAATATTCAGCATTGATTTTCTTTAGGATGGACTAGTTGGATCTCCTTGCAGTCCAAGGGCCTATCAAGAGTCTTCTCCAACACCACAGTTCAAAAGCATCAATTCTGTGGCACTCAGCTTTCTTTATAGTCCAACCCTCAGTTCCACACATGACCACTGGAAAAGCCATAGCTTTGACTAGACATTACAATTATTTGGTGTGTTCACCGAAGCTAAGCAGATGACTCAGCTATTCCACTGTGGGCACATATACAGAAATATATATATACATACCTTAACTTTTAGTAACATCACAAAGAATTGGAATAACTATTGAATTTTAATAAATATATAATGTTTATTAACAAAAGAATGAATACATAAATTATGACATAGGATACAGTAGATTATCATAGAATAAGCAATGAGTATGTCAAGACTGTATATTGTCACCCTGCTTATTTAACTTATATGCAGAGTACATCATGAGAAATGCTGGGCTGGAGGAAGCACAAAATGGAATCAAGATTGCCGGGAGAAATATCAATAACCTCAGATATGCAGATGACACCACCCTTATGGCAGAAAGTGAAGAGGAACTAAAAAGCCTAAAAGAGGAGAGTGAAAAAGTTGGCTTAAAGCTCAACATTCAGAAAACTAAGATCATGGCATCTGGTCCCATCATTTCATGGCAAATAAGTGGAGAAACAGTGGAAACAGTGGTTGACTTTATATTTGAGGGCTCCAAAATTACTGCAGATGGTGACTTCAGCCATGAAATTAAAAGATGCTTACTGCTTGGAAGGAAAGTTATGAACAACCTAGACAGCATATTAAAAAGCAGAAACATTACTTTGTCAACAAAGGTCCATCTAGTCAAAGGTATGGTTTTTCCAGTGGTCATATATGGATGTGAGAGTTGGTCTATAAAGAAAGCTGAGCACCAAAGAATTGATGCTTTTGAACGATGAAGACACTTGAGAGTCCCTTGGACTGCAAGGAGATCCAACCAGTCCATCCTAAAGGAAATCAGTACTGGCTGTTCATTGGAAGGGCTAATGTTGAAGCTGAAACTCCAATACTTTGGCCACCTGATTCGAAGAGCTGACTCATTTGAAAAGACCCTGATGCTGGGAAAGATTGAAGGCAGGAGGAGAAGGGGACAACAGAGGATGAGATGGTTGGATGGCATTACTGACTCAATGGATGTGAGTTTGGGTAAACTCTGGGAGTTGGTGATGGATAGGGAGGCCTGGCATGCTGCAGTTCATGGGGTTGCAAAGAGTCAGACATGACTGAGTGACTGAACTGAACTGAAGCAATGAGAAAGAATGAACTGTAGGTCTACAATGACAGGGATTAATCTTACAAACACAGCATTGAGATTAAAAACAAAAAAAAAGGAAACCCTATATATATGAATGTATAGCTTCTTCCATTGTTTAAAAATTCAAAACTCTCTTGGTAGAGGTTAAGGATGGCAGTGTTACCTAGGGGGAGAGAAGGGGACTGGAGTTTGTGCAAGATAAGTTTCTTGGTGTAAGTATGTTTTATTAAATTTTTAAAATAATGTCTTATGAATATCTTAGAAGGAAAAAGTACTAAATAAAAGGCGATGGGGTTATTTTTTGACAGGAAAAAAGGTTTATTTTTCTCTTTACATCACAACTACCTTCAGGGTATACTTGAAGAAACGTATACTTGAGAAACATTAAAGAGATAAATGTAGAATAAATTTATTTTAAATATATAGAGAAGAGAGATTGTTTATAGACAGTGCTGAAGAATTGATGTTTTCGAACTGTGACACTGGAGAAGACTCTTGAGAGTGCCTTGGACAGCAAGGAGATCAAACCAGTCAATCCTAAAGGAAATCAACCCTAAATATTCATTGGAAGTACTTATGCTGAAGCTCCAATAATTTGGCCACCTGATGCAAAGAGCTGACTCACTGGAAAAGCCCCTGATGCTAGGAAAAATTGAAGGCAAAAGGAGAAGGGGGTGGTAGAGGATGAGATGGTTAGATAGCATCACCAACTCAATGGACATGAGTCTGAGCAAGCTCCCGGAGACAGTGGAAGACAGGGACACCTGGCATGCTGCAGTCCGTGGAGTTGCAAAGAGTTGATTATGACTTGGCAACTAAAAAACAGCAACAATATGTGTATCTTATGCTCCAGATAAAATGGATAATAAGCTATATCCTCTCAAAGGATATATTCCATTCTCCTACTTGTTTGGCTTCTACTATTTCTTTCCACCAAGAAGGCTTACTATTCTCTGTCTCTTATACACATCTAGTCTATGGAAAGTAGTAAATGTACACAAAATTGTAAAATTTAAATAAATAAAAATTAGTATTTATATTAATAAATATAGTTAATATTTAATAATAAACCCTTAAACATATAAATGCTCAAGAAAACAATGAAAGTGTGACCAAATATTTGGGCATAATTATACTTATAGCCCCAGAAAGAAAATTCAATAGAAATCTCGAATATAAAGTGCAATACTTTTTACCAAATTAAGCATTTAAGGAATATTTTAAGGATAATGTTACAAAGTAATTATTTTATTTCATCACAAAATAAATTTTTAGCATCTAAGTGTGTTGGACACAGTGGCAGGAATTAGGTAGAATGTGGTGAGCTAAACACACTTCTATAACAATCTAGAGGCATGGGAAGGTGTGGAATGTGGAAGGAAGGCTCAAGAGGGACAGGACATATGTATACCTATAGCTCGTTCATACTGATGTATGGCCAAAACCAACACAATATTGTAAAGCAATCATCCTTCAATTAAAAATAAATTTTAAAAAGCACACTCCCTACTACCAAACTGTCTGCATTCTAATGCAGATGCTAATAATGTGAGCAGCTTGCAAAAAAGGTGTGAAGGAAAAAGAGAAGTTATTTAGTGAAGAGTCAATATTGGGGTTTAATATTGGGCACCTCATGGGCCCCTTCTCATCATCTTTCTGATGGTTCCTCCCTCCTTCCAGATCAACACTTTTACACATCACTGACTAGGGGATTTTTGCAGAATCTAACACCTGTGGCTGCAGTATGCCTCTGGTCAATGACATGTTAATACAGAGTGTCTTTGGGCTTTGTCCTAGAAATTCTTTTCTTCACTGCTACACTGTGATTAGATTGGAATAAATGATAATTCTATTGCTAGACTAATCCTACAATCTCCAAAGGCATAAATATAGTGATGATGCCACAATTTTTTTCTAGTTCCAATACCCCCTCAAAATGTAGATTTATAGGTTCTTCCATTAAATTTGTTCTTGCTATTTAGTCACTAGTTCGTGTCTGACTCTTTTGTGGCCCCGTGGACTGCTAGGCTCCTCTGTCCATGGGATTTACCAGGCAAGAATACTGGAATGGATTATCATTTCCTTCTCCAAGGTAATCTTCCTGATCAGGAATTAAACCAGAGTTTCCTGTGGGTCTCTTGCTTGGGAGGTCGATTCTTTACTACTGAGCCACCTGGGAAGACTTCTTCCACTAAATATTCACATCTAAAATAGAAATTTTGATATCCCATACTCAACCTGCTCCACTCTTAAATTTGTATTTCATTATGTCAATCTTATTCATGTATTTGTTCAAGCCAAAGACTTTGGAAGCATCGTGACTCTTTCTTCTCATCCCAGGTAAAAACAGAAGAAGCTGCCAGATATTTTCAAATATATTTCCCAAATATGATCATGTATCAACAATTCCAAGTTGTCTTAATCCAAGCCACCATTATCATTTATCTACCTAATCAACAGCCCCCATATTGCTATTCTTTATTGTAATTTACAGTGGATTGCCCCTATAATCTATTTTCCATACATCAATCTGAGTAATCACTTCAAAATACAGATCTGACTATTATCTCTTCACTGTTTACAATCATTCAGCCCTCACACCTCACATAAAATCAAAAATCTTTACTATGCTTCAAAATTGCCTATACAATCTGGCCACAGGATCCTTTTCAGCATGGCTATATTTCACCCACATGGGCACCTTGCTCTTGACACTAGGCAGATGCCACCTCCTAAGAAATCTACATTAATCCCCTCTAGAGAAGGTCTGTATATCCGTAGTTCCACAGCCAACAACAAGTTCAAGAGGCATTTACTAAACATGTATTATTATTTTTAACTTATTTTATTTGATTTATTTACAATGTTGTGTTAATTTCTGCTGTTCAGCAAAGTGATTCAGCTCTATGTGTGTTTGTGTGTGTGTGTGTAAAGGGCTTCCCTGGTGGCTCAGTGGTAAAAAATCCACCTGTCAATGCAGGAGATATGGGTTTAATCCCTGGGTCAGGAAGATCCTCTGGAGAAGGAAATGACTACCCACTCCAGTGTTCTTGTCTGGGAAACCCCATGGACAGAGGAGACTGATGGGCTACAGTCCATGGGGTCACAAAGAGTTGGACACAATTTAGAGACTAAACAACAGCAACAATATATATGTACCTATTCTTTTCCATATTCTTTTTCAAGATGGTTTATCACAAGATACTGAACCTAGTTCCCTGTGCTATACAGCAGGATCTTGCTGTTTTCTCACTCTATAATCTAATATAATAGCTTGCATGTGCTAATCCCAAACCACCAACATCTATTATTGATGAAGCTGCATGACATATATCCTTTTAAGTCAGTGTCTCTGTTTATATAACATGAGATATAAAATTTTGTTTTTCCTTCTATAGTTAGAAATTATATTTTCTGAGAAAATAATTGACTCAGACTTCTTATGAAAGTTGATAATTGTCTCTAAAGTCCTATACATTATTTCTCTAAACTATACCAGATACTAGAACCCTATTATTAGGGAATGCTTCAGTTTAAAAAAAATAGTTGAAAGGAAATTGCTTTATGAGAATAATCACCTAAATTAATAATATGGGATGTTTATGTGTATTCAGAAAGGAAGAAAACAATCACATTTATGTCCATATTATACTCTGTGCTTTGGAAAGGTAATCCAGTTGCTAAGAATTCAACAGCCCTTATAACATTAAAAGGAAATGTTCCTGCAATTACTGACTTTATAGCATTTAGTTTTTTCCTGAGGGAAAATCAATAAAGGGATAAAGGAAATATACTTTTAACTCTATTGGCTTTAATATGAACATTTTGTTTACGTTAATTGCTAATACTGTTTAAACATACATCTCTTTTATCTTAAAGCACTGTTATCCACATACTATTCTTGATCAAATAATAGATTGATTCCATTTAATATTCTTCAACAGGCTAATAAGTAAACAATAAATTGTTACTATTTTTTTGATCTTCCAGTCTTCTCTCACAAATGTCTTCTTCTGTGGCTATATATATAGATTATACTTTCTTCTACTGACAACATGTTTCAATATAAAGATTTATACCCATCATTCTCCTTGCTCAATGATTGATTGATTGGGTTGATTTCTCTCTGTTAATATATGAAAGGTTATTAGCTCTGCTCCATTCTTACCTCCATCACATGTGTTCCAAGGGGTGCATCTTCCACTCGCTGCCTAATCCATCTCACTCTCTGAGCCAGTGAGATGCTGATTCAAGCACATTGCACTTGCAAAAGAACAGGGATGAAAGTGGTTTGAAATCACTTCAGTTCAGTTCAGTCGCTCAGTCATGTCCGACTCTTTGCGACCCCAAGAATTGCAGCACGCCAGGCCTCCCTGTCCATCACCATCCATCTCACTCTCTGAGCCAGTGAGATGCTGATTCAAGCACATTGCACTTGCAAAAGAACAGGGATGAAAGTGGTTTGAAATCACTTCAGTTCAGTTCAGTTGCTCAGTCATGTCCGACTCTTTGCGACCCCAAGAATTGCAGCACGCCAGGCCTCCCTGTCCATCACCAACTCCCGGAGTTCACTCAGATTCATGTCCATCAGTCACATTTTCTTTGTAATACCCCCAGCATTACCTTAGGATACTGTTGTCCACACATTCTGTTTAAACAGAATGCTTTATCCTCACAGAGCACCTTAGAAACAAAAAGCCGAGAGAAGGAAAGGGTTTGCAGGCTATAAAGGAATAAGGCAGGAGGAACAGAGCCAGGAGGAAAGTGTTAGCTTTGTTCTTATAGGTCCAATATGTTGTATCTTGCCCACTCTCTAGTTTTACCTTACCCTTTCTTTTCACTTTGGAACAAAGTTACTAGAATATGTTGTTTAGTGTCTAACAAGTTGACTCATCACCTCAGGAGCACTCAGGTTTGTCCTTCCTCTTTCAATCATTGGCTAGATCCGACTAACCTCCTATCCGACCTTCCTAAATTTGACATCAACAGAATCTGAAGAGGAACCACATTTATTTGCTGTCACTCTGCTTGATCTTAGACTCTGATCACCAGACTGCCTTCAGGAGTCTAAACTGAGACTCCATCTCCTCCACTTCCTGTCAGTGTGTGGATACAGCTCCCATGCCTGATTTGGTTTGGATATTCTATTATCAGGCTAACATAGATTGGCATACTCTATCACAAATCCACTTTGTCAGCCATGGAGCTGAAGGTAAGACTCAATTCTCAAGCCCAGCAAGTCTGCTATGCCAGCTTAAGAGCTCTGATTTAGGAGTACTAAGGCCCTGCAGTATGAGATTAATAAACTGTGGTAAAATGCACTTGAAAATCTTGGAATCTCAGGTTTCCTACACTCACAGAATTTTCAGAAGTGGCCCACCCCTCTGTCTTTCCAACAGCATGCCTTCCCTCCTGGCCATAAAATTCAGAGCCAGGATTGCCACGACATAACCTGGTGAAGCAAAGGTTATATTCACGAAGGAAGAAACAACACTGTTATTTTCAAAGATCTGTAGACTCCATCCACATGTACCTGCAGCGGGTGGGAGACAACGGATCTAATTGAAGATGGAACAAAAAGGGCAGAACTTGAAGTTGGTAAATGTTATCAACACGGGAGCAATCTCCTATAAAAAGAATCAATACCCTGGAAAGGATGCAGAAGGTAATACTATCATGAAAGGTGAAGGTGAAGGTGAAGTCGCTCAGTCGTGTCCGACTCTTTGCGACCCAATGGACTGTAACCTACTAGGCTTCTCCGTCCATGGGATTCTCCAGGCAAGAATACTGGAGTGGATTGCCATTTCCTTCTCCAGGGGATCTTCCCAACCCAGGGATCGAACCCGGGTCTCCCGCATTGGAGGCAGACGCTTTAACCTCCGAGCCACCAGGGAAGCCCTGTTAGGAAATCTCTGGAAAGTTTGGTGAAAGTGATGGTCCACACTAAGTAAAGTAGAAATACCATAATATTTGCTAAAAATTAGATCAAGTAGAGGAAATGGTAAAAACTACTGATAAAACTCAGCATGCTATAATGGATGTACATAAATATATAACATCAAGAACCTACCTGCCATGGAGAGGCTGAGTACTGTGCCACAACTACTGAGCCTGTGCTATAGAGCCTGGGAGCCGCAACAACTGAGCCCATGAGTCACAACTACCGAAGTCTGTGTGCCCTAGAGGCTGTGCTCTGCAACAAGAGAAGCCGCTGTAATGAGAAGCCTGTGCACTGCAACTGGAGAGTAGCCCCCACTTTCCACAACTAGAGAAAAACCCACATAGCAATGAAGACCCAGCACAGTCAAAAATAAATAAAATTATATATTAAAAAGAACCTTATATATAAAAATTGGCTATGATTCACAGGCGTGCCTTGAAGACTCATGGGTGACAGGGAAACTGGTATTATTGAGATGCAATGTGGTGGGTGTTCTCTGTAGGTCAGAGGTGGTGGTGGGAAACACTAGAACAGATCTGACTATCCAGATAGCAGCATGCATGACATAAAAGAGGCAATAATGATGATGCTTAACCATCAGAAGCAAAAAAATTATCCTCAATTTAATTGTAAACAATAGTAATATCCCAGTGGCAGACAGGTAAATACACACTTTGAGCTCTCTGAGGATGGTTAAGACAACACAGATTCACTTGAGATAAGATAGATAACTAATAAAGCAGTTGCTTAGTCTATACAAAATAAAAAAGGACTTGTAATTAGTGTCTCATCCAGGTTCAAGTAACACACCTTATGCTAATTCAGACCTGAACCAGTTCTCATCCATTGAACTGATTGGCTAAAAGAGTATGGCCAGGTTCCAAGAGAGGAGGACCATTCAAAGTCATGGCAAAGATATACTCTAATGACTCCCTCAATTCTATTCACAATGACAATTTGCTAGAATGATTTTATGCTCGGAAAATGGCGATACCAAACATTTCAAGGATTTTTGGTTTTGCTAACATAAATTCTCTGGATCCCTGAGGAGTGATGCTTTCATGGAGTAACACAATAAATATACAAATAATCATTAAAAACTAGGGCTGTGTCCAAAGTCTGTTCTCTAGAGGGTGAGGTGAATTGAGAGAACAGCACTGAAATGCATATATTATCATATGTAAAATAGATAGCTAATGGGCGCTTGCTGTATAACAGAGGGAACTCAACCCAGGCTCTGTGACAACCTAGAAGGGTGGGATGGGGTGGGGAATGAATCACATTGTCTTAAGGCAGAAGCCAAAGAATATTGTTAAGCTATTATTCTCCCATTAAAAATAAATTAAAAACATAAAAATTGAATGGAAATAAAAAAGAAAACAAAACAACAAACTAGGACTACTGCCCAATCACTTTTGTCTCTTTATGCAAGGATTCACCAATCTGGTCCTCAGGAATCAATGCTTCAGTTATAGCAGGTGGGAAGGGTGTCAAAAACTGTGAAAGGCCTGAGATTTTTCCACTGCTTACAAAAGAAGTAACTATCCTAGTTTCATAGATGCTGGTGAGGGGCATTAGAGACAAAAGGACTTCATCACTCACATTGCAGTAGACACCATGAGCTTCATGTTCCTATCAGTTTCTTGTAGCTGACATGCCAACAAAGTAATAGTAGGAGGGCTAGATGCATGTTCTGAGTGCTGTAGTTTTGCATTGCAACTGAAAAACCTCAGGGTGCTTGCCTACCTGATCCCACTGAAGATACATCATCTAATAAAGGTGGTGGTTGTTTAGTCACTAAGTCATGTCCACCTCTTGTGACCCCATGGACTGTAGCCGGCCAGATTCCTCTGTCCATGGGATTCTAGGCAAGAACACTAGAGTGGGTTGCCATTTCCTTCTCCAGGGGATCTTCCCAACCCAGGGATCAAACCCAGGTCTCCTGCATTGCAGGCAGATTCTTTGCCAACTGAGCTGGGTACTGCTCAGTAAATCCCTGTTCCCTCCGCCTGGAGAAAGATACTATATCTTCCAATGCTGCCTGTTGTACAAACATCCTTGAAAAGTCAGTCCAAACAACACTGCTTAACCTACATCATTCAGAAATGAATGAGACTCATGGAGAATTATCTCCCAACAATGAAGAACCATAATTTTTAGACCACTTCACTATTGGTGAATTTTCTCAAATGGGTATATGCCATCTGTCAGCCACTCTGATTCTGATTTGACTGATGGGCTGGAACTAAATCAATTTGAAACATTTTATACAGCATTTAACTAAATCCTACTATCAACAAGACCCTAACAGCAAAATGACAACTTGTACTATTGACTCCAGCCTGATATGTTGCATCATCAGGTGAATAAACCCTACAAATTATCAGTGTCTGGCTTAGAAAGCTAAGTGGTATTTTCCCTAAGTGTCTGTACTGACTTTTCTACTTGGTGGATAGGACAAAGTTATAAATTTAGGTACAACAGGATGTATTCAAGATTGCCCAGATCCCACCTTGGACAATAGGTACAACAATTCAGCCTATTGTCCAGACAGTTGGCTGTCAATTCAGCTTACCCTGGATGCCTACCATGAGGTTGAACATTTGCTACACTCATGACAAACTCTAAGGTACAAGACATTATTTTTACAGGGAGATGAAAGTTAACACCTAGTTTTCCATAGAAACACAATCCAAATGACATACAAGGTCTCCTGAAAAGAAGAAATTATTCACCATTGTTGGGAACTCTCAGAGTTCCAACCTCCAACCTCAGTAATTTCATAGGGCGGCAATGTCATCTCACTGTTAGCATAGACAGAGGACAGACTGAAATGACTTCTCTCCACCAGTTCCTCCAAAATCAGACAAGACTCAACAATCCCAGCTGAACTAGAAACCATATGTCTACCAGCTAGTTAGCAAATTACACAATGTCAACCTGTGTCCCACAGGTCAAACTTGAGGAACCCTAATTAAAGCCTTTGTGTTTTGTTGTGGTTATCTTAATGTTCTCATTCCCATAGGAGAGTATAATATTTTTAATTTCTAGGATGAGAAAATGTTAATCTTGAGAAATTTGTGTTTCTTAAATATAACTGAAGTGCTAAACATACATTTTAGGTCTCTGTCACATGTAGCAGAAATTGCAGACCACCAAAAATTCACATGTGCATTGGTCTGTTTGTAAAGCAGTATTTTAAAATTGGCATAAATACTTACTTTTCTACATGTACTATGCAGTAATTAAAATGACAACTTGGGCAATATTAGAGCTCTGATTTAATTGAGGGGTGTTTAGCTGATTACCAACAGTGTATTCATTTTTTTTTAAAAAAATGAAATTCTAATTAGTGTTGGCTTCCTGTCAAAATCAGTAATTAAGAAAGTTGTCAAAGTCAATGCTATTATTCATCTTGATAATGAAATTATTTAAACATCAAACATGAATGTTCTATTAGCTTGAGGAGCATAATTGTTAACAGTGCTCACAGGGCAAAATAAACACATCACATCAGCTACATTATCTACCTAAATACCTGCACACAGATGCTGGTGATTAGGATGTTTAAACTTTGTAAGTTTAAGTATGTGATTGAGATTACTTTATAAATAAGGTTTAACTTTGTTAAGGTAGTACATGTGATGTATGTGGGAAAACATGACTCCACATTCTTTTGAAGGTCAATTATTAATAAAACGCTTTTATAACCTGCAAAAATAAACTGCACTTTAAGTGTTCAACTTTATGACTTTTGGCATGTATTCCACGAAACAACGATGTGTCACTGTACATATCCATCACCCATGAAAGTCTCCTCCTGTCTGAATGAACTTCAGCCCTTCCTCACCAATCCCCTCTGCCCAGGAAACCGCTAATCTGTGGAGTTGTTTTTTGCTATATATTTGCTTGAATTTTCTAGAATTCATATGAATATAATCATAGAGTAGGATTTTGTATGGATTTTTCAGTCATGATAATTAAGATTCGTTCATGTTTTGTTACATATTAATAATTAATTTTTATTGCTAAGCAGTATTCCATTGTATTGCTATACCATAATTTCTTGATCTATTCATACTTTTATGACATTCCAGCTATTTTCAGGTTTTAGCTATTACAAATAAAGATGCTATGAACATTCATACACAAGTCTTTGAGTTGGGATATATGTTTTAACTTGCTTGAATAAATAGAAATACAAGGACAAGGTTATTTCTATATCTAACATTTAAAAACATATTTTTAAAAACTTCAAAAAGTTTCTCCCAAGTGGAAAATCTTCTACTATTTAACATTGGTACCCATATTATATGAGAATTTCAATTCCTCCAAATCATTGCTAAAACTTTTAAATCATTGCTGAAAGATTTTTAGTTTTTTTTTAGTTGTTGCTTGTTTTCACCATTCTAATGTATATGTAGTAATATAATACTATAGTTGTAGTTTATATTTTCCTAATGACTCATGATTTTGAACACATTTCATGTACTTGTTTGGCTGCCATCTGTGTAGTTTTCTTTTGAGTGAAAAATCTGTTGAAATATTGTTGCTTATTTGTATTGATATGTGTGCTTTTTTATTATCAGGTTTAAGAATTTTGTATATACTTTGATAGAAATATTTTATTAGACATGTGATTTTTAAAATATTTTCCTTGCCTGATTTTTTTAATTTTAATATTTTATGAAAAACAGATATTAAATTCATTGTTTTTAAGAAATCATACTTTGACATGTGCAAAGAACAAATATTTTCTCAAATGTTTTTAGAAGTTTAAAAATTTTAAGTTTATGTTCCAGTTGATAATACTTTATGACTTTTTAAAAATATACCATTCACGATATGTATTTGTTTCTTCCATTCTTCCTTTTGATTTTTTGCATGTTGATATACAAATGCAGCACCTTTTAAAAGATTCTTATACCATGTCTTCTTTCTTGACACACTTTCCCTCCACATTGTTGTTATTATCATATCACTAAGTCATGTCTGACTTTTTGTGACCCATGGACTGTAACCCACCAGGCTCCCCTGTTCTTCACAGTCTCCTGAAGTTTGCTTATATTTATGTCCACTGGGTTGGTGACACTATTTAACCATCTCATCTTCTGCCCCCCCCTTCTCCTTTTTCCTTCAATTGTTCCAGCCTTAGGGCCTTTTCCAATGAGTCAATGCTTCACATCAGTTGGCCAAATTATTGGAGCTTCAGCATCAGTTCTCCAAAAGAATATTCAATGAATATTCAGGGTTGATTGCCTCATTTCCATATATGCACACACACACACACTCACACACACACACATATATATAAAACCACATAAATATCTCTGAATTGTTTAGTATTTTCATTAATATATTAACATATTTGTCTATTTTTATCTACTATCACATTGACATGGAATATAGAAATTTATATTTACTGTGGGCAAGAATCCCTTAGAAATGGAGTAGCCTTCATATTCAACAAAAGAGACTGGAATCTAGTACTTGGGTGCAATCTCAAAAATAATAAAATGATCTTGATTCACTTCCAAGGCAAACCATTCAACATGACAATAATCTAAGTCTATGTCCCAACCACTAATGCTAAAGAAGCTGAAGCTGAATGGTTCTATGAATACCTACAAGAACTTTTAGAACTAACACAAAAAAATATATGCTTTTCATCATAAGGGACGGTAACACAAAAGGAGGAGGTAAGAGATACCTGGAGTAACAGGCAAGTTTGGCCTTGAAGTACAAAATGAAGTAGGACAAAGGCTAACAGAGTTTTGCCAAGAGAATGGACTGGTCATAGCAAATACCTTCATCCAACAACACAAGAGATGACTCTACACATGGACATCACCAGATGGTCAATATCAAAATCAGGTTATTTATATTCTTTGCAGTCAAAGATGGAGAAGCTCTATACAGTCAGCAAAAACAAGACCTGACAGTGACTCAAATCATTGACTCCTTATTGCAAAATTCAGACTTAAAGAACGTAGGGAATACCACTAGGAAGTTCTATACACAGTAGAGGTGCCTTATCCCTTATATATAGCAGAGGTAATGAATATATTCAAGGAATTAGATCCGATAGACACAGTGCATAAAGAACTATGGACAGAGGTTCATAACACTGTACAGGAGGGAGTAACCAAAACCATCTCCCAAGAAAACAGAAATGCAAGAAGGCAAAGTGGTTGTCTGAGATGGCCTTACAAATAGCTGAGAAAAAAAGCAAAAAGCAAGGGACAAATAGAAAAATATACCCAACTGGATGCAGAGTCCCAGAGAATAGCAAGGACAGAAAATAAAGCCTTCCTAAGTGAACAATGCAAAGAAATAAAGGAAAACAATAGAGTGGGAAAGACAAGAGATCTCTTCAAGAAAATTGGAGACACCAAAGGAACACTTCATGCAAAGATGGACACAATAAAGGAGAGAAATGGCAAGGATCTAACAGAAGCAGAAGACATTAAGAAGAGGTAGCAAGAACACAGAAGAAATGTACAAAAAAAGTTTTAATTACCCAGTTAACCATGATGATGTGGTCACTCATCTAGAGCCAAGCATCCTAGAGTGTGAAATCAAGCGGGCCTTAGGAAGCATCACTACAAACAAAGCTAGTGGAGGTGATGAATTCCCTGAGCTTTTTAAAATCCTAAAAGGTGATGCTATGAAAGTGCTACACTCAATATGTCAGCACATTTGGAAAACTCAGCATTGACCACAGGACTGAAGAAAGTCAATTTTCATTCCAATCCCAAAGAAAGACAATGCCAAAGAATATTCAGACTACTTTCAGTTGTGCTCATTTCACATGCTAGTGGAGTAATGCTCAAAATCCTTCAAGCTAGGCTTCAGAAGTATAAGAACCAAGAAATTCCAAATGTTTAAGCTGGATTTAGAAAGGCAGAGAAACCAGAAATCAAATTGACAACCTGTTGGATCCTAGGGGAAGTAAAAGAATTCTAGAAAAATACCTACTTTTGCTTCAGGGACTATGCTAAAGCCTTTGACTGTATGGATCACAACAAACTGTGGGAAATGCTTTATGAGATGGGAATACCAAACCAACTTACCTGCTTCCTTGGGAATCTTTATGCAGGGATAGAAGCAACATTTAGAACCAGAAATAGAACAACAGACTGGTTCAAACCTGGGAAAGGAATATTTCAAGCCTCAGTATTGTCACCCTGCTTATTTAACATATGTAGAGTGCTTCATGTGAAATGCCAAGCTGGATAAATCACAAGTTAGCATCAAGACTACCGGGTGAAATATCAACAACCTCAGATATGCAGATGATACCACTCTAATGGTAGAAAGCAAAGAGAAACTAAAGAGCCCCTTGATGACGGTGAAAGAAGAGAGTGAAAAAACTGGCTTAAAACTCAACATTCAAAAAATTAAGACCATGTCTTCTGGTCCCATCACTTAATGGCAAATAGATGGGGAAATAGTGGAAATGATGACAGGTTTTATTCTCTTGGTCTCCAAAGTCACTGCAGATGGTGACCTTAGCCATGAATTTAAAAGACACTTGTTACTTGGAAGGAAAGCTATGACAAATCTGGACAGCATATTGAAACGCAGAGACATCACTTTGCCAACAAAGGCTCATATAGTGAAATCTATGGATTTTCCAATAGTCATGTATGGATGTGAGAGTTGGACCATAAAGAAGGCTGAGCACAGAAGAATTGAGACTTGCAAACTGTGATGCTGGAGAAGACTCTTGCGAGTCCCTTGGATAGCAAGGAGATAAAACCAGTCAATCCTAAAGGAATATTCATTGGAAAGACTAATGCTGAAGCTCCAATACTTTGACCACCTGATGCAAACAGCCAGCTCTTTGGGAAAGACCCTGATGCTGGGAAAGACTGAGAGCAGAAGGAACAGGGGGTGACAGAGGATGAGATGACTGGATGGCATCACTGACTGAATGGACTTCAATTTGACCAAACTCTGGGAGATAGTGAAAGACAGGGAAGGCTGGCATGCTGCAGTCCATGGGGCCTCAGAGCTGGACACAACTTAGCAACTGGATAACAATAGAGTTTTATAAGTCTTAAAGTCAGATATGTATATCTCTCAAGTTTTTTGTTTTCAAAGTTTTTTTTTTTGCCTGTATTATAATCTCTGACTTTTCAAGTAAAGTTTAAAATCAGCTTATTTTTTGAATTAAGCTTTTTTAAATTAATTCATTTATTTTAATTGGAGGCTAAATATTTTACAATATTGTGATGGTTCTTGCCATACACTGACATGAATCAGCCATGTTTGTTCTATTGCATATTGCATCTTTTACATTTTATTTTAAGGGGGATTACTGTTGCAGTTAGGAATTGATTTTTTTAAATTTTCCTATATCCAGAACTGTTACGTTTCCATTCCTTTAGTAGCTTTTGCTACAGATTTCTTAGGATTTTCTACTTGATAATGTATTCTATTAAGAATGACTTTTACTTCTTTCTAGTCAGAGCACTTTTGATTTTCATCTTTTCTCATCACATTGGCTTGACTGATTCAATTTTGAACAGAAGTGATGAGAGTGCACATCCTTCCTTTATTCTAATCTTCAAGGTACTTAGATTCTGTTATTACATATGGAACTAGCAGTAAGTTTTTCTCAGATCTTTTCAAGTTGAGGATGTTTCCTGGTATTTCTATGTGCTGAGAGTTTTTCTTAGCAATGGCCTTCAGATTTGTCCATTTTCTGTATAGTCATCCTTACTGTCATAAAATTTTTAATGATATATCAGCCCATATTAATATTGTCATCCCTGTAGAATCTGTAGTGATGCAACCTTCTCAGTTCCTGGTGTTTTTTCATGTGTGTCTTCTTTCTTTTCCTTCTAATCAGTTTGGCTAGAAATTTATCAATATTTTTGATCTTTTTAAAAAAACTAACTTTTGCTTATTATGACTCTCCCTTTTTTTTTATTTTTACCCTTATTTTTATTGTTTTTTTTTTTTCCTCCTTTATTAGGCTTTTCTTTTCTCTTCATTTTCTGTTTTTTTAAACAAAAGTTGTGTTTTAGTTTGAGACCTTTCTTTTTTCTCATATAGGTGTTAGTGTGATAAGCCATCTCCTAAGTATTATTTAGTATCATACCACAAATTTGGATATGTTGTGTTTTACTTTTACACAGCTAAACTATTTTTGATGTCTTCTCAATGTATAGATAATTTAAAACTGTGTTATTTGATATTTAAATATTTGGAAATTTTTGAAGTTAGTTTCCAATTTGATATCATTATACTGAGTGCATACAGTTTGTGTGATATAATGCTCTTAAAAATGTGTTAAATATGCTTTATTGTCCAGAATATGGACAGAATATTCTGTCAAACATTTGATGTGTTCTTAAATGGATGTGTATTCATCACTTGTTGGGTGGGATATGTCTGGATTTTAATCCATTACTGTCAGATTACTGTCAAGCCTTCTGTATCAGTCCCTCAAATACTGAGAAAACTGCTACTAAAATATCTAATTTTAATTGTGACTTTATCTATTCCTCCCTAGAGATCTATCATTGTTTGCTCCCTATTTTTGAAGCTCTGTTATTAAGAGTATAATAATATTAGTGTTAGGATTGTTATGACTGCTTTACAAATTGTTGTTTGTCATTACAAAATAAACTTTAAAAAATCTGGTTTATTTATTGATCTGAAGTCTAATTTATCTGATATCAAAATAGCTACATAAGCTTTCTTTTGATTAATATTAGCAAACTATATCTGATTCTATCTTTTTACTTTTAAATTTTGTGTATGTTTGTATATAAAATAATATCCTAAAGGAAACATATTCTTAGTTCTTGGCTTTTTATACAATCTGACCATCTTTACCTATTCGTTATTATGCATGAGTATTTACATTTCTGCATAAATCTTTCACTTGCAATTTATTTACCTTTGTTTCATCTGGTCTTTGTTGCATTTCTCTTTTTTTGCCTTGTTGGGTTAATCCAGTACTATTATTCCATTTTATACCTTTTGTTGATTTATAAGCTAAAACAGTACACTCTAATACTTTGGCCACCTGATGCGAAGAACTGACTCACTGGAAAAGACCCTGATGCTGAGAAAGATTGAAGGCAGGAGGAGAAGGGGATGACAGAAGATGATATGTTTGGATGGCATCACCGACTCGATGGACAAGAGTTTCAGCCAGCTCTGGGAGCTGGTGATGGACAGGAAGGCCTGGCGTGCTACAGTCCATGGGGGTCACAAAGAGCCAAACACGACTGAGCAACTGAACTGAAGTATAACACTCTAACTTTTAGAGGCTGTGTGAGAGTTTCTAGTATACTTTGTTAGCTACTTTCCATCTATCTCTAAATGATATTATGCCACTTTACATACAGTAAAAGAACCTTACCAGAGTTTCTGGGTATTTTTGGTTTGTTGTGGTGGTTTGCATTTTTTCAGAGTGTGAACATTTACCATGAGATTCACTCTCTTAACAAATTGTGAAGTGCACAATACCATATTAGTAACCCTAGGCCCTGTGCTGTAGGACAGAACTCTACAACAAATTCATCTAGCATAACTAAACAGGCATGTCCATTGAACCATGAGGAACTGTTCAATAGTTATCATGTCTTGTTTTGAAGATTTCTTAGGCAGGTCTAGGGCAGCATCTAGTCCAAGTTTAAGTATCCTCAACTGCTGAACAAGCTCTCTTTGTGTGCTTTTCCCACTGCTCCATAATGCAGGCCAAAATCAGGCCCAGTTTTTGACTTTGCAGGAGTACAGAACACTGTTTCTTTTGGTCCTTTCAAGTAGATCCTTCTGGGCTCTCAACTAGTATGAGCTGTATGAGCTCATCATTGTTATACTCAATACCCAGGGGTCCATCTGCACTTTTCTGAAGCTCTCTCTCTGAATCCCTCTTCTTTCCACTTCTCTGCCCTGGAAATTTTATCTGCCAGGGCTTTTATAAACTCAGTGACATCACTTCAACCCAGAGAGTCAGCCAAGCCCTGCCTGGGCACTTGCTCCTCATACCACAGTCTGAAAAATCCCTCAAGGCAGTGAGCTGGGGAGTTGTTCACTCACCATGTTTGTTTAGCCTGTATTTAAGGATCACAGTTCTATTGGGTTGGCCAAAAAGTTTGTTTGGGAAGTGAAACAAACTTTATGAGCAATCCAATAAAATCATTATGTCAAATATTTACTTTTTAATTTTTTAAAAATGGTAAATCATTTTAAATTTAAAGATTTATCTGAAGGAGAAACCTAGTCCCTATTTTTCTATCTTGGCCAGGAGTAGAATTCCTCAAAATGCTCTTTATTAATGGTATTAAATGATTGGTTTTCAGCTCATAACAAGTCTTGCATATTTTCCAGATGCAGGGAAGGAAAAACAGGCCATGCTTTTATGCTGCTTTCTTCAAATGCTAAGAATCTTTCAAAAATTCAGTTCCTTCCAAATAGATACTATCTACAGTGATGGCCATGAGTCTGAGGGAACTCCAGGAGTTGGTGATGGACAGGGAGGTTTGGCGTGCTGTGATTCATGGGGTCACAAAGAGTCGGACACGACTGAGTGACTGAACTGACTGACTGACAGTGTATAATGATGAACTGGTAGTCTGAAATAATTAGTGTATACAAGGTGATCTCTATGCTATTTTTACTGAACACCAGATGGCAGGAGTTCCTGGGTGTATATAGGTATATTTTATAACTGGTTTAAATTTGAATAGCAATTAACAAGAAAGACTCTTTAAAAGGAAGAAGCACAAAAATACAGTCAGGAAAAATCATTCACTGAGATAAGCAAATAATTTCCCCCCTTTCATAACACAAGCTCACTAAGATACACAGATGTCCAGTGGTAGTTTGTATTGTTAAACACACACCAGGAAGTCCCTCTGGTAATTAAGTTAGCCTTGCTACAGTCAGAAATGGGCATACCGCTGTCATAAGCAAAAACACTAGTACTATTAAAATTTACTACCCTAACAAAGTGTACTCTGGGCTTTATCTGCAGAATATGAATGAGTGTCATCCAAGATTTTATTAAACACACACACACACACACACACACACACAAATGCCAGGAGCCAGCATGAGGGATCCCGCCCATGGCAAAGGTCATGAGGAAGGAAGCCTGACAAAACTCAAGGGCGTGATCAAGATTCAGGGGTTCCTCCTGGAATTTCCTGAGTATCCACCCCCCAAAACCAGAGTCTGCCTGCTTTACTGAGTTATGCTTTCCACCTACTCTTCTGACATTGACAGGGGGCTGTCCCCCCACCACCTTTTTCTGGAAAAAGTTAATTTAGAGCTTTTATATAATAAATCTCCTGGGCATAATAAGAGTGTTTCAATCCAAAAACCCCTCTGATGGCTTTCTAGCCTGCCTGCCGGACTCTTACAGCTGTGCATGTGATTGTTTGTGGCCTCCCGACTGCAAGAGGCACAGGAAGCTTAAAACATCCTAGGAATGTAGGGGCTTCCAAGGAGTCAAAATCATTAGAATAGGACTGATTAAAGGTTTCATTTGTTGAGCCAATACTTGCTGCCAAATCTTCATATCTTTTATTTGTAGATATAGTTGGTATATAGAAAAAACAGGTAGTAGACCTGGTATTAGCAACATTAGATCTTTGAGTTAAGTACTTTCTTTGTTATAACCCACTGCACCTTTGTTCCACAGGAATGTAACTTTATTTAGAACTTTGAGGGTGATGCAGAGTAAAGAAAAAACACTTCTAGAGAAAAAGAATTTTCTGGTTGATAGACATTTATCTAGGAAGAGAGCCATAAAAATGTTAACAGGCCTCTTGGCCAGAAGATAATGTAAACCACCTGAGATCTTTTGAATACGGGAAGGTATGCAAAAAGAAAGCCTGGTCTCAGTGAGGGTCAGGACTGCTGCCCCTGCATAACTCTGCATATTCCATTATTTCTTTATGTACAACTTGGGGTATATAACCTGATTTTGAAAATAAAGTCTTGAGTCTTGCACCGATGCTGGGCTTCCCCATGCCGTTCTTTTCTCCCCTTTTCCGGCTGAATTCCCATCTGGAGCGGGGACACTCACCACGTCTACTTACTTGCCCTGGCTTCTAAGATCCACGTGAAAGGGAGCCTAGGCAGGGCACCCTTTGATATTCAAGTGGGCACCAGTGGCCTAACGTAGATGGTGCAAACTTCTTGTCTCGAAGTTTTATTGGTTTTCCCCATAAACCAAGTTATTCACCCTCTTTTCTCCACCAATATTTCCTACTACTCTATCCATTTCTAATCTCTCTATATATCTGTAGTTAAATAAGTTTTTTTCTAGAACTCCAACTCCGTCCCCACTTCGAATTCCCTGGATCCACTGGGGCTGGACCCTGGCACACAAGGAGACCTAATTTCTTTATATATATTAAAGGAAGAAACACACAATTTTTGTGAGCTTTACTCATGACAGAGGCTGTTTAAAGCCAAGAGAATAAAGTGGTATCAGAAATCAGTCCAATTAGAATTTCTATCCTTGCTCTTCTTAAGCATAATTAAGTAAGTCACATACAATTTTTCTTCATTGTAAAATGAAGATATATTACATTGTGAGTGATAAGTGAGATGAGATAAACTAGACACCAAACACAGAATTCATATATTGAGCAAATATTATATATTTTTAAATGATGGGCAGAGATCAACTGAAATTTCACAAGAATGAACTAGGAATAATAATCGAGTTTTTAATGATAATAGCTAAAGGGGTCTGGTCTAGAAAGAATGATGTAGAATTTCTTTTTTTTTTTTTTTCCCTCTACTCTATCCTGCTAATCACAATTATAAACCCAGGAAATTACACAAGATCAAACCAAGGGAGAATTCTTAAAGGTTAAAGGAGAATTCTAAACCAGAAGGAAGCAAACTTCTTTAGAACCTCAGGACTGAAGAACCGCCATTGATAGGGTAATGAGTTATCTCCTCAATAAACAGATAAAGACCACTCAGATCCGCAATCCCAACTCACCACCTAGTGACAAAATGAAGCTAGAAAACCTTATTTCTCTGTCAGCTTGAACAGAAATTTTTCTGAGAACCTCTGAAAAACCCAGGCCTACTGGGCAGAGAAAATCTGCTGGGAATCCAACAATAAGTGGACATTGGAATCATTCTGTTTAGCTGCTGGGCCTGGGAGATCCCATTGAAAACAAGAGCTCATAAGGTGTGTAGGCAGCAGGTATGAGAGAGACCCAAACCCAGAAAACAGCCCAATCAATAAGAGCATCTTATGGTCCAGGACTCTCCTCCTCACTCAGGAATATTGAAGAGGGTTCATGGGACAAGAAACAGGGATCCAGTCAGACACGTGGCTTCACCCTAGGAGCCCATTCGTCCTACATGCTTAAGATATCCTGGCCTGTCCAGACATACCTGACAAGTGAGTCAAACAAGCAGAAAGGACCAAGTCGCAACAAACAGCATGATTCAGGCAGCGCCTCTGTTCTCAGAGACTTGAGGACCCCTTCATCTGCTCAGGAACATAGGCAAGCAGGGGGGCACTGATAGGGTAACTCCTCCTCTACCTAAAGAGACCAAGCAACCTAGACAGGAGACATGCTTTCTGCTCTGCAGGAAAGTACCACCAAAGTCCCATGGAACTAATAGCAGCACCAGAAAAACCAAGCAGAACAAAGGGCTGTGAAAATTAAACTGTCACTGGAAACACACCATACCAAAGTAGGCCAATGTGCTCAGTTGGTTCATGGTGTCCAACTCGTTGTGACTGTGTGGACTGTAGCCTGCCAGGCTCCTCTGTCCATGGAATTTTCCAAGCAAGAATAGTAGACTGGGTTGCCATTTCCTACTCCAAGGGATCTTCCCAACCTAGGCATCAAACCTGTGTCTCTTGCATTGGCAGATGGATTCTTTACCATTGTGCCATCTCGGAAGTAGGCCAATACCCACATGTTAACTCTAAACAGTGTGATCAACAGCTAAAATAATAGATTTTAATAGGACCAAGAGTCTCCTAACATAATAAAAAAAAAGTCCAGGAGACAGTAATGACCCAATCACACCAGTAATCAATAATATCACAATTGGAATGAGAAAAGAAAATCAACTAACACCAACCCCAAGTTGAATCAGATGTTAAAATGATTTGACCACAATTTGAAAGCAGCCCTCATAAAATCCCTTCAACATTCAATAGCACACTCTCCTATTCAAATGAAAAATTACAAATATTCAGCAAAGAAATAAACCTATAGAAAAGAACAAATGGAAATTATAGGTATGAAAATATAAAGCAAACATAAAATTCTCATGAAATTTTTATTAGAGTGGAAATAATAGAGGATAAAAATCAGTGAATTGGGGACAGAGAAATAGAGTTCACCTACTCTGAAAACAGAAAATAGACTCAAAAAGAGAAAACTGAACAAAGCCTCAGGGTCTAATAGAACAACAAAAGATCCATTTGTATAACAGAATTTCAAGAGGAGAGGAAAAGAGAGGGACTTAAAGAACATTTAAGAAAGTAATAGCAGAAAACTTCCTAAATTTGGCAAAAAAACAGAAACGCACAGGCACAGGAAGACAAAAAACTGCAAAGTTGATCAGCCCAAGAAATTCACACCAAGATATGCTATAATTATACTTTTAAAAATTAAAAAAAAAAATCTTAACAATCAGAAACACCACATTGCTGTTTAGTCGCTAAGTTGTATCCTACTCTTTCACAACCCCAAGGACTGAAGCCCACCAGGCTTCTCTGTCCATAGAGTGGGTTGCCATTTCCTTCTCTGGCAGATCTTTCTGACCCAGGTATTGAACCCACATCTCCCACTTTGGTAGGCAGATTCTTTACTACTGAGCCACCAGAGAAGGCCAAAGACCACATTACCCATAGAGAAATGTCAACTGAAATGACAGCAAATTTCTCATCAGTAACCATGGAAGCCAGGAGAAAGTGGGACAGTATTTTCCAAGTGCTACACATCAGTAATGAATGGGGAATAAAAACATTCTCAAGTGAAGAAAAGCTAAAACAATTTATCACTAGCAGACCTACTTCCGACAACTGGTTAAAGGGAGTTCTTCAAATTGAAAAGATATGATTTCAGAAAAAGAGTTAACTTAGATCAAGAAAGAAAAAGAATGAAAAAAAAAGAGTGATGCATATATATAATAAACTATTCTTTTCTCATGAATTTTGTAATATCTGATAACTGAAATAAATATGTTTAACACTGATACTTAAGACAATGATATTTATGAGGCTTCCACATTTCACTCCAAGTGAGTGTTCTTGTTACCAACATTTGTTACAAGTATATGTAGAAAGAGAAACATCATGTGATATTGCTTACATGTAGAATCTAAAAGAATGATACAAATGAATCCATAAATTTTGTGAATTCATGAATTCACAAAAAAGACACACAGATATAGAAAACTAATTCATGTTTACCAAAGCAGAAATGTGGGGTGATAAATCAGGAGCTTGCGATGAACATACACACACTACTGTATACAGGATATAAAACCAACAAAGATCTACCATATAGCACAGGGAACTCTCATCAATACTCTGTATGATTTATATGGGAAAAGAATCTTAAAAATAATGAAAATATCTATACGTATAACTGAACTACTTTACTGTATACCTGAAACTGCTGCTGCTAAGTCATTTCAGTCATGTCCTACTCTTTGCAACCCTGTTGACTGTTGCCCACCAGGCTCCTCCATCTGTGGGGATTCTCCAGGCAAAAAAAAACTGGAATGGATTGCCATGCCCTGCTCCAGAGGATCTTCCCAAACTAGGGATAGAACCCGCATTATTGGCAGGCGGGTTCTTTACCACTAGTGCCACCTGGGAAGCCAACGCCTGAAACTAGCACATTGTAAATCAATTATACTTCAATAAAAAGAAAGAAAGAAGTATATGTATTATGCTATATAAGTATTGCAACACCCAAAGCAAACTTGATAACAAATATACAAAGGGATACATTCAATAATAACAAATAAATGCACAGGGAACCATCCCCCCACCCAAATGTTCAAATAATCCCCTGGAAAGGGGAAAAGAGAAATGAAAAGAAGAAGAACCAGATGCAACAGTTAATGCTTAACCTTAGAAGGAATATCTCCACATGTCCTATACCACTGTATCTCTAGATGTTTTTCTAAAGAAAAAGAGCCTCTGCATTTTTATCTTACATGTAGATGTCTTACCAATAACTCTACAGTATTTGTTAGCTATTGCTCACTAGGTCCCATCAGCATAATGTTACCAATGCAATGGGCAAGCAAGGTTCCACTGGAAGAGAAATGCAACCAAGTCCTCTATTTTCTAAATCATGATATATATCTGAAGAGCTGATATACCCCAGAGGTGGGACAGTGAAGGTGTCGTACTGGCCTTACCAGCTGAAAGCAAACTGCTTCTGATTGTCATCTTATTTTTTTCATTTTGGTTCTTCATTTAATTTTGTGCTTTTCAGGTATATGTAAGTATTTTTCTACCCGTGACACAATGATATCCTCCACATTGTCCATACTATTGGCAATTTCATAGATCACATTTAGATCTTATTTCACTTGGAGTTTACCTTTATATAAGGCATTCATTAGAAATTCAATCTTATTTTTCCCCTATACCATACTGGGGAAACAGTGGAAACAGTGTCAGACTTTATTTTGGGGGGCTCCAAAATCACTGCAGATGGTGATTGCAGCCATGAAGTTAAAAGATGCTTACTCCTTGGAAGGAAAGTTATGACCAACCTAGACAGCATATTCAAAAGCAAGAGACATTACTTTGCCAACAAAGGTCCGTCTAGTCAAGGCTATGGTTTTTCCAGTGGTCATGTATGGATATGAAAGTTGGACTGTGAAGAAAGTTGAGCACCGAAAAATTGATGCTTTTGAACTGTGGTGTTGGAGAAGACTCTTGAGAGTCCCTTGGACTGCAAGGAGATCCAACCAGTCCATTCTGAAGGAGATCAGCCCTGGGAATTCTTTGGAAGAAATTATGCTAAAGCAGAAACTCCAGTACTTTGGCCACCTCATGCGAAGAGTTGACTCATTGGAAAATACCCTGATGCTGGGAGGGATTGGGGGCAGGAGAAGAAGGGGCCAACAGAGGATGAGATGGCTGGATGGCATCACTGACTCGATGGATGTGAGTCTGAGTGAACGCCAGGAGTTGGTGATGGACAGGGAGGCCTGGTGTGCTGCAATTCATGGGGTCGCAAAGAGTCGGACACGACTGAGCGACTGAACTGAACTGATGCTGTACAACCCAAATGCATGTATACTCTAGTTGGTACTGCTAGTCTACATAAATCTTACTATACTCATACACTAACCTTGGGGTTGGCAACAATGTCAGGCAAGATGGAGTCAAGTCTCTGTAGCCTGTTTCTGCTGCTCATTAAAACTAGAAACTCAGGGCACAGCACTACAGCAACTACGAGAAAACAAAGAGAAGTTTACGATAGCGGGTATCAGAGGAGAGCACAGGCTAAAACTTTAGGACCTGTACGTGGATACATTTCACAATTTTTTTTTTTTTTCTCCCCATGTCTGCAGAGGGTGGTGCTCGGTCCTAGAATTGAATTGTGGGTCAACACAGAAAAAAAAAAACTGAAAGATATCCTCTTCTAGTCAGAAGATTGTAAAGGGATCATGTGAAACAGAGGAGGTGGGAGGAGTCACTTTTTTTTTTTTTCTTTTATTCCCTTTTCTTTTGCCCTCTTAGGTCATTCTGTTAGAACTTCACAACAGTGCTCAGGCTTCTAATGCATTGCTTGTGGGTCCTTCTCTTTATATTTCCTATTTCATGGATTACCTACCTGCTTGATTCAAAGTCACACCCAATGATCCTGAGAGTCCAGATTATAGATCACTGGTTATGCTCTGATCACCATATCCCAAACTCTGTCTCTCTCTAAGCATATTCTAATTAATAAGTTATCATTGAGGGCAGGAGGAGAAGGGAGCAACAGAGGGTGAGATGGTTGGATGGCATCATCGACTGAATGGACATGAGTTTGAGCAAACTCCAAGAGATAGTGAAGAACAAGGAAGCCTGGTGTGTTGCTGTCCATAGGGTCACAAAGAGTCAGACATGACTGAGCAACTGAACAACAAAAAAAGATCTCATAGTCTAACTTCATGTCTTAACCTATGTTCTATATCTTTAATCTATAATAGCCAGCAAAATTGATCAAAACACAAAGAGGACACATACCACTAACTCTTCTTTATAAATCTACGTATCTCAGTAAAGAAATTGGGAGTAGAATGATTATTGGATTTAAAAAAAAAAATAGGTTTCATGTTGATGTGTGGCAGAACCAATACAATATTGTAAAGTAATTAGCCTCCAATTAACATAAATAAATTTAAATTTAAAAAAATAGGTCAAAATTCTGAGGAAAACTCCCAAAAGGGGAATTGCTCTATAAAATATGATATTTTCAATGGAAATGACCAGAGTCCTGCTTCAAAATAGATGAAATGTTAAAGAATTTTCATGGAACATTAGTTCTAATTGGCACCAGGCTATTTACAACTAATTTTCATGAGTTAAAGATACCTTGTACTTCTCATGAAAGTGGTTCATACTAAACAACATTTGCTCTATGGATTTTTGGCATCTTCATTTCAACACCAGCTGCAATAACTACATAATAATAAAGCATTCCAAAATTAATCAACCTTCATATTTCTCTTATAAAAATATCTCTAAGTGTATTTTCTTTTTCACTTTTAATACTACAGCACTTAAGACATCAATGAGATTTCCAATATGAGGACCTGAGGACCTAGGACAATAGATGGGAGAAGTAGCTGTAAGAACAGTAACCAAAGTGGCAGAGGAAGATTGAGTGTGAACTAATGTGGATGTTGATACATCTGTGAGGCTTTCAGATGTATGTTTTAGCAATTCTCACTTTTTGATTCCATCCATATCGCATCACATGGTCACAACCAGGACTGTTTTCTTCTTGGATTGAATGGATTTCCAAGGCTGATTGTTGCCATTCTCCTTACCGATCCCGTAACAAAGAAATCATCTAGACCTGTTACAGAAGTAAACTATATCTGAAAACTGCAGCACAAGCAGTGGATAGTGAAAAATATATAGATAACACAAGACAGATACAAAATAATTAAGAAGAAAGCACCTATGTTAGATTTGGTGTTCATAATTCATACAGAAAATATTCATGGAGTGTATTGTTGTTGTTGTTCAGCTGCCCAGTTGTGTCCGGCTCTTCGAGACACCATGAACTGCAGCATACCAGGCCTCCCTGTCCCTCTCCATCTCCCAGAGTTGGCCCTGTTATGTCCACTGCATCAGTGAGGCCATCTCATTCTCTGTAGCCTTCTTCTCCTTTTGCCTTCAATCTTCCCCAGCATCAGTGGAGTGTAATAACATCAGTAAAAGGTAGTTAATAAAACAGCAATGAATAAGAATTGTAAAATCTTGGGATTCTTCACTTAGGCATGCTATTTTGACATATTACACAGAGATTGGTTTGTACCATTAGATATATTTCCTAGGTTTAAGACAGGTTTGGGATTTAGGTTTGGTAGTCAGTAGCCAAACTCTCAATTTACACTGTCCAGAAGTTTACAGACCATCACCCTTCATTCAGTTCAAGAGCAAGAAAAAGAAGAATTATGGACGGATAGACTAAAATTGATCATAACAAAAAAACATACTTAGAGATCCATTAATATAGGTAACCTCAAGCTTTATTTATCTGTGCTAGAGATAGATTCAAAACCAACACCAAATTCCATGAACTCAGAGGGGGAAGTTGATCCCTAGGAAACAGTAGAGAAACATACTGCTTAACACTGGGGCCAGGGGCTAAATTGTTACTTATCTAGGAAGATGACTACATACCATGAAAATCCCAGGTGGTGCTAGTGGTAAAGAACCCACCTATCAATGCAGGAAACATGAGAGATGTAAGTGTGATTTCTGGGTAGGGAGATCCCCTCAAGAAGGAAATGGCAACCCATTCCAGTATTCTGGAGAATGGGTTCTCCTTGCCTGGAGAATCCCCATGAAGAGAGGAGCCTGGAGGGCTACAATCCACAGGGTCATAAAGAGTTGGACATGACTAAAGTGACTGATCATGCATGCACATGCCTACATACCAGAATTTCCCATTTTAAATTTCAAAAATTACTTATGTTATTAATAGATGCTGTCCAAAATTTCCTAATTCTTTGCTCCCAATACATATTAAAAAAAACTCCACTGCAGCTACCTCATATTCTATTTGCTGCTTCCTCAGCTCAGTAGGATCACCACACTCTGTGCAGATTCCACCTCTTTTTTGCAATTATTTCTGCTTAGGCAGAGAACAGGAAAATCGCCTCACCTTGTGAGCTTCTCCCTTCTGAGGGTTTGCAGTCCTGTGTTGCCTGAATATAAATTGCCTCATATATTTTTTCCAGTGTCTAATGCCAATAACTGTAGTATTATATGTCAATTCAATCACTTTCTCCCTTAATCCAAGACTACACAAGAATCTGTCTTGAATCGTATGTCCAGAAAGATGGACAACATTTCTACAAAATGGTCACAATTAGGTATTTTTAAAGACATGAATAGTATTCATTATATACTATTTGTGTAGGTGATAGTAATGTATGTTTCAATAAACGTGTATGAAAAGATTCAGTAAATCAAGAATTATCTTTAAGTTTTTTTTTTTTTTTTTTTTTTGTGTGTGTGTGTGTGCACGTGTGTGCACATCACTCAGTCATGTCCATCTCTTTGTGATCCCATGGACTAAAGCCCACCAGTCTCCTCTGTCCATGGGATTTCCCAGGCAAGAATATTGGAGTGGGTTGCCTTTGCTACTTCAAGGGATCTTTCCAACCCAGAGATTGAACCCAAGTCTCTTGCATTTCCTGTATTGGCAGGCAGATTCTTTACCACTGAGTTACCTAGGAAGCCCCATCTTTAAGTTGCCTGGTAACATTATCCATCTGAACATTTAACTATTTTTTTCGACATTATTTGGTTCTTAAAGAAGTAGACCTCTCATGCTTTGAGTAATTAATCTGACAGATAAGCCATATAGCCATATTTCTATCAATTTAAAAAAATTGCTAAGATTCTACAACTTAAAATGTGCATGTATCTATAAAATCCCTTAATTTTTTTTTTAATCATTACAGTTGATTTACAATGTTGTGTTAGTTTCTGGAGTGCAGTAGAGTCAGTTAGTTATGCATATACAAATATCCACTTATTTTTACATTCTTTTCCCTTATAGGTCATTACAGAGTATTTAGTTGAATTTGTCTTGTATTTAAAGTACTCTATGTTATGTTGTTGAATTGATGGGCTGTTCAGATTTTCTTTCCCTAGCTTCTCAATTTTATAATTTTACTTCAAGTGGATATTTGCCATGGTATAAAACTGTTTGCTGACTCTAATTACATTCCTGGAAATTATGAAGAATTTTTTTCGGAAAACTAACACATGTCTCAGAAAAATCTTATTATATCAGAAGCATTTATTCTTACAGGAGTTGTGGAAATAATGCATGTACACAGAAAACACTTAGCTTTTCGTGTGTTACACTGTATTACAGTCATATCTTATTAGATGTCTCATTTGTCCACTTCAATATTTCCTCAGGAACTGCCAGTTATGAAATATAAGAATGACTAAAAATACACGAGTTACATGCTAGCTGTTAGAAACTTTACATTAAGCAGTTTTTCTAAGAGGAAATAGGAACTACATATAATATTTTGAAATTTTTGATAGGACATGTCATGACAATTCACAATTTTCTTTTCAGTGTGTCAACCATACATCTTCTAAAATCAATTTTAAATCTTCTATCTTCTTGCATTTTTGTGAAGATGCTGGGGCAGTAAATTTCTTCTTTAACTGACATTCATATCTCACATATCAAGAAGAAATAAAGTATACTTTCAAATTACCTAATATATAAATGCTCAGTTGCTAAGTATTGTCCAACTCTTTGAGACCACCTGGACCGTAGCCCCCCAGCCTCTTCTGTCCGTGGAATTCCCCAGGCAGGGATACTGGAGTAGATTGCCATTTCCTCCACCAGGGGATCTTCCAAACCCAGGGACTGAACTCTGTCTCCTGCGTTTCTTGAATTGCAGGCATCTCCTGCATTGGCTCAGGATTCCCACTGAGCCACCTGGCAAGTCCAATATATAAGTTATCATTTCACATTTTAAAATTTGAATTACTTTCTAAATGATTATTATTCACTGTATACTACTTTAATTCAAATCAGAAGCGGAAAAATATACAAGAATCTTGATATTTAAGAGTTATATTATACAGTTTCACAGTGTTCTGATGTTTTACAAAGGTGCTCTACTTTTGTAAAGATGTATGGATCATGAAAACCATTGCAACACTTGTAGTTAAAACTTGTCTAAAAAGTCTCTCGGAATTGAAACTGCATGAAAAAAGTATGCTTTCTCTTGATACAAATTCTGTTTGTTAATAGAAGACATTTCTAATTAAAAGCATCAAACTCAATTATCCTCTTCCAAAACACAAACCTTCTGTCTTCAAGATGAGTAAGAATTACAGAAGTTGTTTTGATTGCTGAGTGTCCAAGGGCTTCATTCCTCAGTCATTTTAATTTAAGCATAAAAGATAATAGTCCACAGCTCTACCATAACAGAAATGCAGGTCTATGGAGAAAATGAGGATGGTCAATACGTACAAGTGCTAAGACTCTTCAGTCATGTCTGACTTTTTGTGTCCCCGTGAATTGTAGCCTGCCAGGCTCCTCTGTCCATGGGATTTTCCAGGCAAAAATACTGGAGTGGGTTGTCATGCCAACTTCCAGGGGATCTTCCCAACCCAAGGGACTGAACCTATATCTCCTATGTCTCCGGCATTGACAGGTGGGTTCTTTACCACCTGCCCTACCTAGGAAGCCAATATGTACAAGAGTCCTCAGCAAAAATGTGCTACCATCTGAGCTTGAGGGGCTCCCAATATACAGGGCTTGGCAAAGACAGTCAATCACTCTTTCTGTTCCTCCTCCTCACCCCAGGTATGTAGACTTATGTTTCAGTCCTACTCCATCATACATGTGGTGTCTGAAAAAGGAACACATTGTTGAGATAATCCAGACTCAATGAATGAGACTGTATACAGGGGAGCGGTCATGCCATGGGATAAGGATGTTAAACAAGATCTATAGATTAATTCCTACATTCCTATAAATTTGAACAGAAAGATTTGGTCCAGTGCTTCCAAGAGTGTGGTCCTTGGACCAGGAACATAAACATCACCTGAGAAGTTAGAACTGTCTAATTTTAGGGTTGCATCCTAAACCCACAGAATCAGAAACTCTGGGGTAAGACCCATAATTCTGTGTTTTAATTAGCCTTGTGAGCCATTCTATGCACACTAACCCTTGAGAACCACTGATGCAGACAAATCTTAAAAACAAGGAACCACACTGATGAAACCGTTGGTTTCCTGGTTACAGTACAAACTGTTTCTCTGGAATACGCCTTGAATTGGTTGATAACTTTCATTGATCTACTTGTGCCTTTCCAGTTCCTGACCTGTGCCTTCACGTTAGTCAGTCAACCTCACACAACTAACTTGATTTTTTGTTTTACGTTTGTGTTTTCATGCTCAGTCGCTCAGTCATATCCACCTCTGTGCAACCCAATGGATGCTGTCAGGCTCCTCTGTCCATGGAATTTCCCAGGCAAGAATACTGGAGTGGGTTGTCATTTTTATATAAATATTAAGAGATAATAATTAATAGAGACTAGAGATCACTTCAAGAAAATTAGAGATACCAAGGGAACATTTTGTGCAAAGATGGGCTCAATAAAGGACAGAAATGGTATGGACCTAAAAGAAGCAGAAGATATTAAGAAGAGGTGGCAAGAATACACAGAAGAACTCTACAAAAAAAAAATCTTCATGACCCAGATAATCACAATGGTGTGATCACTCACCTAGAGCCAAACATCCTGCAATCTGAAGTCAAATGGGCCTTAGGAAGCATCACTACAAACAAAGCTAGTGGAGCTGATGTAATTCCAGTTGAGCTATTTCAAATCCTAAAAGATGATGCTGTGAAAGTGCTGCACTCAATATGCCAGCAAATTTGAAAAAGTCAGCAGAGGCCATAGGACTGGAAAAGGTCAGTTTTCATTCCAGTCCCTAAGAAAGGCAATGCCAAAGAATGATCAAACTACTGTACTCATCTCACACTTATTACACTCATCTCACACGCTAAAGTAATGCTCAAAATTCTCCAAGCCAGGCTTTAACAATACATGAACTGTGAACTTCCAGATGTTCAAGCTGGTTTTAGAAAAGGCAGAGGAACCAGAGATCAAACTGCCAACATCTGCTGGATCATCGAAAAAGCAAGAGAGTTCCAGAAAAACATCTACCCCTGCTTTATTGACTATGCCAAAATCTTTGACTATGTGGATCACAATAAACTGTGGAAAATTCTGAAAGAGATGGGACTACCAGACCACCTGACCTGCCTCTTGAGAAATCTGTATGCAGGTCAGGAAGCAACAGTTAGAACTGGACATGGAACAACAGACTGGTTCCAAACAGGAAAAGGAGTATGTCAAGGCTGTATATTGTCACCCTGCTTATTTAACTTCTATGCAGAGTACATCATGAGAAACTCGGGGTTGGACAAAGCACAAGCTGGAATTAAGATTGCAAGGAGAAATATCAATAACCTCAGATATGCAGATGACACCACCTTTATGGCAAAAAGTGAAGAAGAACTAAAGAGCCTATTGATGAAAGTGAAAGAGGAGAGTGAAAAAGTTGGCTGAAAGCTCAGTATTCAGTAAACTAAGATCATGGTATCCAGTCCCATCACTTCATGGCAAATAGATGAGGAAACAGTGGCAGACTATTTTTTGGGGCTCCAAAATCACTGCAGATGGTGACTGCAGCCATGAAATTAAAAGATGCTTACTCCTTGGGAGAAAACTTATGACCAACCTAGACATCATATTAAAAAACAGAGATGTTACTTTGCCAACAAAGGCCCAGCTAGTCAAGCCTATGTTTTTTCCAGTGGTCATGTACGGATGTGAGAGTTCGACTATAAAGAAAATGAGTGCTGAAGAATTGATGCTTTTGAACTGTGCTGTTGGAGAAGACTCTTGAGAATCCCTTGGACTACTAGGAGATCCAACCAGTCCATCCTAAAGGAGATCAGTCCTGAATATTCCTTGGAAGGACTGATGCTGAAGCTGAAACTCCAATACTCTGGCTATCTGATACAAAGAGCTGAGTCATTGGAAAAGACCTTGATGCTGGGAAAGATTGAGGGCAGGAGGAGAAGGAGACGACAGAGGATGAGATGGTTGGATGGCATCACAGACTCAATGGACATGAGTTTGAGTAAACTCCGAAAGTTGGTGATGGACAGGGAGGTCTGGCGTGCTGTGGTTCATGGGGTCACAAAGAGTGGGACATGACTGAGTGGCTGAACTGACTGACTGACCGAATAGAGATAATAATCACCTTCCCTTTACGGAGCCAGGACACATCACAAAACAAATTCAGCTCAAGGATCTGTGATATTTCTTCCAGTTCCCCAGGACATTAACACTTATTATTAGTACTTGTTAAATTTCTGCAACATGCATTCATCATGCATTTGTGGCACTGATATCATCAGTAATAATTATTAGTTTTAAGTTAACTCATTGAAACATCACATGTGTATATGTGTGTGTGTATACACAGTGTCACTAAACTGTTAATTTTTATCATAATGAAAATACTGTTATCAATAGGCATATCTTATTAAAACACTTTTTAAAAATTCCCCTGACATATTTTCACTGCATATTCTGCAACTCTCTACTCAGGTCCACTGAACATAAGGGATATCAAGCTCTGAAATCTTTATAACTTTACACCTACAGAGTGATATTGGAGGTTTGTGTAGGACGTGGTGCAAAGCTTTCTCTAGGGATTTATTTATACATTTAATTAGGATTAACGTCATGGTCAGTATCAGGAATCCATGTCCAGTGCAGAGTTCTTGCTTTGGATTAACATCTTTTCTGATTTCACTTCTTCAACACAGCATTTATTCAGTACAAGGAAATAGCACCAGGAGTGCTTGATCTCTAATTACAGGAATAGCTCATGTCTGAGAAGATCTAAGCATAGTTGGAACTGTGGCTGTTCATAGTCATGAAGATGCCAATACTTTTATTAAAGGACTGGCCACAATCTAACTTTTTATCAGGTCCAAAGGTTAAGAAGCACCTGTTCAGGGATAAATTGAGGAATATTAACTTTTTAAGAGTTTATTTCAGCAAAATACAATTTGAATCAAGCAGTGCCAAATGTGAAGAGCACTGCCCCAGACAGACCTGGGGAAAGACATGGAGGAAGCAAAGGCAGGGCACTCTTTGATAGGTTACAGCTTAAGTGTTTGGAAAAGGCTAGTCGGTTGTTTGTGATTGGTTGCCTGTAGGTTTTGAATTTTAACTTTGAGGCATTTACAGGTTTGGGGGTGCTTATGTACACAGCTAGTGTACTAAGGTCACCTCAGTCTAACGACCTCCTTGTTTAATTAAACCCACCTAGATGGCTTACTGGTAAAGAATCCACCTGCCAATACAGGAAACACAAGAGATGTGAGTTTGATCCCTGGGTTGGCGTGATCCCCTGGAGGAGGATATGACAACCCACTCCAGTATTCTTGCCTGGGAAATCCCATGGACAGAGGAGTCTGCTGGGCTATAGTCCATGGGGTCACAAAGAGTCAGACATGAGCGAGCACACATACATATAATGGAAGCTGTCTTGGCGCTTGTATGGCTGACTGCTGTGCTGGCAATCCAGGCCTTAGGAAGGGTGCCGCAGATTCTTCTATGTGTGCAGCTTCAACAGCAGCAGTCCAAGTGTTTGTCCCTTTCAGTTTCACTTTGAATCTCATTTATTAGCTCACAATAAACCACAAATGGGCATTAAGAATCCGACTGCCAACATAGGAGACACAGGTTTGATCCCTGACCCCAGGAGATCCCATATGCCAAGGAGCAACTAAGCCCTTGGGTCACAACTACTGAGCCTACATGCTGCACCTCCTGAAGCCTGTGCGCCCTAGAGCCTGTGCTCTGCAGCAAGAGAAGCCACCGCAATGAGAAGATCCTGCGCCCAAACCGCAGAGTAGCCCCCTGCTTGCTGCAACTAGAGAAAAATCCACAGAGTCAGAAATAAATATTTTTTAAAAATGATTTCAGATAACTTTTTTTTTCATCTTTCTTAATTCTCAACCCCTGTTTCACTTTTTTTTTTTTTAATATTTTTCTTCTTGCTAGCTAGGAAATAAGCATTAAGTTGATTGTGAAGAATATCCTAGTTATATTACAAAATAAATTCAGGTATTTAAATTTCTTCACCTAACAAGAATGGTGTTTGCTGATTCCTTGAAGAACATGTAAGATATATGCTGCATAAAAAAAGAGAAGCAATAATTTCTTTCTCTCATAATAAAAGCAGGGTTGCTTTCTAGATAATATTAATAAAGCATTGTATAATTGTTTTCTCACATGTTGCAAGTTTAATATGTACTATAAATCACAAGAAATTGAGTTGATAAGTCATCCCTGTGGTGATTTTTAACATTGAAGATACATATTAATTCAAATAAGGCATATTAATCGCTTTCTGGTAAGAAAAAATCTATAGCTTGGTAGCTATGTCTAGGTACAAAGTGGTTAGTTGTTTAGAAAAGCGCAAAATTAGACATCTGAGCTCTCTGATTCATCATGGATCGACTTAAATTTTTTAGTTTATAATGACATGAAAATGATATGCTTTGCATTTTGAATTTCCATCTTCCCCTCAGCTAGTGTGGTGCAGTTAATATACTCTCTCTAATGGTGGGTAGTGGCAGCCACAGCTCCCAGCCAGCCAGGTGATCATAAGAGTGATCAACCCATATTTTTAAAACTGTTTTCTACCCATACATGGACCCTGTTTTGCACATCAGTACAGTATTCTAGAAATGACATGAGATACTTAACATGCATGCATGTTCAGTTGCTCAATCATGTCCTACTCTTTTGGGACCCCATGGACTGTAGCCCTCCAGACTTCTCTGTCCATGGGATTATCCCAGCAACAATACTGGAGTGGGTTGCTATTTCCTGCTCCAGAGATACTCAACACTTCAGTATACAATAGGCTTTGTGATTTTACCCAACTGTAGGCTAATCTAAGTGTTCTGCTTAAGATCAGCTAAGCTAAGTATGATGTTGCTAGTTTCAATGTATTAAATGCATTTCAGGCTTAATGATTTTCACCTCCAGTGAATTAATTGGGACATAACCCAATTATAAATGGAGGAAGAATTGTCGTAAAATAAAGAAAGAAAACCTTGTGACTTCCTTGGTAGCCCAGTGGTTAAAAACTCTGCTTTTCAATGCAGGAGGTGTGGATCTGATATCTGATGGGGAGACTAAGTTCCCTCGTGTTGCAGGGTGAGGCCAAAATCTTTAAAAGAAAGAAAGAAAGAAAACTGAACCTCATTAAGTCTTCCCCTGTGCAAGGGGAAGGCTCTCACATGAACCACTCATGCAGCCGGCATGAATAGGAAGAGAAGAAAGAGGAGAACTATGTAGGCAGGGGAAACACTAACATGGGAATTTCACCTCCTGCTTTGAAGAAAAAGCAAGATCCTCCCTCTGCCAGCAGCAATGTTCCTCCCTCCATGTACAACAAATGAGAAGCTGCCATAGACTTGAATTCTTGTTCTCCCATGAACTTTTGTTCATGGAACAAAAGTGAACAATCTAATTTCCTCCCAACACCTAATAAAAGTCTTTCCCCTTTGTTCCCCAGATTTGCCTGTGAGTCACCATAGCTTGCCTGTCCTGAATTGCAATTATCTGCTGTTCCTGGATAAACCTATAACTGGTAAAATAACCAGTTGTCTTATTTTTAATGTTGACATTACATAAAATACATATTTTAACATTTTATATTGGTTAAAATTACTCACGTAAATATTTCTTTGCTATCCATCTTCTTTTACATGACATTACTCATCCTTCATCTCACAGCTGGCTTTCCTCCTACTGTCAGATATCTTTCTGAGTAAAGATGCTAAGTGCTTTACTTCCTCATGTCCTTCCCTCTGTTCAATAAAATAACCTGGCATCCAGAACCCAATAAGATGGTTATTTTGAGACATTGGTCGACCATCTTCTCCATCTGTTAACTTTCAGAATATAGTTGCTATTCCTTTCCTCAACACCTCATACCCAATTTATTGGCCTGTCATGTGGCAAGCAGAGTGAACTTGGACTCAGTAAGAAAAGACAGAGTTTTAAATTTTTTGCTTGGTCTTGGGGGTCAGATAATTTCAGTCTAGATTCCACCTGTGGCTTTCCTGCATTCTGAACTGATATCTTAATCACAGAAATAGTTTATGGTCTGTGTCTATATAGAAGATTGTTGTTCTTTTTTTATGTTGATAATTTTTTTAGCTGTTTTTAAAGAATGATTCTTAAACTATGTACCTAAAATGTATAAAAGTGTCTTAAAAATGGGTGCAGTTTTTCACCTTTATTAAGATGTATGCTGCTGCTAAGTCACTTCAGTCGTGTCCGACTCTGTGCGACCCCATAGACGGCAGCCCACCAGGCTCCCCTGTCCCTGGGATTCTCCAGACAAGAACACTGGAGTGGGCTGCCATTTCCTTCTCCAATGCATGAAAGTGAAAAGTGAAAGGGAAGTCGCTCAGTCATGTCTGACTCTTAGCAACCCCATGGACTGCAGTCTACCAGGCTCCTCCGTCCATGGGATTTTCCAGGCAAGAGTACTGGAGTGGAGTGCCATTGAGGATGCATTCTATGTCTTCTGGCAAGTCAACTTGGACACTTTTGAGTGACTTGACTGTCTTATTCTGATTTGTTGTTGTTGCTCACTGAGTCATGTCTGACTCTTTGTGACCACCATGGACTGCAGCACTCCAGGCTTCCCTGTCCTTCACCACCTCCTGGAACTTGCTAAAACTCATGTCCATTGAGTTTGTGATGTCATCCAAACATCTTGTCCTCTGTTGTTCCCTTCTCTTCCTGGCTTCTATCTTTCCCAGCATCAGAGTCTTTTCTAATTCTGATTAACAGTACTATCAAGTCTGTTTAGCCTCTGAACAATAAAACAGGAGAAGACCATTCGTTTATATGACTAACAGGTAAAGGGATGCAACATTTACAAAGCATCTATCCAAAGCAGGCATTGTGCGACAAGGGCATATAAGTGGTCTAAAATGCCAATCCTACTCAAAAGACACAGAAAACTATAGAGTAATACATAAATAACTATAATATACTAAGAAGCAGCAGAACACTGGGTAAATATAAGAGATTTTAGGCAGAAAAATCTAAGCACAAGTCCCAACTATGTCATTTACTAGCTGTGAGACTTGGGTAGGTTACAAAGCTTGGAAATTCTCACTTTTCCTATCTACCATATGAACTTTAGTAGTAATTTCCTGATATTTCATAATTTTGGCTATTAATATAAAGTGCCAATGAAAGGAGACTGTCATGGAAGTTTTATGAACATGCAAAAGGCAAATGTATAGAAATAGGCAAAATTTTAGAAGAAATTGAAATAAATGTTTAAAACAATCTAAAGCTGTTACAAAGACTGAAAAATATTGATGAATAAATAAAGGTTTGATAACTATTACAGACTATTAAGGATACTGATATTCACTAAACATAAAACTAAGCTATATACTTTTTTAGTTAAAATTTATATAGAAAATATACAGAAAAGTGGACAATCAGGGAAATAATAAAATATTTTGATGGTGAAAGAGAGGGGGTTGTTATCATGCATTATTTCTCAAAGTAAATAAGATTAATGAATATTTTTATTACTATTTATGTATGTATTATATGAAACATGTAATGTTTAATAGCAGCAAATTCTAATTTTGAAAATAATATGGTTAGTAAAAGATGAGGATGAACTTCACAATGGCAGTGAAGAGTCTCAAAACCAGGTAGTAATTGTGGTAAAGAGATATATCACGGTAAGCTTTAAGTATTATATTAATAACTCACAGTCAGTTGAATTTTTTTTTTTTTTTTTTACTATTGTATGTATCTGTGAATATCCCTGGAAAGTGAGGCTTGTATAGGGTGAGTGAGGAACTTGGATTTTTCTCCTTATGTTCAACAGACCCACTCTGTGCAAAAAAACAAAAAAAATACATTGAATAAACCCAGGGAAGTCTTCTAAGTTAGGGCTAATTGCTTAACATTTTTCCCTATTCTCTTTAGATGGTCTGAATAATTCTATATGTTCATTGCCAAGCTAAATAAACATTATTTAATTAACAGATGTATTGATCTGATCACTGAAATGTAATCTGTTGACCTTCCTGTTATGGCAATATGTATGGTTTCTAAATGAAGTTTAGGAAAACTGCCTACATATTTAACAAGAGAGTATGGAAATTCACATGCAAGGCAATGAAATTTAATCTTTATAAATGATTGTTAAAACTTTCTTAATGAAAGGAAATAAATGACTCAGGTTAAAATACAAGTTGATACAAGACCAAGATTGCACGTCCAATAGAGTCTTAACATGGCTTACCAACATTAATGAGTAAGACAGAAATGAACTTCATCAAAATGTTATTTGGTGTCTTAGTCTATTTCTAATTGATAATATTTCATCCTTATTAATATTAGTGTCATTGTGTATATTTTCAAAAGTGCTAATGATATTTAAATATTATAAGCAAAAATTCATAAAGTGAAATAAGCCATAGCTATTTTAAAGAAAAATGTTGACTTTTAAGCCTGAAAAGAATAAACATTGACTTAGAGAAAAATTACACTACGATTTAAATTCTGGTTGCCAATGAATTGATTGGAAAAGCCAGAAACACATTGAGCTACTAGATTTTAACACTCCTTTTCTTAAGAAACCAGAGAAACTTAAATTTAAAAATGTAACCAAGGTGTAACATCTATCTGTTTTACACAAAAGGGAGTAAATAAACAAATGTGGGATATAGTTTTTTACTTCATAAATCTTATTAGGGTGTCTGAGAGTAATGTTTGTATGATCCCATTAATGAAACCCCAAGTATTATTCAGTGCCCTTCAGAAGAAACCAAGTAAATGCTATCTTTATATATTGATCTGAGATAGATGAAAAGTCCTGATGAGTATAACTATAATAGGTTGTTTTGATCAACAGGGAAAAAAAAATCATTGAAAAATTCCAGGAAAAAAATAAAAAAATTCAAACAATTGTTCAAATAATATAGGACTAACTACTGATACAATAATATTATGAAGCATAAATGACCTAGGGACAGGTCAGGTGGAAGAGAGGTTCAAGAAGGAGGGGACATATGTACACATATAGCTGGTTCAATTTTGTTGTATAGTAGAAACAGACTCAAGATTGTAAAGTGACTATACTCCAATTAAAAAAAAAAGAAAAAAAAGCACAATGATTAATTGTACAAATTTTTCACAAAACTGATAACTATTATAATAACCACATTATCAGTTCAGTTCAGTTGCTCAGTCATGTCCGACTCTTTGTGACCCCATGGACTGCAGCACGCCAGGCCTCCCTGTCCATCACCAACTCCCAGAGTGTACTCAAACTCCTGTCCACTGAGTAGGTGATGCCATCCAACCATCTAATTCTCTGTCATCCCCTTCTCCTCCTGCCTTCAATCTTTCCCAGCATCAGGGTCTTTTCCAAGGAGTCAGTTCTTCGCATCAGGTGGCCAAAGTTTTGGAGTTTCAGCTTCAGCATCAGTCCTTCCAATGAATAGTCAGGACTGTTTCCTTCAGGATGGACTGGTTGGATCTCCTTGCAATCCAAGGGACCCTCAAGAGTCTTTTCCAACAGCACAGTTCAAAAGCATCAATCCTTCAGAGCTCAACTTTCTTTATACTCCAACTTTCACATCCATACATGACCACTGGAAAAACCATAGCTTTGACTAGACGGACCTTTGTTGGCAAAGTAATGTCTCTGCTTTTTAATATACTGTCTAGGTTGGTCATAACTTTTCTTCCAAGAACAAGTGTCTTTTAATTTCATGGCTGCAGTCACCATCTGCATCTGCATTATAACTATTAACCTATTTAATCATTAGACCAGTCCTAAGAAGTAGGTTTATTATCATTCTCAATTACAGATGAGGGGCTTGAAGCTTGGCAAAATTAGGAAACTCAGTTGAGTAATATTCCATTGCATATATGTACCACATCTTTATCCATTCATCTGTTGACAGACATCTAGGTTGCTTTCATGTCCTAGCTATTGCAACTAGTGCTGCAATGAACACTGGGGTACATGTGACTTTTACAATTATGGTTTCCTCAGGGTAAATGCCCAGTTGTGGGACTACTGTGTCATATGGTAGCTTTATTCCTAGTTTTTAAAGGAGTCACCATATTGTTCTCTATAGTGGTTATATCACTATGGCAGAAACCAACACAACATTGTAAAGCAATTTTCCTCCAACTGAAAAAAAAAAAAAGAAACCCAGTTAAGTGGTGTAGCCAGAATTCACAGCCAGCAGTCCAGCTGCAGACTACCAGTTCAGAGGTTTACTGTGTATCTCCACTGCACAGCATACCAGATCCTGGGATATCTTCCACAACGTGACACACCATGCATAAACAGAAGAACAGGCAGTGAGAGGACATATTCAAACCAGGGAAGCAAGAAAAGGACGCTGACTGCTTCTGTGGAGAGTTCTCTCAGAACCAGCCCTTTTGGACACATAGGAGTATGCTTTCTAAGGAAAGACCTTCACTCTGTCTTAGTCTATTCAAACTGCTATAATGAAATACTACGGACTACATAGTTTAGAAACAACAGAAATTTATTCATCTCAGTACTGGAGGCTGGAAGTCCAAGATAAGGGTACCAATATGGTAGGGTCCTGGTGAGAGCCCTCTGCTGGAGGGCAGACAGCCAGCTTCTCACTGTGTCCTCAGAGGGTGGGAGGACTAAACCCCCATGGGGTTTACTGTATAAGGGCACTAATTCCACCTGTGAGGGTTCCACCCCTATCACTCATTACTTCCCAAAGTCTCCCTCTCCTAACACCATCCCTCTATGTGTGTGTGTGAGGATTTCAACATGTAAACGCTAGGTAGAAGAGGGACATCAGTACTCAGATCACTTCCCTCTCTATTGCTTTATAGCCTGAGAACAACTTTAACAGCAAAATAGTAGGCCAAGTGCTACTTGGTTTGAATAATAACTGCTCTTGCTAAGTTGCTTCGGTCATGTCCACCTCTTCGCAACTCCATGGACTGCAGCCTACCAGGTTCCTTCGTCCGTGGGATTCTCCAGGCAAGAGTACTGGAGTGGGTTGTCATTGCCTTCTCCATTGAATAATAACTACTAATAATAATTCTCTGAGAAACCCAGTTGCCTAACAGATGAAAATATGAAGCTTGTGGAAAACTGGAATTCCATTTTAGAAAGTGAAAAGAAATTTCTGCTCCTATAAAAAGTTAAGCTTGATACAGAGCTTCCCTCTGACAGAATGGGACTGCCTCCCTCTCCCCGCAAGTAACTCATTGTGCTGCAATGCAGAATAAATGTAAAGGTCACTTTGTTTTTTTAACACTCTTGCCTTGAATCACAAACCACTACCCCTTAAAGGCTTTCATATCATTGTGACACTTTCCTTCTATAATGTTTAATGTTAGCTTACAAATATTTGTTCAGCAGCTATTTTATTTCATTTCTGTTGTATTAAAGGGTAGATTAGATTGACTGATGTCAGAGTCTGGTGTTGAATACAGTGTGATGACTGAATTTCTTTTGTTGCACTGACAGATAAAAGTGTCCTATGCTCAAAGATCATTTCATCCTGTATAGATTTGTTTTTCCATTGAAACACATGCTTGTGATATGACAACTCATTTTCTGTATGGGTCAAATCAATCTGGATCTACTGTTTATAGTATTCTGAATTACCAACAGACTTTACATTTTTGTTCAACCAATAGATATCACAGAAGCATGGGCTATAGTACAAAAGACATATTTCCAAAATCTAAACTTTATGCATTTAGGAGTAAGGATACAGCCCAAGGGTTCGAGATGATGAAGGAGGAAGATTCTGAACTCAACTCTTCCCATGGGCACAAAAAATCTACAACTAGATATAGAATAATTTCTTCTGAAATTATGAAAAATAGAGGAATAGTCTCCACCAAAAAAGGGTAAAGAACAGCATCAAGATGAGTAGGAGACACAAATATAATCTTATAAGGACAAACCCACACCCCAGTACTGGTGACCTATAATTGGGAAGGATCACAAAGGTACAGTTATTTTTTTCCTGAGGAACAAGTGACTTGGGCTCCCTGTTCATGCGCCATAGCCCTTAGACCCCAAAGAGGAGAGGCAAGCCCCCAAACACCTGGCTCACCTCAAGACATAAGAAAAAGCTCAAGCACACAATCTAACCTTACATCTAAAGAAACTAGAAAAAGAACAAAGTCCAAAATTAACAGATGGAAATAAATATAATATTAGAGCAGAAATAAATGAAGTAGACCAAAAAAAAAAAAAATCAATGAAATTATCCAACATGGGCAGACTTGCAAGGTAAGTGAAATGAGTCAAATGGAGAAAACTAAACACTGTGCTAATTTAAACAAACAAATGAACAAAATGTACAAAGTAAAATCAAAGATACACCAGAAGGGATGGTGTTCAGGTGAGACAAAATGCAAGGAAGGAGTCAATGTAATGGTGATGTGTGTTAATAAGACACGTGGAGGTGATAACTCTGCAGTGTTCAGAGATGTTGATTCATGATATTGTATACCTGAAATTGATATAATAATAATATACAAATGACAAAATTGGAAGCAATAAGTATAAAGAAGCAATCGAGAGGTACTGTTTTCCTTATCTAGAGTAGCTAAGATTTTAAAAATTGGTTTATCAAGAAATGTAGATTTGGGTATCATATTTAAAGTCTTAATGACAAGTAGTAAAAGGATTTGCATGAATTATTTGGTACTGAGATGAAGGGAGTTGAGATGTGAGAAAAATTTTCATTTTTCAGAGGAGACTCAGAAGAATCTGTCTAAAAATTGTAATATGAGAAGGATAAGCTTGATAATTCCTTTTATGGTAGTACAAGACCAACAAAACAAAAATGGATTAAAAATAAATGTCTTGAGTTGAACTAGAGATTTAAGATAAGGCAATATACTTTTTAACTAGATATTTAAACTTTTATATAGTTTTTTTTATTTTGCATACATTAATTTATTTTTAGTTTAGTCACTTCATAATGAAGTGTTAAATCAGGTTACTGGACCCAATTTCCAACATGAGGGAATAGTTCCCCTTACACCAACGAACCAGACTTAGAACCCTGACTCAATTCTGACTCTATGTGGTAACAGTATCAGATTCCACAGGTTACAGATTCATTCCTTCAGAACTGCCGTTCTCACATTTCAGACACTGGTAACAAGCCTGAGCTGTTACCTGTACTTCTGACTGATCAGGCTATTTATTAGACATTCCTAAGGTCTCCTCTTTGGGTTTCATTAATTTGGATAGAGGAGAGTGAAAAAGTGGGCTTAAAATCCAACATTCAAAAAACTAAAATCATGGCATCCAGTCCCATCACTTTGTGGCAAATCAGTTCAGTTCAGTCGCTCAGTCATGTCCGACCCTTTGCGACCCCATGAATCGCAGCACGCCAGGCCTCCCTGTCCATCACCAACTCCTGGAGTTCACTCAGATTCACATCCATCGAGTCAGAGACTGTCTCTTATACACATCTAGTCTCAAAACCAGGTAGTAATTGTNAGTCGCTCAGTCATGTCCGACCCTTTGCGACCCCATGAATCGCAGCACGCCAGGACTCCCTGTCCATCACCAACTCCTGGAGTTCACTCAGATTCACATCCATCGAGTCAGAGATGCCATCCAGCCATCTCATCCTCTGTCACCCCCTTCTCCTGCCCCCAATCCCTCCCAGCATCAGAGTCTTTTCCAATGAGTCAACTCTTCGCATGAGGTGGCCAAAGTACTGGAGCTTCAGCTTTAGCATCGTTCCTTCCAAAGAAATCCCAGGGCTGATCTCCTTCAGAAGGGACTGGTTGGATCTCCTTGCAGTCCAAGGGACTCTCAAGAGTCTTCTCCAACACCACAGTTCAAAAGCATCAATTCTTCGGCACTCAGCCTTCTTCACAGTCCAACTCTCACATCCATACATGACTACTGGAAATACGGTAGCCTTGATTAGACGGACCTTAGTCGGCAAAGCAATGTCTCTGCTTTTGAATATGCTGTCTAGGTTGGTCATAACTTTTCTTCCAAGGAGTAAGCGTCTTCTAATTTCATGGCTGCAGTCACCATCTGCAGTGATTTTGGAGCCCCCCAAAAAATAGGGATAAAAGGGAAACTGGCAGATTTCATTTTATTGGGCTCCAAAACCACTGTGGATGGTGATTGCAGCCAGTAAATGAAAACACACTTGCTCCTTGGAAGAAAAGGTATGACAATCCTGATGCTGAAACAGAAGCTCCAATACTTTGGCCACTTGATGCCAAGGGCCAACTCACTGGAAAAGACCTTGATATTAGGAAGATTGAAGGCAAGAAGAGAAGGGGGCGACAGAGGATTAGATCATGGAATAATATCACTGACTCAATGGACATGAGTTTGAGCAAACTTAAGCCTGGCATGGAGAAGGCAATGGCACCCCACTCCAGTACTCTTGCCTGGAAAATCCCATGGACGGAGGAGCCTGGTGGGCTGCAGTCCATGGGGTCGCTGAGTCGGACACGATTGAGCGACTTCACTTTCACTTCTCACTTTCATGCATTGGAGAAGGAAATGGCAACCCACTCCAGTGTTCTTGCCTGGAGAATCCCAGGGACAGGGGAGCCTGGTGGGCTACCGTCTATGGGGTCACACAGAGTCGGACACGACTGAAGTGACTTAGCAGCAGCAGTAAGCCTGGCATGCTGCAGTCCATGGAATCACAAAGAGTCAAACACAACTTAGTGACTGAACAACAACAATTTGCAACTGACAACTCAGAGAAACATTTCACTTACTAAACACCCATTTATATAAAAGTATATAACTCAGGAACAATTGATGGAAAAAAAATGCACAGGGAATAAAGTATGGAAAGTGAAGAACATCCATGACATCAGGGTGTGCCACTCTTCCAACATCTCCACATGATCAACCAGGAAGCTCTCCAAACCCTGTCCTTTTGAGTTTTTATGCAGATTTCATTACATAGATATGATTGATTAATTCATTGGCCATTGGTAATTGATTCAACCTCCTGCCACCCTCCCCATCTCAGAATACAGGGGGTATGATTGAAAGCTAATTAATTAGTTAATTAATTACCTAGTTGGTTCTGCTGGCAAACAGCCTCATCTTTAGTTGGGATCCAAAAGTTACCTCATTAACATAACATCAGTTCAGTTCAGTCTCTCAATAATGTCTGGCTCTTTGAGACCCCGTGAACTGAAGCATACCAGGCTTCCCTGTCCTTCGCCATCTCCCGGAGCTTGCTCAAACTCATGTCCATCGAGTAGGTGATGCCATCAAACCATCTCATCCTCTGTCATCCCCTTCTCCTCCTGCCCTCAATAATTCCCAGCATCAGGGTCTTTTCCAAGGAGTCAGTTCTTAGCATCAGGTGGCCAAAGTATTGGAGTTTCAGCTTCAGCATCAGTCCTTCCAATGAATATTCAGGACTGATTTCCTTAAGGATGGACTGGTTGGATCTCCTTGCTCTCCAAGGGACTGTCAAGAATCTTTTCCAACACCACAGTTCAAAAGCATCAGCTTTCTTTATAGTCCAACTCTCACGTCCATAGATGACAATCAGAGAGACCATTGCTTTGATTAGATGGACCTTTGTTGGCAAAATAATGTCTTGGCTTTTTAATATGTTATCTAGTTCTGTCGTAGATTTTCTTCCAAGGAACAAGCATCTTTTAGTTTGGTGGCTGAAGTCATCGTCTGCAGTGATTTTGGAGCCCCCCAAAAATAAAGTCTGTCACTTTATTTAAAAATAAATTCTGTCACAATGGAAACAGTGACAGTGATAGTAACATAACAAGGTGCCAGAAACAGGGACAAGAAACAGGTATGCACTTATTATAAATCACAATATTAAAAAGCCATTCTAAGAAAATAAATTAAAACATACTAGAATTTTTTTCAGCAAAAGTTCTTTAGCAACAACTGTATTACAAAATGGAATCTGGTGTCAGACATATTTCAATTTTTACTGTATTAATTCCAAACTTGAAATTTTTTCTGATGTCCCCATATAAATGCAGGAAGCAGGAATATACATATACATATATACACACACATATAAGCATATGTGTGTATATGTGTGTGTGTTAGTTGCTCAGTTGTGTCTGACTCTGTGATCCCATGGACTATAGCCTGCCAGGCTCCTCTGTCCATAGAGCTCTCTAGGCAAGAATACTGGAGTGGGTAGCCATTCTCTTTTACAAGGGGTCATCCCAACCCAGGGATTGAATCCAGGTCTCCTACATGGCAGGCAGATTTTTTACCATCTGAGCAACCAGGAAAGCCCCATATATATGTGTGTATATATACATATGTGTGTATATATATATATGTGTGTATATATATATGTGTATATATATGTGTGTATATATATATATGTGTGTGTATATATATACACATATATGTGTGTGTGTATATATGTATGTGTTTGCATATCCTAAAATACAATACCATACACTCCACTGAATAACCGAAATCTGTCATTTGGATTTCACTTTGAATAATTATTATGCGTTTATACGATAGGAGACATTGAAAAAAATTATATTCTAAAATTGGTGACATAAGCTTAAAGACATACATGTGTAATTAATGTGCTTTTGAATAAGAATGTCTTCCTTTTCATATAAGACATAGACTCTTACACTATTCTAGACAGCAGATTATTTTTGTTTTCTTACATTTAATTTCTTTGTTGGTGTTGTCCTCTGACACCTGTTCACTGAAATACAAAATAACTATCATTTATGAGGCTCCATACTCAAAAATGGCACCCCACTCCAGTACTCTTGCCTGGAAAATCCCATGGATGGAGGAGCCTGGTAGGCGGCAGTCCATGGGGTCACTAAGAGTCTAGCATGACTGAGCGACTTCACTTTCACTTTTCACTTTCATACATTGGAGAAGGAAATGGCAACACACTCCAGTGTTCTTGCCTGGAGAATCCCAGGGATGGGGGAGCCTGGTGGGCTGCCATCTATGGGGTCGCACAGAGTCAGACATGACTAAAGTGACTTAGCAGCAGCAGCAGCAGCATAGTCAAGATGAAACGTTGTTTTGCTTTTCATTAGAAATTTCCATGAAAGTGTCTCTTAAGACAATTAATTAATAGGCTTTCTCAATGTGATTCTGTCCATTCAGGTTCAGAATTTATTTTGAACAGCTTTTTTTCAACTGTAATGTCTAATTTATAAATAAACTTTTTTATGAGCTTTCATTAAAACAGTAATAATCATCCTAAATAGAATAAAAATTTATACAATTTGAGAAACATTAACTGTATAGAATGCTGAGGTTCCCTTCCCTCTTAGGTTGTTGAGCCTAATAACTAAATTGACATAAAACAGATTAACAGGAAAAAAAATTAATTTTTCAGGAATAGGAGCTCATAAAGTGTGAAACTCAAAGGATTGACCAGAGCGGGCAGATGTTATTCCTCTTGCTAAATCACTTCAGTCGTGTCCAACTCTTTGTGACCCCATGGACTGTAGTCCACCAGGATCTTCTGTCCATGGGGATTCTCCAGGCAGGAATACTGGAGTGGGCGGCCATTTCCTTCTCCGATTATACCTCTTTGACATGTAAAACATACATTTGTAAAGAAATGACAAAAGGGGACATCCCCAGTGGTCCACAGGTTAGGAATCCACCTGCCAATGCAGGGGAGACAGGTTCAGTCCATAGTCCAAGAGATCCCAGATGCTTGTGGACAACTAAGCCCCATGCACCACAACTACCGGCCCTGTGCTTGAGAGCCTGTGCTGTGCAACAAGGGTAGACACCCTGACAGAAGCCCACGCATCGCAACTGGAGGGCAGCCCCTGCTCAGCCCAACTACAGAGAGCACATCCACAGCAACGAAGACCCACTGCAGCCAAAGATACAATTAAATAAAGAAGAGTCGACAAAAAAGGGGGTTTGGATACGGGATGAGAGATGATTAGTGAAGAAGCAACAAGATGTGTCCATTGAGCTCCCTTAGCCCTGAGTTTCCTACCTCCATCCACAAGGAGGATGTCATTTCTCCTCCTGGGGCAGGCAGGGTAGCTTCCTGTGCGAGATTGATGTCCTGCTTTCAGGGGGAAAAAGAAGGATCAGGGCGTCTTCATGTACTTGTTGTTACTTAAGTACCTTTAATTCAAAGTGATCAGTACTTCAAGGTGGCATATTTGGGGGTGGTACATTTTGCTCTCCTTCAAAAAGGAGGACAGCATTTAGTGATTTTAGAAGCACAATAATTTACTCAAGCTGTCAGTCTTCACCTTTCACAGAGTGGTTCCAGACCGACAGCCGGTAAAAGAAACTGACAGCAGAGACCTGAGTGCCTCCTCCCCAAATGACACTTTGTGGTATCAAGAATTGCCATTTTTTCACATTCTTTGCTATTTATTTGGCAAAGGAACACTATTAACTTTGCATGTTTTGTCTCGTTGCTTCTGAACATTTAAGGCCACACTGAAATAGATAACTGCACATTATCTCTGTTCTTTTGGGAAAATGCTAATGAATTCTAGTAATTCTTCAGGTTTTGCAGGCATATTGGGAAAAAGCTAAACTGATATTCAATTAAAATTTTTTAAAAACTTGTTAAGGATTACACGGGCAATAAACAAAACTATTTATATAAAATATTAACTGCTCTAACATTAAATAGTATCTTTATCTTTGACATCCTCCCGTCCAAATATTGCCCAATCTTTCTAACTCTTTCTAAACACAGTCTTTCTAATTTGGTATTTTCTCTCCATTTACCTGTCCTGGCCTTGCCTTTCTTTTTTTTTTTCCTCTGCTTTGTTCTTCCTATTTCAAATCAGCTACCTTTTACCACAATCCAACTCTCTTTAATCCTATGTAAAGGAGGAGAGTGCAAACCCTCTCTCAATGCTACAATTAAACTCATGTTTTAATATATAAACTGTGATCAACTTTTGCTGTGGAAAGTCATAGAATTATGAAAACTGATGCCAATAAAATATATTAACCCCCACTTCAACTGTGCCTCAGTCTCATATGGCATTCCTTTTTTTTTTCTTTTTTAGCTATGATCATTTCATGACTTCAATATATTTTCCAATCCTTATCAAGTTAATGAAGCTTCATACTCATTGACCATAACTCTTACTCTCAACAAATAATATTGCTCTTTGTATTTGCTCCATTTAGAAAATTAAAAACATCTACTATACAATGTATCTATTTATATTTCTATACCCAAGTTTATCTTCTGAAGCATCCCTGGATTAGTTTTGCTTATACATTTATCTTTCATTCTATTGAAAGAAAACAAAATATGTCATCCCCAAACATATCACTTTGGCATATTAGTAATTTTGAATTAAAGTTACTAAAGAAATAGCCAATGCAAAAAGGATCTTCTGACTCTTCCTTGTGCCTCTGAAAGCAGGAAATAAATTGCCCATGTTAAGGGTAATTTCCTTGCACCTGGAGAGAGGAAGGCATGCTTATCACAAGAAGCTGTGAATTCAGGGCCCTGAAAGCTGCATAAACAAATCAGGTTACTTCTTCACTAATTTACTACTCCCAGTCCAAATGTCTTTGTCTTGTCAATTCTTGACACCTTTATTATTTTGTTATCTAAAGGCATAAAAGCTGCCTTCTTTGGTCATTTCTTTGAGTCTCCTATTTTATGAGCTCCCATTTATACACAATTAGACTTGTTTTTCTTCTCTTAATCTCTCCTATGTCAATTTACTTATTAGGGCAGGAAAACAGCCTAAAAAAGAAGGGAAAGTATTTCTCCCAAGAACTATATTTTTTTCTTACAGATTCCTAGTCTATCAAATAGCTTTTGTGTATCATGGAATTTTAAACTTATTGTTTATTTCCCTGTTTTTTTCCCCTAATGCCTGCAAGTATACAACCTCATCTCTCTATATTAGAAGGCTTCTCACAGAGAAAAAATCAGATAAGCTACTCCTACTGCAAGGAGATCAAGCCAGTCAATTCTAAAGGAAATCAGTCCTGAATATTCATTGAAAGGAGTGATGCTGAAGCTGAAGCTCTAATACTTTGGTCACCTGATGTGAAGAGCCAACTCATTAGAAAAGACCCTGATGCTGGAAAAGATTGAAGGTAGGAGGAGAAGGGGATGACAAAGGATGAGGTGGTTGGATGGCATCACCAACTCAATGGACATGAGTTTAAGCAAGCTCCAGGAGATGGTGAAGGACAGGGAAGCCTCATATGCTGAAGTCCATGGGGTTGCAAAGAGTCAGACACGACTAAGCAATTGACCAACAATAAGAACTTCCCTGAAGAATGGAACAGCTATGCTGCAAACTGTCTATGAAAGCACAGGGCAAGTAACTACAGGTGCATCTAGGAGGAGTCCCTGACTGGAAGCTGGGAAGAAACTGAGAGCCTCAGTCACATAACTGCAAAAAATTGAAGTTTTCCAACCACCTAAATTTGCCAGGTATAGGACCCCAAGCCCTAGATGAGAACACAGTTTGTTCAATGTCTTGATTGCAGTCTGAGACCTGAGGAGAGGTTCCAGCTAAGCCAGGCCCACACTCCTGGTTCCTGGAAACTGTAGGTTAATAAAGTGTGTTTACCCAAGCTCCTACACTGCTAAAATGTTATAGTTGTTTACTTGCTAAGTCATGCCTGAACTCTTTGTTGACCCCATGAATTGTAGCATAGCCATTTCCTTCTCCAGGGGATCTTCCTGACCTAGGGATCGAACCCACACCTCTTGCATTGGCAGGTGGATTCTTTACTACTGAGTCACCAGGGAAACAATTACAAAGCAATAAAAAAATGAATACACCAATGAAATCGCTCTGCTCTCCTATTCCATTCAACCAGAATCCATCTCCTTCTCTAGGGCAGTCTGTCCAGTAGAATTTGCTGTTGATGGAAATGTTCTGCATGTGAGCCATCCAGGATAGTAGCAACCAAGCCACTCATGACTACTGAGCCTTTAACATGTAGCCAGTAAGATTAAGAAACTGAATTTTAAATTTTATCTAATTTTAATGAATTAAAATGTAAATAGCCACATATGGCTCATAGCTACTGGACAGAAGAGTTAAGTCATGGTGCTATTGTATTTATCCCCTTCCTTTCTCCACATGGTGAAAATATACACTTTTTCTATCATCACTATTAATATCAAAGAAGGGAGCTCCATCCTCAGAAACGTGGATGTCCACAAAGAGAGTTATCAGGGATGACAGCAAGAAAGGAAGGTTGACACCCATATCTACTTCTCATAGAACAGCTCAGCTAATCTTGTCAGCCCATCTGAGTAGAGAAAATAAACAACAGAACACACGTGATGTTATAACAGACACGCTGAGCATCAGTAAAGCACAGACATTCCTGCATTTTGGCCTACCCAGAAGTTCTCTCTGGCTCCAGTGAAAGGCTGCTGTAACTCATGTATGTTTGAAACCCTACACAACAGGACTTTTTAGCAAAGATGCCAAGGAACACGAGGCTGCAATGTGTACCACCTGCACACACATCGTGCGACAGGAACACCACGCTTTTGCTCTAAATTGGAGGATGGCATTCAGAGTGAACTGTTCTGGGATTGGTGTCAAAGGCTTTCAACTAGGAGGCAGAACCTACAGAGCGCAGCAAATGCCAGAACTGACAGCTCGAAAGTGGGCACTCATGTTAGCCTGGAGAAGGCAGTGTTTCCTCTTTTATTTGGTCTGGTGGTGGTGGTGCATTTATCTGTGCTCATGACCTCATGAGGGGTCTTGTTTGGGCCTCACTCCATCACAGTCACAGAATGACCTTGTCTCATACTGGTGTTCAGCGAAATGCTTAATTCCTTAGCGCACTATGTCCTAGCTGTTACCTCAAGGTCAGCTCTCAGCTGGCAACTGAGGGGCTATGCCTTTTCTTTGTCAAAGGCAATAATTTGATCAAAATAAGGCCATTTTGCATTTGTACATCACTGATTTCAGATGGACCAATAAACTATGTTCTAATAATACATATTTTAAATTTCTGCACAGGCCACTCACCCAAAATTCCGACTCATCCATACAGCTGTGTCCTTCAAACCTTCAGTCAGTCACCATAGTGCCCTTTGAAATCAGCATGGCCAAAAATGTTCTCAAGATCCATGCCTCAAACCAGTTTCTTTTTCTGAATTAGCTATCTCTGCCACAGTTACCCAATTCATGTTAAGCAAGAATCCCAGCCTATCAATACATTGATAATACAATGTCCCTTAGCCACTCAAATCACTTACCAGGTTCAACCAATTCCATATCCTGTGGACTCTGGAATCTGTCACACCTCTTTAGAAGTACTCTTTATTCCATGTTTATGAATAAGAAGAACTAATATCATCAAGATATATCAGTTATTCCCAACTTGATTTACAGTGCAATTCCAAACAAAATTCAAGCAAGTAACTGTGTGGATATTGATAAACTGATTTTAAAGGCTATATGTAGAGGCAAAAGACCAAGAATAGCCAACATAATATTGAAAGAGAACAAAGATAGAGGACTGATGCTACCCATCTTGAAGCTACCATCATCAAGGCAGTGTGATGAAAGTATTGATGAAAGAACAGACATATAGTTCAATGGAATATAACTCAGTATGGTGCTCAAATGATACAATTAAACTTACTTACAAAACAGAAAGAGACTTAGAGAATGAACTTACAGTTGCTGGTGGTGGGTGGGGAGGGGAAGTTAGGGAGTTTTGAGATGGACGTGATGTATACTGCCATATTTAAAATGGAAAGACCTACTGTATAGCACATGGAACTCTGCTCAATGTTCTGTGGCAGCCAGGATGGGAGGAAAGTTTGGCAGAGAAAAATTTCAGTTCAGTTCAATCACTCAGTCAGTCATGTCTGACCCCTTGTGACCCCATGAACTGCAGCATGCCAGGCCTCCCTGTCCATCACCAACTCCTGGCATTTACTCAAACTCATGTCCATTGAGTCTGTGATGCCCTCCAACCATCTCATCCTCTGTCGTCCCCTTCTCCTCCTGCCTTCAATCTTTTCCAGCACCAGGGTCTTTTCCAGTGACTCAGTTCTTTGCATCAGGTGGCCAAATTATTGGAGTTTCAGCTTCAGCATCACTCCCTCCAACGAATATTCAGGGTTGATTTTCTTTAGGATGGACTGGTTTGATCTCATTGCTTTCCAAAGGACTCTCAAGAGTCTTCTCCAATGCTGCAGTTCTAAAGCATCAGTTCTTCAATGTTCAGCCTTCTTTATGGTCCAACTCTAACATTCATACATGACTACTAGCAAAACCATAGTTTTGACTAGACAGACCTTTGTCAGCAAAGTGATGTCTGCTTTTTAATAACTGTAGTCATGTTGGTCATAATTTTTCTTCCAAGGAGCATGTGTCTTTTAATTTCAAAGCTACAGTCACCATCCTCAGTGATTTTGGAGCCCAAGAAAATAAAGTCTGCCACTGTTTCCTTATCTATTTACCTTGAAGTGATGGGATCAGATGCCATGATCTTAATTTTATACTTAGTTTCAAGCCAGCTTTTTCACTCTACTCTTTCATTTCCATCAAGAAGCACTTTAGTTCCTCTTTGTTTTTTGCAATTAAATGATGTCATCTGCATATGTGATACCCCAATACAAAAAAAAATTTTTTTTTTTAAATATAGTCAGCTGATCACTGACAAAGGACCAAGGGCCATACAGTGGAGCAAAGGTAGTTTTGTCAATAAATTGTGCTAAAACAACTGGACATACATATGCAAAAAAAGAAAAGATTCCTCTAGATCCTGATGTTACACTTTCAATTAACTACAAATATATAAATGGTCTTCCCTGGTGGCTCAGAGGTTAAAGTGTCTGCCTGCAATGCGGGAGACCTGGGTTCGATCCCTGGTTCAGGAAGATCCCCTGGAGAAGGAAATGGCAACCCACTCCAGTATTCTTGCCTGGAGAATCCCATGGATGGAGGAGCCTGGTGGCCTACAGTCCACAATACATAAATACCTAACTGTAAAATGCAAACATTGGCTGACAGTCTTGGCATAACTATTTTAGAATCCATAGCCATTTAGATCATTCCCACCCAGTCTTCAGACCCTTTGCTCTTCACTCTAAGTTAGTCCTACATCACGGTCTGAAGACTTTCCCCTTTCTCTGGATCTCTTCCTATTTCTCCATCATGGGCATTTTCCTAGGAAGGAAAAAGCAACAACAAAAAAACCTTGCACATTTGTTCCCCTCTTGGTGTTGCTTTGCCAAGAATCTGGACTCAAACTAGAGATGTAAATTCTGTCTTCATAAGTTCGTCCTTCACATTATAATGAGATAATATATAAACTGATTAACACTGTGCCTAGAATGTATAGGACACACTAAAATGTAGGCATTAAGAATCACTGCAGTTGTAGTAACACTAGCTTGTTGTTACTGTAGTAACAGTAACACTGTCTTGGTTGAAATCTATTTCTAGGACTTTCCATCAAACTCCTTCTGTCTTTTAACAGTTTCCAGTATGATCTTCTAAATGGCCAATTTACCCATATAACTCAGTGGTTTAGAATCCTTCCTCAATTTTCAGTTTCTATGTTGTATGAAATTGTGACACAGGATTTGGATTTTTGCCTGATATTTGACATAAGAATAAAAAACAAGCTCTATCAGTTCATGGTCTGTACAAGCCATGATTTTTAAGGTGCCATAAGATACACTTTATTTTATAAGGTGGTCCCACATTCTGTAATTCTCTGATCAGCACCAAACTGCAGCTCTTCTCACCACACGCTTTTCCTAGACTCTGTAGCATTATGTAAGCACATCTTCTTGTTAAATAAGCTCTACTCAGCCTCTTAAGTCACATTTTTTTTCAAGTTTTCTCCATGAGGAAACTTCTTCATCATCAGTACCCACCCTGAGAACAAACCATACCACATCTCATCTCCAGTATTGCATTCAGAGCTTTGTATTCTTTCCTTTTTGGTTATATATCCTGCTTTTTTAAAAAATTAAATATCAAATCCTTTAGGTTAGATATTTATTGTATTCATCATATATCTTTGCATCTTCCTTGCCAGCCAGGGAGTCTTGGCATAGAGTGTGGGAGCTTAATACATTCATGTCGAAGGAAAGAAGGAAATAATGAATAAATATAAACTTAAGGCTTTTTCTAGGACAGTAAATAAAAGTTTCTGAATCCTTTGCTTTTTGCTTAAATGCCTATCTTAAGTAGAAAGGCACTAATTTTGCATTTATACAATTTAATAAAAATAGAAATTTTAAATTGTTTTAGTATATCAAAGCATAATTTACACAATTCTTGCTTGAGATGAAACAAAATCAGAACACACATTCTGCTTTTGAAAAAAACTTTCTACTTTCCCAGTAAATAATGTGTATTAGTAATCTAATACCATAGCATCTTTTGAGAATTTCAAAATTTTCATTTTATTCTTGATTGAACTCATCTCTTTCTAAATGTCTTTCTACATTTGAGTTTAATTTTCTTTGCAAGAGTATGAATATATAACAAAGTACCACCAGAACAAGCCATATTTTTATTTTTATAATGGCGTTTTTCTTTTGGGTCTAGGGTTTTCATACCAAAGTTCACAGGATAGCATGTTTCTATAAAACAAATGTTTCTCTGAATGAAGATATGTTGGCTCACATTGGGTTTACTTAGTCTTAATAGGAGTTACTGCTGCTGCTGCTGCTGCTGCTGCTGCTAAGTCGCTTCAGTCGTGTCCGACCCTGTGTGACCCCATAGACGACAGCCCACCAGGCTCCCCCATCCCTGGGACTCTCCAGGCAAGAACACTGGGGTGGGTTGCCATTTCCTTCTCCAATGTATGAAAGTGAAAAGTGAAGTCGCTCAGTCGTGTCCGACTACTGATAATCAAATATAACTATTTTAATTCACATAAATATTGACTTCATAGTTAATAATTTCATAGAAACACATTCTTAGAAGAGATACCAAATGCGATAAAAAAATTATGATGGATTCTGGTAAAACAAGAGAATGTATCTGTACCCTGTGACATCTAATTATATCCAGGAAATATGAAGATTTTGGGGGGCTCTTATTAGTGTTCTTAATTTAAAGGTATCACTAGATCACTAGAAGAAATAATATACTACAATGTATCAATTTAAGACCATATATAACGCCAATAAAAATAGCTGTAAATATTATTTGTGAATATGCCTTATTTTCTAAGTATATAATACTACAGTGTTCTATCTTTGTCCTATCATTACTTTAGTTCCTATGAATGATATATTTGTATCAATACATTGACGTACATACTGTATTCAGTTTATGTTCAGAGTAAAAGAACTTGGTTTGGAAGATATTATTGTTTAGAGGGAAAGAATGGCAGTTTTTGGACCATATAATAGAGGAAAAAAAAAATCATCCCTAAAGATCACAAGAGCTTCTCTGGTGGTTCAGACAGTAAAGAATCTGCCTGCCATGTGGGAGACCTGGGTTCAGTTCCTGGGTTGGGAAGATACCCTGGAGAAGAGAATAGCTACCCACTCCAGTATTCTGGCCTGGAGAATTCCATGAACAGAAGAGCCTGGCAGGTAAGCTACATGGGATCACAAAGAGTTTGACACAACTAAGACGCTTGCTCCTTGGAAGGAAAGTTATGACCAACCTAGATAGCATATTCAAAAGCAGAGACATTACTTTGCCGACTAAGGTCCGTCTAGTCAAGGCTATGGTTTTCCCTGTGGTCATGTATGGATGTGAGAGTTGGACTATAAAGAAAGCTGAGCGCTGAAGAATTGATGCTTTTGAATTGTGGTGTTGGAGAAGACTCTTGAGAGTCCCTTGGACTGCAAGGAGATCCAACCAGTCCATTCTAAAGGATATTAGTCCTGGGTATTCATTGGAAGGACTAATGCTGAAGCTGAAACTCCAATACTTTGGCCACCTCATGTGAAGAATTGACTCATTGGAAAAGACCCTGATGCTGGGAGGGATTTGGGGCAGGAGGAGAAGGGGATGACAGAGGATGAGATGGTAATATGCTGTCAACCTCCTTTTCAACCCCCAGGATGGTATGGAACCTTGGGGAGCATCTTAAAATTCTGCCTGCCACAGTGCAGAAATGATTTTAGTAATACTATCCTTATAATTGGAATTGAGAGGTGTCTGTCCGAATATTCTTTTTTATTTATTTATGTATTTGGCTATATCAGGTGTTAATTGCAGCATGTGAGTTGTGACATGTGGGTTCTAGTTCTCTGCCCTGGGATCAACCTGAGCCCTCTGTATTGGAAGTGCAGAATCTTAGCCACTGGACCATTAGGTAAGTAGCTTGTCTGATGACACTGAAAAGAGCATCTGCTACTGCTGTTGCTAAGTCACTTCAGTCGTGTCCGACTCTGTGTGACCCCATAGATGGCAGCCCACCAGGCTCCCCCATCCCTGGGATTCTCCAGGCAAGAACACTGGAGTGGGGTGCCATGAAAAGAGCATCTAAAACAGTGATTTAATCTGTTATGTAGCACCACACAGGGGCCTCAATGCTCATCATTTGGCCCAGAAAGCAAAGACCTAGAGGCAAGACTATTTGAAATCCATCTTATAGGAATTTTACCTTCTAGGTGATAGTCTAATTACTCTTTCTTAGATAACAAATGATAAATGGCAAAATCTAACAAAAGCAATGGCTTTTTTTCCACATATGCAAGTAGCCCTGCTGCTGCTGCTGCTGCTAACTCGCTTCAGTCGTGTCCGACTCTGTGCGACCCCATAGACGGCAGCCCACCAGGCTCCTCCGTCCCTGGGATTCTCCAGGCAGCAAGTAGCCCTAGGTTCACTGAAAATAGTGGGATAAAAGATGCCTGAGAAAAGGATGGCTATTCATGTCCTAATGACCTAAACAGAAACAGAAAGCAAAGCTGATTTAAATTCACAGGCTGTGGAGGAGGACACTAACATACCCGTGTGCGTACATGCTAAGTCGCCTCAATAGTACCCAACTCTTTGCAACCCTATGGACTGTAGCCTGCCAGGATCTTCTGTCCATGGAGTTTCCCAGGCAAGAATACTAGAGTGGTCACCATGTCCTCCTCCAGGGGATCTTCCTGACCTGGGGCTTGAACCACGTCTCTTATCTCTCCTGCATTGGTAGGCAGGTTGTTCACGAGTGCCACCTGGGAAGCCCCCTCTAACCATGGCTACCACAAGGAACTTTCATGGGATGGTGAACTAGTGCGACAGAGTGCCTTTCACTTTCCACAGGTTGAGTTAAAGGGCAGAATTAATTAAAAAAAAAAAAAAAAAAAAAAACTCTAATTAAAAAGACATTTCTTCAGAAAACATTACATCAGAAGGCTTATAGCTGTAAGTCCCATAAAACTACATTTCAGACCTCTGTTTTTCTTTCTGACTTTAACCAATTTTATATTGTTGAGCATCTTTCTGAAGGGGAGGTATGGTATATACCTTGCAGACTAATGTTGCTTCAAGCCAATAATATTGTTTTCTCTATATATACAAATCATCATCGTTATTTATCTAAACTTATAGCAACTCCTATTATACTTTAAACACATGCTTATAATTTTCACACCCAATCCTTATTGCACAAGTGCCGGGGTTGCTAAAAGTCTGGCCTTTGTACAATAATATTTAGACTTCTCTTGAAAAATGAAAACATGCTAGTCTATTTCCATCCAAGAAGATATACAGTGGCTTGAGAATAAGATATGCAAATTCATTCAAATGGTTAAGACAGATTAAAACAATCATTCTCATACAATGGGAAAAAAAATGACTTTTATAACACCTCAAGCTCTCCAAGACTGGTTATCATTTTTCTGCAGTGCAGCATGTGGGCTAAGTTTTCATCTTATTTATTGTACATTGGGTCCAGTAGACAATATACTGATATCACTTGTCTCATCCTATCACACTAAACATTGCTCTGTACAGAATCTACACATAAGAATATTTTGTTACAGTGACTAACTGAAATCTCAGTTTTAATAGAATCATAAGTGACACCTGGTATGTGTTGGTGGTATCAATTATAGTACTCTCCAGAAATGTGTTTTAGAAGTTTAGAGAAAAAAGATTGTTAAATGACATGCATGAAAATATTTTACCAATTTCCTAATTATTTAAATTGCAATCTTTGAAGCTAGATTTCAAACAGCATAATTGTCAGATGTTTTATGCATGGCTATTGAATGTTATGAGATACACTGGAATAGATAATCATAAAAGTTTAAGATATTTTATAGCAAATTCAGTACACATTCAGTTCAGTTCAGTCGCTCAGTCGTGTCTGACTCTTTGCGACCCCATGAATCACAGCACGCCAGGCCTCCCTGTTCATAACATCTCTCGGAGTTCACTCAGACTCACGTCCATCGAGTCCGTGATGCCATCCAGCCATCTCATCCTCGGTCATCCCCTTCTGCTCCTGCCCCCAATCCCTCCCAGCATCAGAGTCTTTTCCAATGAGTCAACTCTTCACATGAGGTGGCCAAAGTACTGGAGTTTCAGTACACATTAAGATATAGAAAATCACAAAATATTTTATGTATGTATTTCAAAAGCACCTCAATAAGTTATCACAATCATTTATGAGAAACCAAAAGACCTCTAAAGAGTATCTCTTGTTGACAGGGAAGCAATAGCTAAATTTTGTTAAATCCAAAAAAATAAAAAGTGAAACAATATATAAAAAGGATTTAATAACGAAAGAAGTTCAATTGCTTGTTGATGCTTCTGTCATTGGTATTCCTCAACAAAGCCAAGAGTTGCCTCAAGATAAAAAAACATGATTAAAAATAGACATGAATCCCAGGTCACGGCTAACAATTTTTTAGAAAAGTTAAGAGATATGATAGCACAGAAAATTATATACTTGTGTCAGGAAAATCTGAAAGATAAAAGTGAAATACCTATAAAATAATTATTTCTAAGCCTCCAGCTACCTTAAAAGTTTGTTCAACAGAATAAGAGAATACAATACTTACTGTCAAAGAATTTAAGTATAAATATTTGCATAAACAGTTTTCAATTTTTAAAGTTAATAGATTTAAGGTGCTAGGCATTCTTAAATCTTAACTATGAGTTATATATATATTTTTTGTTTAGTCTCTAAGTTGGGTCTGACTCAGCCATTCTCCTAAATCCATGGGATTACCCATGCAAGAATACTGGAGTCGGATGGCAGTTCCCTCTCCAGGGGATTTTCTGGACTCAGGGGTCGAATCCACGTCTCCTGCTTGGCAGGCAGATTCTTTACAAGAGAGTCACCTGGGAAGCCCAGGAGTTATACTCACATTAGTATACCCGGAAAACTTACTGGGCTAAATTTCTAAAGCAAAACAGACAATGCTGTCCATTTAATTCTAACTTTTCACTAAAGTATTTTAAAACTCACCAGAACTTTTGAAATGGTACCTCCTAAATGGCCCCTTAGTCTAGTCAAAGTCAGACTCAACAGATATCACCGCTTTTTAATTGCCTAACTTGAGAATATCTATGCTACTGTGAACATAGGACAGCAGAAGAATAACATGAACTTTGTAGCCAACTCAGTTCTCCAAGGAGGAGTGAAAAGTGAAAGTGGTTCAGTTGTGTCCTTGTCTTTGTGACCCCATGAACTATATGTCCATGGAATTCTCCAGGCCAGAATACTGGACTGGGTAGGCTTTCCCTTCTCCAGGGGATCTTCCCCTGCATTGCAGAAGGATTCTTTACCAGCTAAGCCACAAGTTCAGTTCAGTCGCTCAGTCGTGTCTGACTCTGTGACCCCATGAACCGCAGCATGCCAGGCCTCCCTGTCCATCACCAACTCCCGGAGTTCACCCAAACCCATGTCCATCAAGTCGGTGATGCCATTCAACCAGCTCATCCTCTTTCATCCCTTTCTCCTCCTGCCCTGAATCTTTCCCAGAATCAGGGTCTTTTCCAATGAGTCAGCTCTTTGCATCAGGTGGCCAAAATATTGGAGTTTCAGCTTCAACATCAGTCCTTCCAATGAACATCTAGGACTGATCTCCTTTGTTGGATCTCCTTGCAGTCCACGGGACTCTCAAGAGTCTTCTCCAACACCACAGTTCAAAAGCATCAATTCTTCGGCACTCAGCCTTCTTCACAGTCCAACTCTCACATCCATACATGACTACAGGAAAAACCATAGCCTTGACTAGACAGACCTTTGTTCGCAAAGTAATGTCTCTGCTTTTTAATATGCTGTCTAGGTTGGTCATAACTTTCCTCCCAAGGAGTAAGCGTCTTTTAATTTCATGGCTGCAGTCACCATCTGCAGTGATTTTGGAGCCCAGAAAAATAAAGTCAGCCACTGTTTCCACTGTTTCCCATCAATTTGCCATGAAGTGATGGGACCGGATGCCATGATCTTAGTTTTCTGAATGTTGAGCTTTAAGCTAACTTTTTCACTCTCCTCTTTCACTTTCACCAAGAGGCTCTTTAGTTCTTCACTTTCTGCCATAAGGTAAGCCCAATAATACTGGAGTAGGGTAGCCTATCCCTTCTCCAGCAGATCTTCCCGATCCAGGAATCAAATCTGGATCTTCTGCATTGTAGGAGGCTAAGTCATATCAGAACTGTGAGTTCTAGGATAAAAAGTGTTTTTAAAATTTTCATCCTCATGTATTTACAGTTTGAAAGACCATTCTGACATGCAGAATGGCCTTAGCTGAAAGAAAGACATTTGTAGTCTAACATCATTATACTTTAGAAGCTGCTCAGCATCCTGATTTTTGTGTGTGTGTTTAAAACGACAACAGTCTAGAAATGCATTTTCCTGAAAGGGCTGTAGATTTTTAAAGGACTCTAAACTTTGTCAGTCAATACTGACAACTCATGGTTAACTGAGTATACACAAACCTAAAGTTGTTCAAAAAACGTTAAGAATTTAGTATGAAATCAATGACCTACATTGTACCCTTGATTATAAAGTCCTGACATTTTGATCATCCCTCTTCATAAAAGGGAAACTTTACTCACAATGCACTTCCACCTCCATCAGAGTGAAGAGAATAATTATCACCTAATAATCACACATTAATAATGAAGTCCTAAGAGTCTGGCAAATATTATATCACAATTCTGACACCTCCAGTGTCCTATTTAAGCTGAGAGTCTATAAATGCTTGTCAGTATTTTCTTATATCATTTAAAAACTGATATAAATATACCTATATCATTACAGGTTTACATTTTATGTAAAATTTTGATGAGTTAGAATGTAGAGTGAGTACCTCTAATTGACAAAAACTCCCTCACAGAAAAGAAGGCCACTTTACAAAATAATAATATGAATGACTCTCACTAGCAGATTTGAAGAGTAAGAAATTGTGGCATAAAACCAGAGCCCTCTTCACCCTTAGAATCAAATGGTGGTGTAATGTAATAATGTTCAGCTCTGGACTTGCTTTTAAAAAGGTATTATCACAGGAAAGAAGTGCATCCTGTATTAGCAGCAACATTGGATATAGCAATTAGGTCCCTGATGCAAACTCATGGTGATGATACATCAGTATCTAATTGCATCGGAAGAGCTCATCAAATAATGAGTTAAGAGTTCTTTAAGGACTTCCCTGGTGGTCCAGTGGTTTAGAATCCACCTGCCAATTCAGGGGATACAAGTTTGATCCCTGGTCCAGGAAGATTCCCCGTGCCATGGGATAAGTGAGCCCAGAAGCTGCAACTACTGAAGCCCACACACCCTGGAGCCCGTGGAATGAGAAGCCACTGCAATAAGAAGCCCACCCGCTTCAACTAGAGAGTAGCCCCTGCTGGCTACAACTAGAGAAAGCCTATGAGCAGCAGCAAAGACACAGTGTAACCAAAAATAAATATATTTTTAAGAATTCTTTAAGCAAGGGACCTCAAGTTATTTTTCAATAAACGTTTGTTGTCTGTTACCTTTGTTCCAGGCTCTTTTCTAAGCTCCTGATTCATTAGTTCATATTAGCAAACTTACACCAATTACAACAGAGTGGAACACAAAATGTTATACATGCACACAAATTCATATGTCAGTACATCATCCAGGAGAAAAATGTCTGGAAAAATTACAAACTTACAAACAAGAAAGACTATATATACATCATGGGAGACATCACTATTTTGCTTTAGGAAGGGATTAGAATTAATGTAAAATGAGAAGTACTGTATGTTAAAATGCTTTTATAAACCAATCATAAGATACCATAATACCAATCTTAGTGTTATGATAGGTTTCCCGAGTGGCTGAGTGGTAAAGAATCCACCTTCAATTCTGGAGGCGCAGGAGGTGCAGTTTCAATCTGGGGTAGGTAGATCCTCTGGAGGAGGAAATGGTAACCCATTCTAGTATTCTTGCTAGGAAATCCCAGGGACATGGAAGCCTGGCAGGCTACAGTCCACAGAGTCACAGAGAGTCAGACAACTGAACTACTCAAAAATACAGTGTTATGATTAAATCATTATTTAGAAGGGAGTGTTCAGTCATGGAAGAGTTCATCAGATTTTTCACTTTATGGATAAACATAATTTTGAGAGGAGAATGAGAAGAAACTAGGGCATTTTGGGGTGAGCAAAAGTAAAAAATTAGCAGGTTACAGTATATTCAAGGAATAATGAGTAGGCTATTTATGGAATATATACACCTCTCCAGTTCAGACTGGAGAGGTGTGCTAGATTAGTGCATTATTTAATTGAATTTGAAAGCAAAGGAGTATAGAACTAAAATTCAATAGAAGTAAATATAAGATCTTATTTACTGAAACTTATATAACCAATCTATTTATTCACTAAGCAAGTATTTATTGAGTGCCCACCATGTGTCACAATCAGGAATGGGTATGCAATATAAATATTCCATCAGATTCATGGGACACACGTTAACTTAGATGTGGTAACCCTTATTTTAAAAAGAGAAAGGATGCTAATATACACACTGGACTTAACACAAGACAGTTCAAGACTGTAGGTGGATAAGCATGGACTAGGATACCAGCAGATGTGTGTCCCAGTCCTTATCTGTACACATTTTATGTATCATCTCCTTGTGTGACTTCCCTATAACATCCCAGCATATTTAGATTAAAAGAAGTATTTCTTCATCTTAATTTAAATTGTCTTTCCTCCTTGAACTTTATTCTATCATTTCTTGGGGCCGTCTGACTTGTGTATCATTTGTATCATTTTTCCTGGCTATATCAACTTGTGTATCATTTTTCCTGGCTGCAGAAGCATTTGCTAACTGCAGTGGGTAAAAATTTATTTTCCTGATTTACTCAGTGTCTGTTTATTACGATAAAAAAGACATATGAATCCTATTCTAATAAAAAGAGGTCCTCTTTCCTGATGCTTCATCTTTTGAATTATTTAATATGCTTAACTCTGCACTACCCATTTCAATCTGAACTGAATATTAAGCAGTTTTGTCTTCCACTTTCTGTACGAAGTATACTGTTCACCTTCCAAAATTCCTGCTTCGGTGCTGTCTTCCAACATGACCCTGAAAGGTGATCCTTTGGCTGCTGAAATCAGAATTTATAATGTTCTGCTGGTGACTTCCTGCAGCTGTTTTCTCTGTTTCTGTGTTGGTTGTATAGGCCCGGATTTGGTAGGTAGAAAGATACTTTTACTCAGGTCAATTTTCCTGAAGAATGTTTTCATGTATTTATTCATCATTTGCAGCTTACTCAAGCACAGCTTATATAAAACATTGGCACTGATTTCAGCATTATAAGAAATCATCTGACATTGAGTAACAAAAAATATTTATGAACAGCATTAGGATGTTATGTATACATCCCTTCCTTTAAATGGTAAAAGAGTGGGCTGTGTGGGCCAAGTCACTTCAGCTGTGTCTGACTTTATGACCCCACAGACAGTAGTCTGCCAGGCTCCTCTGTCCATGGGATTCTGCAGGCAAGAATACTGAAGTGGGTTGCCATTTCCTCCTCCAGGAGATCTTCCTGGCCCAGGTGTCTACCCCGTGGCTCTTACATCTTCTGGACCCAGGTATCGAACCCATGTCTTTTACATCTCCTGCATTGGCAGGTGGGTCTTTACCACTAGTGCCAATTGTGAATGGTCAGTAAAAGAATGGCAGCTTCCAAAATTCAAATCAAGTGTACAGAAAATAAAAGTAATCAAAGAAGTCATCATTACATTGCAAGCAATGTATTTTACCAGTTTAAATTGAAGGAGAGAAATCTAAAATTGAGAAAAATATTCTTTTTCTATATCTCCTGTCTCCCTTGTTTCGAAGACTAAGAGCCAAAGAATTGATCCTTTCAAAATGTAGTACTGCAGAAGACTGTTGAGAGTCCCTTGGACAACAAGGAGATCAAACCAGTCAATCCTAAAGAAAATCAACTCTGAATATTCACTGGAAGGACTGATGCTGAAGCTGAAGCTCCAATACTTTGGCCACCTGATGTGAAGAACTGACTTATTAGAAAAGACCCTGATGCTGGGAAAGATTGAAGACAGGAGAAGGGGACAACAGAAGATGAGATGGTTGGATGGCATCACTGACTCGATAGACATGAGTTTGAACAAGCTTCAGAAGGACAGGGAAGCCTGGTGTGCTGCAGTCCATGGGGTCTCAAAGAGTCAGACCTGACAGAGCGACTGAACAGCACACCCATTCAGCTCCTATACCAGAGTGGGTAGATTTCCCCTTCTCCAGGGAATCTTCCCAACCCAGGGATTAAACCCAGGTCTCCTGCATTGCAGGCAGATTCTTTAACAGTTGAGCCACAAGGGAAGCCCTCCATTTAGCTAATAAGAGTCAATCTAGTATTTAGTCAAGCTTTTTAAAACTTTTCACCTAACACATAAAGTAACAAGACTTTATGTTAAAACAATCTCTTGAGTTTTCTGTTCATGCACTATATACTTAACTCTAGAAAGTAAAATAAGAAATATAATAGGTGTGAAAAGTACAATAAGTATAAAAATCTTTAAAAACTTAGAAAAACTCCTAATTACTTTCAAAAATAGAAAAGAATGCTTGCAACTTATTTACTCTGTGTTTTATGACCGGGTGAGCTGACTCTCTGGGGAAAAAACCTGATGCTGGGAAAGACAGAGGGAACGAGAAAAAGGGGGGTGGCAGAGGATGAGATGGTTGGATGGTATCACGGAGAGGGAAGCCTGGCATGCTACAGTCCATGGGGTCACAAAGTGTTGGACACAACTTAGCAACTGAACAGCAATAACCTGTTTTCTTTTATAGGCTTAGAACAAAAGTATCTTACTTTTCAAAGAATTATAAGAGATTTAATATTTTCAAAATATGTTAAATTGAGGAAGCAGTTCTATCCATTTGGAACAAGAAAATTACACAATATTTTTTCCACTTTAACTTCATCCTAGTACATGATGATTTATCTATGATTTGAAATCTTATGAAATGGAAACATTCCTTATAGAAACCAGCACTCTGCTAGATGTGTAACAAGGTTGAAGGGGGAGGAAAGGCCTCTTTGAAAGCTGCTTTCCATCGGTGTTATTGAATGAAAGAATTTCCAGATGGAGGAAAAAAGTACAGCTTTAAAGCTCCAATAATGTCATTCTCCATAACAGCAAATAATTTTTCTTTTCAAATCATAAAAGTATAATTAATCATGTTAGACACTAAAAAAGCAAATCAGAGACAGTTTTTGATGATTTATCCTTGTGTGCAAAAAAGGTAATTGTTGTGTATTACCCAGTTGATTAATTTGTGTCCTAATTTATTGTGTATGCTGTGTTGCATGCATGCAAAATTTCTTTGTGGGTTGACAGAATTCAAATAACGGCCCTTAAATAAGAATGCTATCCTTGTTCAAAAATCATGGGTGCCGTTGACACAAACTTGCTTTAAATTTATGTTAAAAGCCAAAAGTAAATAATCTATTTCATTGTAATTTATATTAGGTCAGTTCATATCACTTAAATGTGGTCCACTTGACATATTTGTCCATCTGGTTGTAGATAAATGGTAACAAACTCTATCAAGTTCAGTCGTTGTATGGTACCTGAGTCCAGGGCCTAAAATTTTTTGCAGTTAATGTACCATAAAGATACTAGATACCTAAAGCTTAAGTACCATGATATTTCCTAAGTGTAAGAAAATAAATCAGAAAAGCAAAGTACAATAGGAGTAAAAATTTACTATTCAGAAATTATTTTGAAAAAGTCAGATATCTCTGTTAGCTGTTTTATCATCAGTTCCTCTCATAAGACTTCTAAGCAAACCGTGTTGGTTGTTCTTTCTATGTGAGTGCATGATACTTGGAGTTTTGCTATCATAACCTTGATCACACAGCATTGTGTCTTTTCAATCAGATAACCAAAAACCTTGGCTGCTTTCTTTGCCCCAGTTAAGGCTTTGACTTCAATGGTCCTTCTTGGAAATTCCTTTCCCTGACTTTCTTAACTAGGATACACTGACTGTTACTAAGAGAAGCCTCATCATTTTTAAAGTACATATTGCAATTAAATATTAATTTGCTTATTGTCTATCATTCTATGCTTCAAGAGATCAGGATTGCATTTATGTGCCTCACTGCTTTATTCTCATTAGCAAGCGTGGTCTCCAGAATAGTCAGGGCTCAAAATATTGTCTGTGTCTTTAGTCATTATGTACTCAGTAAATGCTAATTGAATGTATCATGACTTTCAAAATTTTTGCATGAAATCATTTATTTCAATAAAATCATATGTAGGACCACAATTTATATTTTAAGAAAACTAAATATATAATATGAATAGCTACTCACTCCAATATTCTTACCTGGAGAGTCTGATAGACAGAGGAACCTGGCAAGTTATAGTCCATGGGGTCACAAAGGGTTGGACATGACTGAGCGATTAAGCATGCACATATGTATATTTACACATACACAGATATGTACGGTGTACATATGTTAAACCAATCAGAAGTCAGTAAAAAGAAGACAAACACCTCAAAAAATACCCGAAGAGACATTTCACTAAGAAGGTTTTTAAATGGTGAATAAGTACATAAACATAAAACATGCACTAGCAGGGAAAAGCAGATGGAAAGTAAAATGAGGGAATGATGGGATGAAATAAAATAGGTTGGTCAAAAATAAACTGACTTACCATTTTAATAAATACTTGTGAAAAAAGTTACTAGAATTGCCATACAATGCTGGTAAAAGCAATTTTGGACAACTATTTAGAAGTTTCTAATTAAACGTGTACGTATTTTATGACCCAGTCATTTAGGTTTTCTCAGTATACTCAAGATAATAAGTGCATATAAAAATAATTTTTAAAAAACTTCTTTTTTTTTTTTTTTCAGTAAGTCATGTCTGAATCTTTTGTGACCTCCATGGACTGTAGCCCTCCAGGCTCCTCTGTCCCTGGGATTTCCCAGCAAGAATACTGGAGTAGGTTGCCATTTTCTTCTCCAAAAAAGATTTCTAAGAGATTGTTTTTAGAAGCATTTCTCAAAATATTGAAAAAGAAAAGAACCTTAATGCCTATTAATAAGAAAACTGATTAATAAACTGTAGTATAATCACACAATGGAATACCACTCAGTAAAAAAAAAAAAAAATCAGATACCTACTACACACAAAAATAGATGGATATCAGAAACACTGTTTAGTGAAAGAATATAGACAAAAACAAAATATATAAAAAAGTATAATAATACGTGAAGTTCAAAAATAGTCAAAACAGTTCTAATTGCAATTTTTTAAGGAATCTCCACATTGTTCTCCATAGTGGCTGTACTAGTTTGCATTCCTACCAACAGTGTAAGAGGGTTCCCTTTTCTCCACACCCTCTCCAGCATTTATTGCTTGTAGACTTTTGGATCGCAGTCATTCTGACTGGTGTGAAGTGATACCTCATTGTTTTTTTGATTTGCATTTCTCAGATAATGAGTGATGTTGAGCATCTTTTCATGTGTTTGTTAGCCATCC